>CM047430.1:51171111-51771111 GCA_026168455.1 Theocolax elegans | reverse complement strand
AAAATGCTACAGACCATTTGAAAGGTATTGCTCCAAGCTTTCTTTTAGAATTTTGGATGAAAAAATCAAAGGTGGCGCACTTGCACTTTTTTCAAGTTGAATATTGACATGTAGTTTATGTAACATTGACCTTGAGATTAGAAATTCTAACCCAGAAGAATAAATTCTAGATATAATTAGCAACTAATGTTACATATAATGTTCTATAGTAAAAGTTGATAGATTTTGAGTTATATAGCGGTAAACCCAGCTGGTGTTGAAAAAAATATGGAAAAATTCACTTTTTGAGGTTAGAATAACTTTTGAGCAAATAGATTCCAGTACCTACAAATTTTTTTTCTGTTTTCTGAAAAACATTTGCAAAGTGTACCCAAAATTTGGTGCATTTTAAAATTTTGATCGGACCACTTCACGTGGAACACCCCATATATATATATATTTATATGAGTTGATTTGTACTCTCTCCGACATGAATCGGTTAAAAATAACTGATTACCAATCCATATACACTGATTCACCCGTTTATGTAAATACTGTTATTGATAATCAGTAAATGCTGACTCATCAATTAATTTTGATACAGGTATACTCACAAAAATGTATTCTTGTCATTGGAGAATTGTCGTCTTAAATAGGTCTCAATAGGAAATCCACTTAATATTAAACGACTCTTCTACAACCCAGGAAATTCCATTTCTATTTATAATAGTGGGATCTTGATTTTAATTGAATCTACTTGGTAATAGAAGAATCGTCGAACATCAAGTGAATTTCCTATATTGAACCCTATTCGAGGCGACAATCCGTACATGACAAAAATACATCCCCCGAAAATCCCTGTATACCAAGGATTACAAAAATATCTCAAATAGAAAAATGTATGCATCAAAGGGTTAATAATAAACAATTTTTCTCGAATTGATCAAATTTATGTTATTCGATTTTTTATTCTTACATACTGTATAGTATATGAGCAATTAAATAGTTCACCCTAATCACTATAAGAAAATTAAATTTATTATATAATTAAATTAAATATATACCATGAAATCTTACAATATTGAACCAAATTTAGAATTTTAAAAATAAATTATTGTCTCGTAAAGTAGCTTTTCAAATGATGACGATGAAAAATGTTATACGGACTTCGGGAGTGATAGGCGATTATTCCCTTGGATGAATCACTACCAAGAACTAAACCTCGGAAGGAACAACTTTAATCCTGGGAATAAATGCCTATTTTACTCCCGAAGTGCATAAGTAACTATTACATTCCCAAATAATTACCAAAATAATCATTTAAGTTTACTGACTTAGCAGCAACACTGCTATTGAGTAATAACCTACGTAAAAAAATTAAGTTTATATGAACTTTACACAAATTTCAGCTAAACTTACATAATTTACATAAATGTACATAAGTTTAGCTAAACTTTCTATGAGGTTGGCCAATGAGACTGAGCTGAACATGTCTAAAAGTTTATATAAAGTATAGCTAGAGTTTAATAATCGTTTTTTTTATAAGTTTAAAATACCTTATATAAAGACCTAGAAAATGAAAAAGAAATGAAAAAAAAATTATCTATCGGGAGATTTGAACCACTAGTCTTACCTTTTCACGCATCGTAATTTCTAAATTTAACGTAAAGACAGAAACAAGAAAAAGCTTATGCCAAAAAACAATTTCTTTTTATTATTCTTTCAAATTAAAAAAATTTCTATAGGTATTTATATAAGGTATTTTAAATTTATAAAAAAACAATTATTAAACTCTAGCTATACTTTATATAAACTTTTAGACAAGTTCAGCTCAGTCTCGTTGACCAACCTTTTACGAAGTTTAGCCAAACTTAAAGTTTATATATAATGTTCATATAAACTTAACTTTTACGCGGAAAGTAACTTTGACTGTTATACATTAAAAATAATAAATTTACAATTGGGTTAGTAAAAAATTATGTCACTGGCTGAATCACGTAAAATTTTAACTGATTAAATTTGAGAGAGTAAGAAAAAAATGCAAATGACAGCATGAATAAATTATTTATTTTACAAAATTGTAATTATGTTAGTAACATAATTTTTTTTATACATATATATACCATTGATACATATACTCTGATAATTCGTTGTCAAAAATTTCAATATTACTCGAGTTATATTATGATACAATATTTATATATATATATTGTTTATCTTGTATCGTTCGCGCGTTCGTCAATTATTTTAATGCAACGAAATGCATACAACAATAACGTCTCTAATAAAAAGAAAGAAAGGAAAAGAGAAGCCAACCGAGGTTGTTATATTATTATAGACTTTTGCGATAGTTTAATAGCACCAGTCAGATTAATATAAATTATCTTCTCTCCTTCGCTTGGAATTCCATCAGATTTACACGACCCTCGCGAAAGACAATGCGGGAAATAGTATCTAAAGTTCGAAAACAATGGGATGGTATATGTAAGAGAACTGAGCGAAAAGGTGAACCCGATTTCTCTCTCTCTCTCTCTCTCTCTCTCTAGTTTGTCTAGGTATATATTTAACGTTCATCGGTGCGTTGGGCCCCATTCCCTTAACGTCCGTCTGGAGATGAACAACCGCGAGTCTTCCCTATAAAAATGTAATGCCTCGTCGTAGCAGTGCCCTGCATTGTCTCCGGCTCGCGTTTATGCAACTTCGTGACTCTTTCTACATATACACAGACACACGCACGATGACGCGTCAATGCTGATACGTCGCGTTATAGAACAAACACTGTAAAATCCACCGTTTCGCGCATATGCGCTGTGGTATTACTATTAATATGGGATGTGATACATTCTAATTTTTGTTGTTCGAGTCATTGGAGATGAAAATATTGTTTTAATTCAGTTAATCTATTAAATATAAAAAATAGGTATATAATAATCCTAAGTAATAAAATATAGGTTGCTTATATTATAAAATATCGTTGCTTTTTAATTTCGTAGTATCTATCATTGAAGTGAAAATAGTATTGGAAGGAAATAAGAAATTTCGTATAATATAATAAGTATAAAAAAATTTATTTATTTATTTTTATTACAATTTAATTAATTTATTTTCTTCGATCTGTAAGAATTAAGTATGACACTCCATTAATAAAATTCATATCCTTTCCTTTACTAATAATCTAAATGTACTACATATGTGGGGAAATCCAGGGCTAATTTCGTATTTTTATGTTTTATTTATTTATTTTAAGTCGTATTTCCCATTTAGAGTATTAGCCTAGCATTCATCTTTCAGTTTTTAATTTATTCTATGTGGAGAAAGTCACCTTTATTTATTTTATAATTTCTATTATTAAAATTTAATTGACATGCGGCTTTACTTGCTTCTTGTAATTCATCCGAGTAATCATTAAGTTTTGAGTGGTATAATATTACTTGCCCTCTTGCTGCTGAAAATTTGCATTTCTTTTGTTAGAAATCCATTTATCACAATTAATTTTGGATATATTTATGTGTATAATATATTTGTCTTGGCATTTGTTGGTGTATTCCAATACTTTACGTATTAGAATATATAATATTAGTGAACACATGCAGGTACATGAAGAACCAGAAAATGAATCACTGCTGGAACACAAGTTTTTGCTCACGTGGCTCAATCATTGCCATCAAGTATCACGAAGCAAACATGAACTCTTCAAGACAGGAGTCTCATTCAGAAATTCGACAGTTACGAGGTAAAGTTTGTGAACGTCGACGAGCCATTTTTTTCATGAAGCCATTTTGGAAGAGAACGTTGACAAATGGAATACAGCCATGCAAGAGGAGCTGCAGACTCATGAAAGGAACAATACTTGGATCCTTGTGCTGCTTCCTACAGGACGAACAGCAATAGTCTCCAAATGTTGTAATCCGCGTAAAAAAATTTAAGTTTATATGAAGTTTGTATAAACTGTACGTTTGTCTAAACTTCATATGACGTTGGCTAGCAAGACTGAGCCGAACTTAGTACATATTGATTACACATTTGTAGAAAGTTTATATCAACATAAAATAATGTCCTGGATAAGTTTTAAAATAGTTTTTTTGAACGTGCAAAATTTGAATTAATAAAAAAAAAAAATATAATTATACTAAAGTACATTGGGCGCGGCAAAAAGGGTAGTAAGATACATACGCGGAACTATAAATGTCAGTATAATGTATAATAAGAGTGGGAGTACATTTCAGCTGACAGGTTATTGTGATTCGGATTTCGCGGGCGATCAGATGACATGAAAGTCAACGTCGGGCTATATATTTTGTATGAATTTTGATCCTGTTTCGTGGTGTGCGCAGAGGCAGCAAACTGTATCTCTCAGTAGCACCGAAACAGAGTATGTTGCAGTAACTCAGGCAACTCGCGAAATTATTTGGTTGCGGAGTCTGTTAAGGAATGTTGTACATGGATGTACTGATGCTGATTGTACGTCATGCACGACACCGATCACACACGATCTCAATAAGATCATGCGAGCATAATGATTTATACAAGTGACAAATAAAATGATGGTAATATAATTGAGTGTTGGAAAACTTGGAGATTGTAAATAGGTAGAGAAGGATTCCTTAAAAAATAATTTTTTAAATCGCAATGGATAGCGTTTTTTATTGCCAAAAAACCAAAATAAAAATCTAAAATAATAGAATATTTTCCATTTTTGTTGATATTTAAGGTGATGTCTTACTCAGAAAATGGTCATTTTTAATATTTTTTTATAAACAAAAGAATAAATTTTTAAAAAATCCTGAACGCCATGCCCTTAGGCATGTTTTTAACAGTATACTCAAATTTTTTCAGATTTTTAAATTTGTAATTTATTTCTGATTTTTGCATTGAAAATTCATATATTTTTCGATCAATAATTACCGACCAAAAATTGTTTATTCAATTATTATTAAAAAAATTATTTTTTCTTAAAAAATAAAAACGTCATGCTTTCGCTTTTGTTTCAAACTACCGATATGAATTTTTTCAGATTTTTAAATTATTATTTCCAACATAATTCTTATGTTGAAAGGTGTTGATCCCTGTAATTTGGGTCCAACATACCGTTAATAAAAAAAAAAAATATGTTCGACCATTTTCTTAACTAAAGATTTAATTTAAACATTGATAGATTTTACTAAAAGCGATATAAAGCGAACGTTTATAGCGCTTAATGTATAATTTCCGCACTTTTGTTCATATAAATGGCAAACAGCCTTTTTCGCGTGTTGGAACTCACTTTCACCTACTATACATATCTAGGTGTGAGAAAAATTACATGCGGAATGTGTGACTCAAAAAAAAAATTTTTGCTTGGTTTTTGGGATCTCAAAACCGAAATTAGCCGTAGACTTCCTCATATACATTTTAACCAAAAGTATACTTATTATTTTTTTCGAAAATTTACTTACCCTCACCAAAAATTACGAAATTTCTTTACTATTTGAGATTTTATTCAACAAGAGTGACAGTTTTTAGTAATTCATTTCTTCAAACATAATAAATAATTTTTCTATTAATAATAATAATTATTAGTAAGCAATAGATAATTATTAATAAAGAATAAAAAAATTTATTTTATAAATAAACACCATTATTCTTAATTGTATACACAGAACAAAAGTTTAGATTAAAAATTACAATACTGTCCTGTAAATATATCACCGACTCACAAATTAGGAAGATTACTATAATTTCTATAGTAAAAATGACTACAATTAATACTAAAATTTACTATAATTCTTGTAATTTTACTATATAAATAAGGTTTGTAAATTTTAATATATATTGTAAGTACTTTTTTCAGCATCTTAGTTTGTGATGTCTTTACTATAGAACCAAAAAATTTCTCTTACTGTAATATCTAATTATATACGCCACTCCCAGGTGAGTAAAATAAAAATTACTGTGGAATCTCTCTTAAATCAAGTAATTTATTTAATATTATTCGAACAAACATAAAATTTAAGTCTAAATGTGGTTTGTATCGCGGATAAAAGGCTTTATTTACAAAAATTCGATATAAACTTGCATTATAGAATTGGGTAATCCATTGTTGAATTTTCGGGCTATTGAATGGTGGTTTCGAGAGCTCTTAGAAATAAGGATGTCTAGACCAAATCGGATTTTGAGGTGTACACACACACACACACAGCCACAATTCGAATTTTACTTTATTTACAGAATAGCTGCTATTGATCGGAACATCTTGCTATTGAACGAAACGTCTATTTCACTGATAATAATGAGTGGGATTGAAAGCCATGCTTATGAGTTTATTATATTATCTACTTTTAATACGTATACTTACATATACACACGTTACGATTTTCTCGGATCGAATCCTTATCTTTCGAATCCTACATCCTTTTTATATATTGTATTCATCGCTTTCTAATGATTATCGTTTAACCGAATAGTGCATTGTTCACTTATATAAACTGATTGTGTATAGTGATTGTTATTTAACCGAAAGAAAAGTGCGTCATCGACAGTGCACACGCCAAGTAGAAATTATGATTTCTCGAAAAATCTATACGATTCTATACAAAAAGAAAACCAACAAAGTATTTTTACAAACATAATTTATGATTTCTTTCTAACCGTACAACTGATTAGCACTATAAAAAGATAAAAAGCGGATAGGTAACCTCCATTGCGTTTCTTAGGTGAAGAAAAACTAAAGTTTATTTTGCGTAACTTAAAAATAATCTGTTGCATAAAAATTTCAGAGTAATAATTTTAGTTCAATTGTTCAGAATATATTTGAGATTACACTGTATATTTTGAAATCTGCAATGTTAGTTATTATCGAATAAACAACTAAAACCAAATAAATTGTCTCATATCACGAAAATTATAAACATAATAATTTAAGGGGTCTAGCCTGTGTTAAAATTGAAAAAAAAGTTATTCAATATTAACAATTAATAATTTCTTTCATAACAATGGAAAACATTTCTTAATTTTTTAAACAAATTATGTTATTATTAACTTTTATTTTTAATTTTTTGCCCAATTTATGAGTCACATAATTATTTTGATTATTATATTATAAGACTCTGTACTCTGATTTTTTCCATAATGGAATTGCCGCAGGATATCTCAGGAACCATTTCATCAAATAGATTGAAATTTTAACAGTAACTTTTGAATATGATTTTAATCCACTTGAGCGGAACAGAGTTTGTTAACATTCTAAGTAAAATATTATTATTACCAAAATAATTTATAAAGTTGAAAACCGTGTAATAAACAGCTAAATAATTTTTTTTTCTCCGTGTAATTATTAAAATAAATAGAAAAAAAACATTAGTAAGACAATATTTTGATAATCTATCATATATGTATACGTAAAATTGTATTAGTGATATATTTATATATTAATTTCCGAAATATAGGAAATAATATATGAGACGACGAGGCGACGTTAACCACGGTGTACATATATATACATACATACATACATTTACTACAATGGTTATTGAAAAGCGATTTTTACTTACCGAAACCGAGGATACGCGCACGCACACATTCATAAATGCGAGTACAAAGCATCCTTTGTCGAAATGGCAACCCATGAAAAGTAAGCAGCGGCACTCTCACCTATTTACCGAAATATAACGAAAAAGGGAGCGCGAATATTAAAAGAAAATTGAGATTGAGCTGCGAGCCGAAGCCTGGATTCGAATATCGAAATTACATTGTCCAGAGTTCTTTGAAGAAAAAAAAAATAAGAGACTGCCTCGCACGCGATATATTCGACCACAGCTGCCGCTAAAAAAAAGAGATAGCAGCATCACCAGAACGGAGTATACATATAGGGACATTGATCCTCCGTGGGTCCAGAAACCCTATAGGCTTTTGCAAGTATATATATCGAGATCTTTCGTTCTCCTCTTTGGTTTTTCGGAGGAGAAAAATAGCACGTGCAGGTAGCCCGGAGGATGGCACCTGCCTGCCTCTCCCTTTTTATGTACCCAAAGAGACAGAGAGGCTGCACGCGATACGCCGTCTACTTTTTCTTTTTTTTCTGGTGCCTCAACTTTTTTCTTTATCTCTTCTCTCGCTTTATCTTCGAGAAAACTGGTACCTCACTATATTACTCGCAATTGCCTCTCGTATATAATAGTCTTCGACTGGCATCGACAACAATCGACTGCTCTTTTCTTTTACTTTTTTCTTTTTTAATTTTGGGATGGAAATCGTTTATGCATTTTTTTTTCGTTTCTTTGGCGTGCAATTACGGCCACGCGCGTTCATGGTTTTTAGTCGAGTTTCGGCTGGTGCGTAGAACCTTTCGATTGCTGCGCACGCGTAGCCTAAAACTTAAAGGAAATTAAGCGGTTCTTCTTTGTTAACCTCTACAATTTACTGTAATTCATATTTACACGTATTGATGAACCTATTCTTTTTTTTCTCTTTCTTTTTTTCCTCGATTCGTTTTACGTAGAACGATATTTTAATTATAAAGTTGATCGCAAAATAAATAAGTTTTTCTTTCGTCAAATATAATAATCGAAATTATTTTTAATGACTTATTAATAGGGCACGTATTTCTCTCTGGGAGTGACGGATAACGATGCGCGTGAGGAAGAAGTGTGATATGGAAGAGGTTGATTAAAAATTTTAATTTTAATATAAAGTGTATGGTTCACTTACATGCTGTACGAGGTACGTGTAGTATTTATAATATAAAGAATATTGTTTGCCCAAAAATATGTTCATATTTTATTGTGAATACGAAGGTTATGTTTTCAGGAATAAAACCAAAAAAATAATAAGTCGGCGACGCTTGGACGGTATTTCACAATCTGACTGTACTCTTTATCGACAAATCATAATAATTATTTTACGATATTTATAACAATTTTGTTTAATATTTTTCTATTTAAAATGATATTCTAAAAAATGTATTTACAATTATAAGCACAACACTAGATAAAATAATGATAATATGACGATAGACTACAGCCTTATACGAGAATGATAAAATACAAATTGTTTGATTATCATGATACATGATAAAATATTTTTCCTGACAAATTTGTTGATCATCGCACGCGACGAAAAAAAAAAAGTATAATAGCGCAATATAGTTAACAATGTTACCTTCGTAAAAAACAGTCTGATTGAATGGTATATATCATCGGATGATGCAGTGTACATACACACACGGTCGACACACGGAGTCCGAAAGGAGAAGAAAAAAAAAGAGAGGTATGTATATTTTCATCGAACACGCTGGAGAATTGGAAATTTCATTTTTCATTGGTAACGTCTCCGCGCGTCGAGTCGGTCGAACGTACATCCTCGAGGATCTCGTCATTTTTCTGCATATGCATCTCTCGGGCGATTGGAAGAAACCCACTTATTGGCACGCCAGCTTCCTTTGAATCTCTCTCTCTTCTCTCTGGCTTAAACCTCCTGTACGTCGACTACGCCGGAAGCCCTCTTTTTCGATTCTCTCTATTTTTCTCTATATCTTCCCTCTACTATCGACTTCTCTCTCTCCCTCCATCTCTCTCTCTCTCTCTTTCGACTGACGTTTTATTCCACTATAGAAAATCGCTCCTGGATATTTTTATTCCTCGAGGCTCGATAGACCGGATTGTCAGACGTGCAATTACGATTCCGCGTACACACGTACAACGCGTAATGTTGCACTCCCCGCGAGCGCCTTCTCGACTGCATTCCAGGATGTTCTAATTGTCAGTGGAAAACCGTCCTATGAGAGTAAATAAATCGAACACACACACACGCTTTACCGGACAAACTGTGGCAGGAAGAACATCATTTTTATTTCCTCCGTTTCGCATTACTCGGTGTGTTATTATATATTAATTCCGATATTACCTCGAATTTTATGACATTAACACACTTATTTGTACATATGTATCTCCCATTGTGCGTTCTTTAGCGAAAACAAAAAATAGGTATCCTCTTTGTAATTATTTAACTTGCGTCAGGCGCTATCGCACCTTTTGATATCTATTTAATATACTCTCTAACTATGAAATAGTGAAAAGTCAACCACTGTTACCAATTAGCGAATATCCATTAGTTAAATAGTGATTATTCACTAAATACATAAAAAATATTTATTATTAAATTAATAATTATTCACTACTAAGTAATAGCCACTGACTTTTTCACTGAATAATTAGTGAATATTTACTAATTTATATTTACAGAGTGATATACAGACGTGTTGTTACCACGGTGTCAGGCTCAGCGTCGTACAAATTATTTTACATCCAGTTATTCGAAACAACTTTATACGCAATCTCAACCAAAACAATTGCCTTCGCGAATAAAGTTCGTCAGCCCTGGGAGATATAAATAATTGAACGATAATTATTACACACCGAAGAGTAGAGTGTTGCAGATGCGGGAAACCGATCTTATAAAATATTAAATTTTAGAATTTGTTTTCTAGAATAAAAATATGTTTCGTTTTACGCAAGTTGTCGACAATTTAAAGCGTAAAAAATACAGATAATAAAGATAGATATTCAAACGAAAATCCATAAGAAAGCTGAGTTCAAGCAGATACGATTTAAAAAAGAAGCTTAATAAAATTTCTTTTATATTTTATTATTTCTTTTTTTTAAATTTGTCAGTCTGACGTTATTTTACTACAGACAGTACTGTAATTTTTAATCCACCCATGTAAAAAAAAAATATAAGATTTTTATAAAAAATGTATAAAATCAGAAATATAGATATTTTATAAAATTTATATACTGGAATGGTTCTATATAAATTTTATTAATTTTTTATAAAATTTATTTTTTAAATACAAAAATGATATTTTTTTCAATTTCTTTTATTTTTTCTCGTGCAAATTAGGAGCAAAACATAAATAATTGTTTACGCGCATTATTTTACCTTTTATGTGATCAACTGGTACAATGTTCACAGAATAAGTTTCACGAAATGGAAAAATAAAGATTAAAAAATCTAAATCAAATTCGGGAATAGAAATTTGCGGTGCTTGCGAATCAGTGAAAATAATTTATAATTTTTTTATAAAATTTTTATAAAATACATTTTATACAATTTTTATAAAGAATTGGCCATATAAAAATTGTATAAAAATACATTTTATAAAATTTTTATAAAAAAAAATATAGAAGGACTATTTAAAAACTAAATTAAACGTTTCAAATGAACTGCACCATCCTGCAGTAACAGATAAAAACATTTAGATGGCACGACCGAGAGGTTATGGACACCAAAAAAATTAGTATTTTAGCGCGACGAAGAATTACTGCTGCCACCGACGATATTGATAAAAAAGTCCACAGTTCCTCCTTCGATTTGGCTGAAAGTTTTGAACGCCTTTTTGCTTTTTTCAAAATTGTTGCATCCGGCGGACTCTTAACACGTCGACTTGGACATCGTGAATGTTAGACGGGGTCTGACCAAATGTTTTGTTCTGTGGTTGTCAAGACAATATTCAATTTTTTCTTTGGTTGCTAATGAAAAAGTTTAAAACTGTCTTGACAACCAAAGAACAAAACATTTGGTCCGACCCTGTCTAACATTCACGATGTCCAAGTCGACGTGTTAAGAGTCCGCCGGATGCAACAATTTTGAAAAAAGCAAAAAGGCGTTCAAAACTTTCAGCCAAATCGAAGGATGAACTGTGGACTTTTTTATCAATATCGTCGGTGGCAGCAGTAATTCTTCGTCGCGCTAAAATACTAATTTTTTTGGTGTCCATAACCTCTCGGTCGTGCCATCTAAATGTTTTTATCTGTTACTGCAGGATGGTGCAGTTCATTTGAAACGTTTAATTTAGTTTTTAAATAGTCCTTCTATATTTTTTTTTATAAAAATTTTATAAAATGTATTTTTATACAATTTTTATATGGCCAATTCTTTATAAAAATTGTATAAAATGTATTTTATAAAAATTTTATAAAAAAATTATAAATTATTTTCACTGATTCGCAAGCACCGCAAATTTCTATTCCCGAATTTGATTTAGATTTTTTAATCTTTATTTTTCCATTTCGTGAAACTTATTCTGTGAACATTGTACCAGTTGATCACATAAAAGGTAAAATAATGCGCGTAAACAATTATTTATGTTTTGCTCCTAATTTGCACGAGAAAAAATAAAAGAAATTGAAAAAAATATCATTTTTGTATTTAAAAAATAAATTTTATAAAAAATTAATAAAATTTATATAGAACCATTCCAGTATATAAATTTTATAAAATATCTATATTTCTGATTTTATACATTTTTTATAAAAATCTTATATTTTTTTTTTACATGGGCCAATTTTTTTCTCTGCGTTTATTTAATTATACATTTAAATATATATTATCCCTAGTAGAAATTTAAAACTAAGAACTAGGAATTAAAAATTGGTAGTAAATACCTTGTGATGAAACGCTTTTTCTCCCATTTTACTAGCATTTAATAGAATGACCATAACCTCAAAATATTTAAATATTCTTTCCAGCTTTCCGGAAAGAGTAAAGTTAAAAATTCCTATAGTTTCGGATGGGTTTTTAACGTTTTCGTCTGATTTACAACTAATTTCTGTTGTATTCCCAGTATTTACGAAGATAAACGCTGTTTTATTAGATTTTTCACTTGTCCATTTTTAATAGATATTTAATAGGACATAACTAGACTCAACTGTAATCTATATTTACAAGCTCAAAAATGGGAGAAAAATAGGATTTTACTTTAATAAATGGTCATAAAATGTGAGAAAAAGCGTTTCATCGATAGGAGAAAAATGGGCACATTTTTAGCCTATTTTTTGCCCACTCTATTCAAACAGTCTATTTAATACTTATTTAATGGAATATGATTTCTACCAGGGATATTAAATTCATCTTGTATTGATATACAACTTTTCTATTCTCGTTTCTTTACTTTTCTTTATTTCTCTTCTTTTTCGTTAAAATATGCGCGTAATCCGGTAGAGTAATTTTACACTCTTCTGTACAAGATAATACACACGATGTAAACGATGCACATGTGTATATACACACACAAGCGCACACGTTGATTATTTTTAATTTACTATTATATTCACGTAGTTGAAACTACTTCGTACTATGAAAATTATTAATAATAACGCAGAAATTCAACTAACAATAAGTTTTTTATAAACTAATGCAATTCGAAAATTCTCGGATAACGCTCCAGCACCATAATTTACTATATATATGTATATATAATTTTAACAAAGCCCTTTTAAGGAAGACGTCGTAATTTTACACAATTTACCATTGTCTGCCGTGCAGTGTAATTAATTTCGTTTGACTCCAAAATTCTTACTTGGTTACGTATATATATAATGCGAGACGCGCCGCGTCGTAAAGTGAAAAAATGTATCTTGCGCAACGTATCCAAATAATGTAAACTTACAACAACAAAAAAAAGAACGTGTTTCTCGTAGAAAAAGAAAATAGAATGAGGGGGACGGTGGAGGGATTTAGAGGAGCAGGAACTAAAGTGAAATGTTTCGGGTGAATTTAAGAAAGTTTCTCCAGAGTGATAGAGACATAGAAATACGTCCCCTGAAAATGCCAGAGACCACATTTCTTTATTAACAACGCGTACAACGCCCTTCGTGATTTATATATATAAAATCCCTAAACGAGGAGGAGCCCCAACAATAACGCGATACTTTTACCGGATGATCGTTGCAACATCTTGACGAAAGTGCAGAGAAAGAGAAAGAGAAATACGAGGGGCTCTATTCGGTATGTGTCGATCGATCACGACATATGATGACTATCGAGGTACCGGGGACACGTAACGAGGACGGTCCTTCCTCCGCCAGGAAATTAAAAGGACCGGAGAGATCCCCTCGGCAATTTAGCACAACGGTATATATACGCTTCTGACGCGCATAAAGCAGGGAAGCAACTTCCACCTGAATTGTATATTATGCTCGCTTGCGGGATTTTCCTTAGGAGAACCCAAATTGAAATAAACATCCTTAAACTCGATCGGGACAATATTTACTCTCGTCTCTTTAACTTTTTTTTCTTTCATTCATTATTTTTCTTTATTTCATAAATTTTGTATCTTTGTTCGATACTTAGGAATGTACAAATTTATTGTAATTGTTACTACCTATGAAAATTTAATCGTTCGGTTATATATATATGGGTGGTTCTCTGTGACATCGAAGATGAAAAAAATGAATATTGCTATAACTGTGGGAACTGCAGTTCTCCTGAATTTTTTCAGATTTTTTCGAGGCCATCATTTTATGTTACAGAGAGTCAAATTTGACATTTTAGCACTTTTTTGCATTACATGTCCATTTTCATGAATTTGTAGGTTCCAGGGGATGCATTTTTCACTAAAAACATAAATATAACTTTTTGTAAAATTTTCTGAACTTTTCATTAAAAATACTTTTAAAGACATAAATGTAGTTGCGTATGGAGAAGGTGATAGAAGAGGACCGAATAAAAAATTGATCGGACGCCGGGACTCGAACCGAGGATCCGCGAGTTTCCAGTCACGAGACCTAACCACTAGGCCACCGTCCGCGATTTCTTGTTGTAGTTGCATTCGTCATGATATTTCGCGTTTTCGGTCATCCTACACCGTTCTCACACACGCGCCGATCCGCGCGTCGATGTTACGTACGTAACAATGTATGCTGTCACACTCCTGTAAGCTATTTAAACCTTAAATAGTGAAAATCAGCAATTCTGCCCCGGACTCTGGAAACCTAATACTATCTAAAAGATGTCTTTTTATAGTCAGAAACTGCCTATAAATTTCCAGAGTGGGTCTAAATCATTAAGATCACTTATGGTCAAAATATCTGGGAAAAGTGCCCGAAATTATATTAATAGAAATGTATATTTGTTGCCTTATAACGATGAATCTAGTAGCATGATCATTGCAAAAAATTTATGCACTTACCTTGGAGTGGTAGAAAAGTATCTCCACTTGTTTCAGTACCCATCTAATCCATTGTAAGCTGCTAAAAATACAAATATCATTATACAATTATAAAAAATTAATTTTTAAACATTTATAATGCTGGTTTTTTAGTTTTACAACCACTTTAAGAATTATGATACTAATCTGTAGGATTACTATAAAAGTATCAACATTATTATTATTATTCAGCAATACATTTTTTGAATTTCACAAACTTGTCACTGTCACGTAATCATATTACTTATTATAATTTCAGATCTGATTTGTTTATATATTTTTTCTATTAAATACGTATATTCAGTTATTGTAATAATAATGATTATATATTTAAACTCAAGTTATTATTGGAAAGGACCGAAAAATTTAAATCATGTGTGTGTGTGTGTGTTGCGAAAACGACCATGCTAGTTTGAAACCATAATTTAATGCAATTTGTTTTTTCAAATAAAAACATTATTTTCGACTCAGCTTTCGAAAAATAAACAAGAATTCCAATCAATAAATTCCATCACTTTGAGTTTGCAATTGAGAATTCCTTGACGTGCTCTGGCAGTTAATTTTTTTATTGTTTTACGAGCGAGATGTCTTCTAAGTGGAATACGTTCAGCGTAACGCCTTGCTGCAGTACGGTAATTATTATAACGTTATCATAAAACCATTATCACATCAAAAATCTCATTCGAAAGGAATGTAATCAGCCATTTTGTAAGTTTTACTTAATGTCAAAGTTTTCGATTGAGCTAATGAAATGTTTATCGATACTGAAAAAACATATAAGAAATAGTATTAAAAAATTTTGAAAATTAAAATAAATTTTTAAAAATAATATACCGAAATATTTTTATAATTCGACAAGAAAATGGATTTCGTCTTGAACAACTTTTACCTCAACCACTTTTCTGCACCATGCATATACAAACTGAGAAATATAAGTAGTAAAATTAAATTAATGACCCAACGAGACATATAAATTTATGAAATAAACATTGTTAATTCATAATGTATTTTTAAAAAATTTTTGGTGAATTACTGTATTATTATTATTATTATTATTATTATTATTATTATTATTATTATTATTATCTGCGTTCTTTAAAGAACGAGCGCGGGATAAAATTTAGAAAGTATAATTTATAAAAAAAAAATTCTTACCTTTACTGTTAAAAAATAATTGTTACATACATAAAGCTTTCGATATTTGCTATAGATAATTGTAATAGTAACTAAACATTACTAATATAGTTAAGTGAAAGATATTAAATTTCTTTTACAAAAACAAAACTTCGATAATTTATCTGTCATATTAAAGTCTTAAAAATTACAAAATTAGAAATGTGGCAAACAGTTACATTGCTCAAATGTAGTGAAGAAATTGAGTTGTAAAAATAATACAGTAGTGTTACGTCAAACAGTCATGCTATTATATTTTACCGCTTTTTAGCCAACAAATAATTGTTAGAGCTGGGGACAGGTCAATATACAATATTAATTATAACTACTCTTACTATTAACTGTAAATTATTAATTTATGCTGGTTTAGTTATTATCAATAACTGTAATAATTTTATATTATAAATTTCGTATTAATCAAAAAAAATTATTCTATATCAACCCGTATCTTACGATCCTGGGTTGAATTATTGTTAATGTATTAGTATCTTTTATATGTGCTTTTATTAGTTTAATTAAATTATTAGATTTTGTAATAGAACTATTATTTCCAAATGTTAGGTAATTATATAAATGCATATGCACAATTACAGTTAATATCCGAACCCTAAGGTTCTTGATAAACAAATCGTACCATAAAGGTCCTTATTTGATTACTGAAATTGTACCTATGTTTTATTTAATATAAATAACTATAATTTCAATAGTTTATCGAACTCAAAAGTTCAGATAAAATCAACCGGACCAAATTGGTCCTTGTTGATAATTGAAATTATATATATATATATATATATATATTTATTTATTCTATTAATTTAGTATAAATGATTATAAATTCAATAGTTTATCGAACTTAAAAGTTCAGATAAAATCAACCGGACCAAATTGGTCCTTGTTGATAATTGAAATTATATATATATATATATATATTTATTTATTGTATTAATTTAGTATAAATGATTATAAATTCAATAGTTTATCGAACTTAAAAGTTCAGATAAAATCAACCGGACCAAATTGGTCCTTGTTGATAATTGAAAATTATAACCCTTTATACCCAAAATTAATATTTTTAGAATTCGTAACAATATAATTACAAAAATTACAGTTTTATTGGTACACTTATGTCCTGACAATATCAATTCGTACTTAGAAAAGTCCAGGATTGATTAATTCAATTATAAATAATTACAAACAAAAGCACGTGTTAAGGTTAACAATTAATACCCGTACCTCTAATAATAGTGGTCCAGAGTAACAAATCGTACCCGAAGGTCCTTATTTGTTAATTGTTAAATTTATTTATTGTTAGTAATTTGTTAGATACCAGTACCCATAAGGTTAGTTATATAATTCAATTATAAATAATTATAACAAAAGCACGTGTTAAGGTTAACAATTAATACCCGTACCTCTAATTATAGTGGTCCAGAGTAACAAATCGTACCCGAAGGTCCTTATTTGTTAATTGTTAAATTTATTTATTGTTAGTAATTTGTTAAATACCAGTACCCATAAGGTTAGGTATATACTTACTTTTTTTTGTTTTAAATGAAATGACGAATTTTCAATTGGACAAGGTTTTCGAGTTTATTTGGAGATGTTGTTACAGAGACGTTTGGGAGCAAAAGAAGCATAAGCATGCCTTGTGACCTCTGCTTTTATACCCTTGGGCCTCTGGAAAAACTGGGGTTGAGGGTGGGGGTGCATGCTCAAGCTTTTCTTTTACCCAAAACATCTGTTTACAGATATCCTTAAAAACTAAATAATCTAATCAAGAATTCGTATAAAAATTCGCCTTAAATTCACACTTATACATACTTGTTCATAATAAAAATAACAGATAAACAATATCTATTTATATACGTATTTTATTGTAAAAATTGGGCTGAATAAATTCTATTTAACTAACTAAACTAGAAATAACGTACAACTAGTAAAAGAAATTATATTTAATTATTTAATTAACAACAAAATACGCATATGTTTTCTTATGCATTACGTATACATACATACATGCATACATATATGTATATATATATATATATATATACATATACATTCATACGTAAGATTCTATGTAAGATAGTTGCTTATTAATGGTTTATATTATTTAAACAATTGATATTGATTACTTAAACAATGAAATAATAGGTTATAGTATTGAATAATAATTTTGTCAGTTTATTATTAACTATTCTTATTATTATTGCTTCAATAACTATAACCATTAAATCATTGTATCATCTATAAATATATACACATATATATGTACGTACAATATAGATACAACAAAACGTTAATCAATTGAGCAGAACAAAAATGTGTAAAATAAACTTAATAACAATTGTTTAAAAATATTATGCTTGCCTGTAAATAGTGAATCAATATTTAATTATTATAATTCGTTACTATTTATTTAACTATTTTAAAACTTGAGTAAGTATTTAAAATATATTAACTAAACAAATTGGTTATTTATCTACGTAAAATTTAACCTTATACATACGCATATATACATGTAATATTTTTCTATGTAACAATAATTAGTTCCTTTTTTTATAAAATATATGTATGTATTCAAATTACATACATAAGCCATGTATATATATATCTATATGCATAATTATTTTATAACTAAACTTAAACTCGATCGATAAACTATAAGTGCAAGCCTAGAATATAAGAAAAATTATTATTTTTAAGAGCTATAATATTTGTATTTCTTAAATTATAATTCTTATTTATTTGTAAAAATAATGTTAACTAAAAGGAATAAACTATTAGACGCATTGGAAAATATACAGTAAATATTTATCTCTATTTATTTAATTAAAATACATTATAGCTACACATAATATTAAATAATTAACTAATTAAACATTGGTTAATTACCATCATAACTTTTCTTATATTATATTATATGCGAAATTACATACAAACAGATGCTTATTTAATAGTAACAATATATCAAAATCTATTACTTATCCTAATTAAACGGTATAATAAAATCAAAGTATCATTATATTTAAATTCACTTGCTAGATTCAATTCATTATGCATTGAATTTAATTTACATCGTTTGGAAAAATAAAGCGAATGGAAAATTCTAGGCTAAAGTAAACCCAAAAAAAAAACTCTTCGAGAAAGGAGTCATATTTCCCTTTTTTACGACTTTCAGATGCATCGGTCAACTGTCGCTCGGGCATCTGCTTTCTTTCAATTGATTTTATTGCTTAAAGATGTGCATGGCACTTTTCTTGGGTTTTTCCCAACGTTTAAACCTTCCGATCGTCTAACTTTTATTACTAAGAATTACAATCAAGAACTCAAATTTACTTGTTTTAAAATATACTATATTTATTAATAACTAAACGTTACTAGACGTAACACCCGACGCCTTAAACGGTTGCTAGGTATAAAAAAAAATATACGTAGCAATCGTTACTATTCTCCATCACAAAATCAATCTACTTATAATTGAAAGAAACTCTTCTCGCTGGTTGTGGCTGAGTCCTTAGGTACTACACTCCTAGTACTTGGTGTAGGATTGATGTCCAAAACGTCTTCCTTTACTTTAGTTAGTAATTCTACGTTAGTAGGTTTGTTTATGTTTTCTTCTGGTTTTCTGCCTGCGTGGATTAAGCAATAAGCCAGTGAACTCCATACAGCTCCTAATAGATGAATGGACCATCCATAGACTTGGTGAAGTAGGTACCCATTGATTACCATACTAATAATCATTTTTATTCCATGAATTATCACTAGAATTGCTATTACTCCTGCGCTGGCTGTACCAAAGGTGATAAATTTTCCCCATAGTCTTCCCCATGCTGATTCCACAATCTTTTCCATAGCTTCATCGTTGAGTAGTTTACTAATGGTTCCTTCTTGATCAGAAATAGGATGTCCTTGCATTTCTCTCGCTACGTCATTTAATAACGCGGATTTTTCAACAGGAAACATAATATGATCTCTTAATTGATTAAGATCACTCTCAGTATAAATACCGCTTGTAGCTAATGAGGATGGGTTGATATACTTCCATGTAGATTTCGTCAATGGTTTAATGATGATGGGGCTGTGAGCTTCAGTAACAGCTGGCAGAATTTTATACCATTCACTACCAACTTGATAATATGAAGGTAACAATTTATTGCAAGATACTCTCGTTCCTTTTGCCTTGAGAACATGCGTTCTTGGTGTTAGAAATCTTGTGGTATTTTTATAAGAAACTTGTAACTCAGCATAACAAACTGTATCTTCTTTTATCTTAACCTCAACAGGAACACATTTAATAACATGGACAACTTCTCCCGCAGTAACTGCCATATATCCTGGTCCCTTCATTAAATTATAAGCAAATTGATCAGGTGCTTGAGTGGCGATAGCTAAGGAATTTTTAAGAGTTTGACGTTCTAAGTCACATTTTTGCATTAATACATCACGATAAAGTTGCTTAATTTGAGTTCTTAAATGTTTTTCAACGTATACAAACTTTGAATTAACATACGCAAAAATATCTAAATTAGTAACGCTTTTAGTAGTACGACTAGCAAAAGACTCACCCTTAATAGTTTCAAAAATTACTAACTTAGGATGTTCAGTACGCATAATAGTATAACCGCATACAGATTCTTCCTTACTAATAGATAATGCGAAAGTAATATCTTGAGTAGATATGGAATATACCGTAGGTTCTCTTTCCGGTGAAAGATCAACAATTTTATTTGCGTATCCTTCATACAGAATACTAAATCGTGAAAATTTGCAGGAATCAACTGGAATTGGATTCCAAAAAGAATAACCATCTTCCATATCTAAACAAGAACCTTCAGATAAATGACACGAAGTACCGGATTGTAAATATATCTTATTATTATTATTATCAACGCGCGCAACGTGAGTCTTGAGTGTAACCTTGACAATACCTTGAACGACGACTGATGGCCAGGATCCATAGGGATCTGCGTAAGATGCTCCACTGCAGGAACCATCTTTATCTACAGTTCCAGCAAAAACCATAGGATAACTTGACGTTCTGTTTATTCTTAAGCCACTAATGATGCCGTTATAACCAATTTTTAAGATTCCGGTAGCATGTGCTTCTTGACATCTCTCACGACTTATGTCAAGGATGAATTCAGCTTGGCTATTAACTACTTCTGAATTATAAGATTGCCATCCACAATAATAAGCAGTTCTGCGAATCTCCACTTTGCATTGTATTACGGAATTATCTAGGAATTCATTAATTTGAAGTAACTGTAGGTGTTTTTTAGTTACGTTCAAATTATCACTTGGAATATCGCACGGTCCTACATCTAATAATGATAAGGTCGTAATATTTAACGACCTAGCTCCGCAATCAAATCCTATTAACGCGTTGACCAAAGGTAGTAGAAATAAACATATTATAGGAGAATTCATCTGAAATCAGAAGGAAATAAATTTGTTTTTCATTCTGAATCTAAGCGAACCTTTCTTTTCTTAGGTTTCAACTTCGATTCACGATTAATATAAGAAATTCTTAACCGATTAGCATGTACTATTTTTTGTTTTTTATAAAATTGAATTTTAATATTATTTTTATTGATTATTTCTAATATTTTATGAGGGCCAGTATAATGATCTCCGAACTTATTAGGTTTTGGTCCTTTTAGTAAGAATACAAAATCTCCTACTTTAAAATTTTTTTCATTTATTTTTCGGTCATAATATTCTTTAGATTTATGTTTACTTTGAACTAAATTATCATAAGTTAATTTACGTATCCCATTTAATCTTGTTACTAGTTCCTTGATATATCCTTGATAAGTAGGTAATAAATCTGCTTCTCTTAAAGGTTCATTTGATGGTAATCTTGCCAAAAATCCGAATACAACTTCAAATGGTGTATGTCTCGTACTTTCATGTACACAGGTATTATAATTTAATATTGCTATTTCGACCCATTGATCCCAATTATTATCCTTTTCGGTGTATTGTTTTAAAAATTCACCCAGAGCATGGTGTGAACGTTCAAGTGCCCCATTAGATTGTGCGTGGAACGATGTCGTTTTAATTTGTTTAATCTTGAATCGTTTCGCAACCCTCTGCATTAACGAACTTAAAAAGTTACGCCCTTGGTCTGTTAAAATGACCCGAGGAGCTCCGAAAATACACAAAAATCTTTTAATAAATGCGTCAGCTATAGTTGAAGCTAATGCATTTGGTAAAGGTACCGCTACACAAAACTTTGATAATTGATCTTGAATAGTTAGTATATATTCATTATTCAAAGTAGTTTTACATAATGGTCCAACAATATCTAAGGCCACCTTCGAAAACACAGTTCCAGGTGTATCCGTTATTACCATAGGTTGCTTTGTTTTTAATCTAACTAATTTCTTGAGTTGACATTCTAAACATTGCTGTATTCGCCTTTGTATATCTCCCTTAAGATTTTCCCAATAATAATACTGTCTTACTCTATTAAATGTTTTAGATACACCTCTATGTCCACCGATAGGAGATGTATGAAATTCGTAAAATATACTATCTCTTTTATCTTGAGGAACATATTGTAAAGTTCCTTTACAAACAATTATCTTTATATTATATTCTTGAAATATAGATTTAATCATATCTATAATATCGCTCCATGGTAAATTCTCGATATATTTATTTTTAGCAATACTAATTTGACTAATGTTTTTATCTTTTAATGCTTTGCATAGGTTATTAAGTGCTTTATATATATTTGACTTAATAATTGACTGGGATTCAAATTCATTTCCTCGTATGCTTAATCCAAAATAATATTTATTATTTGATTTTTTATATTCGGAAAAACTTCCAATACCAACATTTTGTTTTTCAGGTATTATATTTCTTTTTATCAATTTTTCTGCTCCAATGTCACATGGTTTACCATTGGATGTTATAAAGTAAATTATATTATCATTTCTATATTCTAATAATTCTTTTGTTTCAACAATATTAAATTTTATATCAATTTTTTCTTCTTTATTCATTTTTTGAGAATCTTCAGAGTCTTCAGTTTCACTATTTTCAGATATACTTTCTTCTTGTCCTTTCATAGGTTTCCTTTTCTTATAATATTCTTCCATAAATGATGTTTCAACATCATTATTAATTGAATTATATTCATGTTGAAGATTTGTAACTTCATTATTTTCATTATTTATAATACTTGCTTCAATATCTCCATCACTTAACTCGCTTTCTTCATAATTTATTGTTTTATTATTATATCTCTTTAAAATTGATCTAGATTGATTATTTTGATTATTCTCCTTGTTAATTATATCTTCTTCTTTTAATAATTCTTCATTTTCTTTTATTTGATCACAAATTTTTGATTCTTCAGTTTTTGATTTATTAAAATTTTTATTTTTAACATTTTTATTCCTTTTGTTTGGTTTGTTAATTACTTGACATTTCTCCCTTTCATCAGTTTGTTTTTCTTTATCTTCTAATTTCTTTTGTCTCCTAGTTACAACATTTACATCAAATTTTTCTACTGGGTTTCTAGACAGGGCGTCAGCATTTACATTTAGCTTCCCAGGTTTATATAAAATATTATAATCATATTCAGAAAGTTTAAATCTCCATTTCTGAACTCTAGTATTTAACTCTGCAGATTGAAACCAAATTAACGGTCTATGATCTGTTATAATTGTAAATTTTCTGCAAAAAATATATGGCCTAAAAGTTTTTACACTGTGTATCATAGCTAAAGCTTCTTTTTCATAAGTATCATATCGAAGTTCAGGGCCTCTTAATACTCTTGATGTATAAGCAATTGGTTTATCCTTACCAATCTCTCCTTGAGATAAAATACCTCCTACTGCATAACCAGATGCATCCGTAGTTATCAGAAACGGTTTACTCATATCTGGAAATTGTAATAAAGGTGCTGTACATAATGCATTTTTTAATGTTTGAAAAGATTGTTCAATTTCTTCATTCCAAACAAAATTTTCTTCTTTTTGCAAAAGCTTAGTCATTGGTTTAGCTATTTTCGCGAAATCTTTAATAAATCTCCTATAATAACCTGCTAGTCCTAAAAATTGCTTAATATTTTTCCTATTCTTTGGCCTTGGATATTCTTTAACAGCTTCAATTTTCTTTGGATCTGGGTTTAAACCTTTTTCACTTAAAATATGTCCTAAGTAGGTAACTTCTCTTTTTAATAATTCACATTTTTCTGGCTCTAATTTCCAATTGGCTTTTCTAAGTCTGTCCATAACTAAATTAAATAATCTTTCATGTTCTTCTAAAGATTTTGCATATATAACAATATCATCCATATACACAAAAACTCCTTTTCCAATTAAACCTGCTAATGTAATTGACATAGCTTTTTGGTATTCAATTCCTGCACAACGAAGTCCAAATGGCATCCTGATAAACTCGTAATGTCCATTAGGAGTAGAGAATGCGGTCTTATGAGCATCTTTTTCATCTAGCATAATTTGATGAAAACCAGCTACACAATCAATAACACTATAAAATTTTCCATGTCCGATCTGATCAAATATATCTGTTATATTTGGTAATGGAAAATTTTGAGGAATCGTTTTTTCATTTAATGGACGAAAATCTAATACTACTCGCCATTTTGGTTTTCCATCTGAACCTGCTTTCTTAGGTACTACCCATAAACTAGTATTATATCCTGAACTAGATGGTCTTATAATGCCTTTTTTTAATAAATCCTGCACTTGTCTTTCTACCTCTTCTTTTAAGGCATGTGGTAAACGATATTGTTTTGTATTAACTGGTAGATCATCTGTTGTTGGTATCTTATGTGTAGTTATATTAGTAGCTGTTAATTCGTCTCCCTCTAAATGAAATCTATCTGCATTTCTTTCAATTAATTTAAGAGCTTGTTCTAATTCTTCACCCTTTAAATGATCTAATTTAATTTTTTCTTTTAACAAACAAACACGATTTGTAATTTTACATATTTTAACATTACCATCTATATTTCCCTGAGATTTAATAAAATATACCTTTATATTAATTTGTAAATTATCATTATCTACATTTAATAATTCAAATGTCTCTATATCCGATATTTGTTTAGTATATAGATTAGATAAATTTGTAAATTGAGTCGCATAATCGGATAGAACTATATTATTATTTTTAATTACGTTTTCTTTATTTAAATTATCTTGTGAATTTATAATCTTTATATTATTTTTATTAATCAGAAACATATTTAAATTAAAGTCTATTATTGCCATTGATTTTTCGAAAAATTCCGCACCAATTATTCCGTCACTATTAATAGCAAAATTATCAGGTATTACCTGAAACTTTATTTTTTCATCATATATAGTAAATTCTACTAACCCAAGAGTTTTCTCGAGTTGACCACTAATTCCCATTAAATATACCGATTCATTTGCATTTATTACACAATCTTCTGGTATTAAACTTTCTTTTATTAAATTACCTTCAGCACCGGTGTCTAATAAGAATTGAGTAACTGATTTTGAATTGGGTTTATAAATATTAATATACGGTAAACAGTTCATATTTGATAGATTAAGATTTACGACTCTACCAGTTTTTACGCGAAAATTAGGATTATTATTTTGATTAAAACTTACTTCTTGATTATTAATTATTAAATTTTTATTTTTAAAATCAATTATTGACTTACTATCATAAAAAAATTTTGAGCCTAATATCCCACTGTAAGGTATCGGAAAATTATTTTCTACTACGTAAAATTTAGTTACATGATTGAATATATTTAAATTTACGGTTCCTAAAGTTTCAATAGCTATATTAGAAATTCCCGTTAAAATAACATTTTCATTCAAATTTATATTTATATCGTCCGGTAAAAATCCTATTCTAATTACATTTCCCTGAGAACCTGTATCTAGCATAAGGTCGATTATTTTATTTGTCTTTAAATCCTTTATTGATATATACGGGATAAGTTTACTAGCGGTTTCTAATTCAATGGTAAAAGTTCGGTAAATACGTCTTGAGTTTGAATGCAATTGGTTGAACGCGTTGCATTTGGTGTAGTCTCCCTTACCGCGTTCGCTTGCTGGAGACCCATCGCGTTTCCCGACTGAGTTCTCTCATTATATTGTTTTTTTCTACAAACTGAGATATCATGACCTACGTTTTTACAATAATCACAAGTCTTAACTTCCCCATTTCTTTTATCTCTACATGTGGCTGCTGTATGACCTATACGTTGACAAATTTGGCACGATAATTTAGCTCTGGCCTCAAACTGATTTTTAAAGAAACAATTCTCTGCTAAATGACCGGGTTTACTACATACTTGACAGTTAGACATAACTACTCTACACTGGGCAGCTGTATGACCGGGTTTATTACATCTTTGACACGAAAAATTAATATTATTTTGTCTCTTAAAAACCTTATTACATTTATCTGCCAAATGTCCAGGCAAGTGACATAATTGGCATTTAATAGTACAATTACTAGACGTATGTCCAAATCGATTACACGATTGACATTTAATATTTGCTTGATTTTTTAAAGAATAACATTTATCGGCCGTATGCCCATTACGTTTACAAAGCTGACAAACATTTGTAGGTTGAGATTTAAATTTACAATTATTATTATCATGCCCTTCCTTTTTACATATTGTACAAGTATATACTGGTTTTTTTATTGCCTTTACATTGGAACTTGAATCTATCTTATCTTTATTTCGATGTCTTAACGCAAGTTGAGCTTCTAATATTTTTTCAGCTTTAATCGCGTTTCTCACAATATTAGTCATATCATCAGCATTTTCTAATTTATTTTCAATTTCTGGTTTTAAACCGCGTTTAAAACTTTCTATTATATTTTTCTCTACTGAAGTTCTAAAAACATCATCTATTGTATTATTATTATTTAATTTATGTACATCAGTTATTCTTCTACCTATATCTCGAATCCGATTTGCGAATGATATAACTGATTCGTCATCTCTTTGAAATTCATGGCCTAAATCTCCTTGTAATTGTTGTACAGTTTTTGCAGGGAAATAAATATTTTTTATAAATTCTTTTAGTGAATCGACATTTTTAAATGATTGCCCATGAATTGCTCTGCGTGCTTCACCAGTTATTTTTGATCGCAACAATTTAGTTAAATTTAATTCATTTTCTGGACCTATCATTTCTTTGGCTTCGTCACAGCCTTCAAAAAATAAACTAATAGATGAACTGCTTCCATCGAATTCAGGTACTATTTTTAACGCGTCTTTTAAAGGTACTGCTTGAATAACAGTATTCATTTTTGGCTCCGTATTATTAGCTGTAGTAGCCATTTTAACGTTATTTCTATAGTTATCTAATTGGTTTTTATCTTGCTTCTTTTGATCCTTAAGTTTTTGTAATTTTAAATTTTCAATCTCTTCTTGCCTTTTTAATACTAATTCCTTTTCTAACCTCGCTTCTTCAATTCGTTTTTGTATCTCTATTTCCCTATTCCTACGTTCTATTTCCCTTTCGGAATCACTCAATTCTTCGCTTGATTGTTCGGTGTCAGAAAGAATATTAAATGACTTATTATATTCTAAAAAGAAATCCTTCGCAGGTACAAACTCTTTGTCTATACTGGGTTCTAATTCTTTCGACCTATCAAAGTTAATGTTTTCTACTATTTCTTTCTCTTTCCTACTTTTACTCCTAGTTCTTCTCGGACTATTACTCATTAATTACTTCAATTTTAAATTTTTCATTAAAGTTTCTATATTCCTAATCGCGGCTTCCTGTTCTAAAAACGTACTCTGGTATTCTGCTAATAAAATTTTTGTTTCTGCATTGGATTTAGAAAGAGCTTCCATCCATTTAAAGAAAAATCCTAATTTTCTCTCAATTCTCTCAATTTTACAACGTAATATCATACAATTAATTGCTAATGTTTGACCGTTGTCATCAAGCGATTCTAATTGTTCATTAATTTCCGTATATCGATTTTCTGAAAATCCTGTTACAACTCTTCGTAAAGACATTTAATAAAAAAAAAAAATTATTTATTTAAATCTAAAACTCTGAATTGCTCAATTAATTCATCGACAGAATTATTTCTGCTACCAATTATACTATTGATCTCATTAATAATTTCTTTTATATCATGGTCAATTTTACTTAAATTGTTTATTTTTAAAGTATATATATTAAGTTTCTTTTCAACTTTATCAAATTTCTTTAAAAGTACATAATAATAATGATATAATTTACTATAATAAGTACTTAATTCGACAACGTAATCATTAATATCAGCTAATTGATCTTCTGTACCTTCAAAAATAATCTTTACAAAATCAGGCGTCATATAACTAATTATTAAATTAATATTTGTTACTATTGCTAAATTAATTAACTTACGTTAAAAATCGACCATTCTCCGTAGCTTTTGTAATACGAAATAGGATCTTGTGAGTAAGCCCAATATACTACTTCTCTATCCAAAGCAAAACCGTGATTATCGGTAGATATTATGGTTGGATAATTTTTTACTAAATTTAATAATTTATCATTCAATTCGAGAGGTGATTCAAAATATGTTGAAGGACATATGCAACCATCAGCTAATTGTAGATATGACAAGGATTTATTATCAGATTGAAAATATCTTAAATACCCTTGAGAGGTTCCTCCAGTATGAAATAAATAAACTTTATCAAAATATTTATTTAACTCATAAGTTAAGATTTTATAATAATATTTACAATGTAACTATCAGATTTCACTATAACACTAAAAAAATTTTAGTCTTTTATCTGAATTTGTGAAACAAGGTATTTGGGATACGGACTACGGAACTAGGAACATGCGTATATACCGTACAATTGGTACAGTGACGCAGCCTTACTATTTTGTTTTATTTCTGTCAAGTGACACTACCTGAAGTTCCAAATTATTTTGACAGGTAACCTAACCCTAAATAGAAAAAGAGCAAGATCTTGAAATATTTAAACAAATTTATATACTTTAAAAGATTTATTGTGAATAAAATTCTAAAATAAGCTGTTATTTATGCAAAGAAATATTCCTCATTCATACCTTTAACCATAAATGTAAATTTTAGTTGTACGCTGAATATAAATTTATTAATATTGCTTCCTTTGTATTAATATTATTAACTATTTATAAATTTTATTCAATTTAGACTATAATAATTGAAATATTCTAATTCTAACTACTAACATGGAGTTGAATTGAATAATAGTTGAATTTATTAAAATTTAGGGGTACGCTGGAAATATCATGTATGCACTTCTTGAAATTTATTTATTTATCCAACTCAGTACAATTTTATCATTTACATTAATACTCAATTTCAATTACAAAGGTTTCTTTAAATCTCAAAAACTTGATATAAAATGATCATTAGCATTTTCACAAAATTCTAAGTTATACGCTGATAATGCAAATCTTGTTTTCAGCTCTAATAACAAAAATATGATTTACAACAGATTGTTCATATAATAATCATTTACTTATTCATTATTAAGGATAGAAAACACATGGTTTGATTGATTTCAAGTTTTATTTAAGATTTTGACTATAAAATGTTGGATGTTAAAATTTTTCAAGTTTACGCTAAAATTGACATTTATCTAATTTTGAAAATTACTAGTTTAATTTACACAGACATAACAATTGTTATCTCTATTAGCTATTATTGTACCAACATTGAAATTCTAATTAGAATCTATCGACAGTTTATATTTTACAGTAAAATTTTACTATAAACTGAGTAATAATATTTTATACAAAAATCAGGTTATACGCTGAAAACTCTAATATTGTTTCCAACTTATTAATTATAATATTAAGTTACATTAGTTTTTCAGAATTACAACTAATTATTTATTTATTATTAAGGAGAGAAAGTACAATAATTATTCAATTTGAATTTATTTTTATTATTTTTACTGGAAAAGTTGAATATCAAAATTTTTCAGGGTTACGCTGATGCTTGAAATAATTCTTTCAGCTTCCCTGACTACAATTTTGAAAATAAACTAGCTTTTATTATTGCAAATAGTTTATCATATGATATTAAAAATTAATTACAAATGTTATTATAACTAAACTTTATTTTTAAGGATTTTTACTAGAATTGTGTGTAAAAAAAAAATTTTTCCTGGTTACGCTAAGTACTAAAGGTAGTTTTTATTTGACTTATATGCAAATTATATTTTATTGTAATAAAGTAGGTATGTTAAAATAATTTAATCAATAATATTCCAGCTTGATGATTTCTTTAATTACTTACAATTGGTTATTGTACTTTTTTATCTATTATATTGATATTTCTGACTTCAAGAACTAATTTACAAAATTTTTAACATCTAATATTTGTTTGAATATAAATAATTATACTTGTTTTAAAAATGAATTTCAACTATACATAACCATATTAACTCTAAGGCTAATACTAAATTCTTATAATCAGTTAGAATTGAAAATACCTAAAATTCAGGGTTCGAAGGAATTCAAACTTTTTGAAAAATTTTTATTAATTATGGTTTTAACAACTGAATAACTATTTCTACCTTATTTTTATAGTGTAACTAACTGCTATTTATATAAAAAATAAAAATAATTACAATAGTATTGTTTTTAATACTAGGTGAGGAGTGGGGGTAGGGACCGATACAATCAATTTTCAAGCATATCAAATTTTATACTAAATTTACAGGTTTTTTATTCATCATAACACTGAAATTTTATAATAACCATTTCTTCCTAACAATATAAGTGTAATTTTATAATAAATCTTATTCTCTATAATACTAAATTTATAATTTTCTACTACTAAATTATACAATAACTCTTATTTAATATAGTTTATACATATTTAGCCTAGAATTATAAAAAAATCTATTTTTTTATATTGTTAATAAAATTCATGACCCAGAACTTATCCTTTTTTTCTATTTTCCAATCTTCTGGGTCATAACAAAACTTCGCGTCAAAACAGTCTTTACAATATTCGCTCTTAGGTTGAATTTGGCAACTCCTACAATAAGTGGTATCTCTATACCTTTTATTACTTATTTCTAATGGTAATCTTTTACCTTTTCCGAATTTAGGTAAATTCTTAAGAACTATATTTGGTTTTTCTACCCTTACAACCTTCGGTAATTTCCTTACTTTCTCTATTATTACCGATTCGTCTTCGCTATCTGATATTACAATTGATTCCGCGGTAATTTGGGAGTTCTCTTGAAAACTACTTTTTAGTAAGCCTTTTTGTACTTCTAAAGCCTTAGCTGATTCTTCTACATATTTCTCTAATTCGATAATATTTTCTCGCTGCTCTAAAATATTTTCTATGCGCGGTAAATTTTCTTGAATCGATTTATACGATATATTTATGTCTACGCCTAACAACGCGGCCCGTTCTTTCAATTTTTGCCTCTGCTCCCGAATTTTTTGCCGCTGATGTTTATTCCGGGCGCATCTCTTTTTTGTATTTTTATCGTTTTTTAAGAAAAATTTCTTTCCGGTCACTGCAACGAGAAAAAGAGGGAGAAAAAAAAATTATTTTAAATTAGCTGCAAAACTATAATTATATATTAATTGACCTGGCGGCTCACTATATCCCTCCCGGGGCCTCCATTAATTTTTCTGTTACGTCAAACAGTCATGCTATTATATTTTACCGCTTTTTAGCCAACAAATAATTGTTAGAGCTGGGGACAGGTCAATATACAATATTAATTATAACTACTCTTACTATTAACTGTAAATTATTAATTTATGCTGGTTTAGTTATTATTAATAACTGTAATAATTTTATATTATAAATTTCGTATTAATCAAAAAAAATTATTCTATATCAACCCGTATCTTACGATCCTGGGTTGAATTATTGTTAATGTATTAGTATCTTTTATATGTGCTTTTATTAGTTTAATTAAATTATTAGATTTTGTAATAGAACTATTATTTCCAAATGTTAGGTAATTATATAAATGCATATGCACAATTACAGTTAATATCCGAACCCTAAGGTTCTTGATAAACAAATCGTACCATAAAGGTCCTTATTTGATTACTGAAATTGTACCTATGTTTTATTTAATATAAATAACTATAATTTCAATAGTTTATCGAACTTAAAAGTTCAGATAAAATCAACCGGACCAAATTGGTCCTTGTTGATAACTGAAATTATATATATATATATATATTTATTTATTCTATTAATTTAGTATAAATGATTATAAATTCAATAGTTTATCGAACTTAAAAGTTCAGATAAAATCAACCGGACCAAATTGGTCCTTGTTGATAATTGAAGATAAAATCAACCGGACCAAATTGGTCCTTGTTGATAATTGAAAATTATAACCCTTTATACCCAAAATTAATATTTTTAGAATTCGTAACAATATAATTACAAAAATTACAGTTTTATCGGTACACTTATGTCCAGACAATATCAATTCGTACTTAGAAAAGTCCAGGATTGATTAATTCAATTATAAATAATTATAAACAAAAGCACGTGTTAAGGTTAACAATTAATACCCGTACCTCTAATTATAGTGGTCCAGAGTAACAAATCGTACCCGAAGGTCCTTATTTGTTAATTGTTAAATTTATTTATTGTTAGTAATTTGTTAGATACCAGTACCCATAAGGTTAGTTATATAATTCAATTATAAATAATTATAACAAAAGCACGTGTTAAGGTTAACAATTAATACCCGTACCTCTAATTATAGTGGTCCAGAGTAACAAATCGTACCCGAAGGTCCTTATTTGTTAATTGTTAAATTTATTTATTGTTAGTAATTTGTTAGATACCAGTACCCATAAGGTTAGGTATATACTTACTTTTTTTTGTTTTAAATGAAATGACGAATTTTCAATTGGACAAGGTTTTCGAGTTTATTTGGAGATGTTGTTACAGAGACGTTTGGGAGCAAAAGAAGCATAAGCATGCCTTGTGACCTCTGCTTTTATACCCTTGGGCCTCTGGAAAAACTGGGGTTGAGGGTGGGGGTGCATGCTCAAGCTTTTCTTTTACCCAAAACATCTGTTTACAGATATCCTTAAAAACTAAATAATCTAATCAAGAATTCGTATAAAAATTCGCCTTAAATTCACACTTATACATACTTGTTCATAATAAAAATAACAGATAAACAATATCTATTTATATACGTATTTTATTGTAAAAATTGGGCTGAATAAATTCTATTTAACTAACTAAACTAGAAATAACGTACAACTAGTAAAAGAAATTATATTTAATTATTTAATTAACAACAAAATACGCATATGTTTTCTTATGCATTACGTATACATACATACATGCATACATATATGTATATATATATATATATATATATACATATACATTCATACGTAAGATTCTATGTAAGATAGTTGCTTATTAATGGTTTATATTATTTAAACAATTGATATTGATTATTTAAACAATGAAATAATAGGTTATAGTATTGAATAATAATTTTGTCAGTTTATTATTAACTATTCTTATTATTATTGCTTCAATAACTATAACCATTAAATCATTGTATCATCTATAAATATATACACATATATGTACGTACAATATAGATACAACAAAACGTTAATCAATTGAGTAGAACAAAAATGTGTAAAATAAACTTAATAACAATTGTTTAAAAATATTATGCTTGCCTGTAAGTAGTGAATCAATATTTAATTATTATAATTCGTTACTATTTATTTAACTATTTTAAAACTTGAGTAAGTATTTAAAATATATTAACTAAACAAATTGGTTATTTATCTACGTAAAATTTAACCTTATACATACGCATATATACATGTAATATTTTTCTATGTAACAATAATTAGTTCCCTTTTTATAAAATATATGTATGTATTCAAATTACATACATAAGTCATGTATATATCTATATGCATAATTATTTTATAACTAAACTTAAACTCGATCGATAAACTATAAGTGCAAGCCTAGAATATAAGAAAAATTATTATTTTTAAGAGCTATAATATTTGTATTTCTTAAATTATAATTCTTATTTATTTGTAAAAATAATGTCAACTAAAAGGAATAAACTATTAGACGCATTGGAAAATATACAGTAAATATTTATCTCTATTTATTTAATTAAAATACATTATAGCTACACATAATATTAAATAATTAACTAATTAAACATTGGTTAATTACCATCATAACTTTTCTTATATTATATTATATGCGAAATTACATACAAACAGATGCTTATTTAATAGTAACAATATATCAAAATCTATTACTTATCCTAATTAAACGGTATAATAAAATCAAAGTATCATTATATTTAAATTCACTTGCTAGATTCAATTCATTATGCATTGAATTTAATTTACATCGTTTGGAAAAATAAAGCGAATGGAAAATTCTAGGCTAAAGTAAACCCAAAAAAAAAAACTCTTCGAGAAAGGAGTCATATTTCCCTTTTTTACGACTTTCAGATGCATCGGTCAACTGTCGCTCGGGCATCTGCTTTCTTTCAATTGATTTTATTGCTTAAAGATGTGCATGGCACTTTTCTTGGGTTTTTCCCAACGTTTAAACCTTCCGATCGTCTAACTTTTATTACTAAGAATTACAATCAAGAACTCAAATTTACTTGTTTTAAAATATACTATATTTATTAATAACTAAACGTTACTAGACGTAACAGTAGTTTACGTATACCTGAAATAGAAACATCGTTTAAAATATATGCATTGATGAACATATCAGAAATAAAAATCAAAAAACCTTTGCGAATGACTATCTTCAATACCTATAATCACGTAATTGATTCGGACAATTATTAAGATAATCGTTCGAGAATTTACTTATAATAAGAAATTAATATCCAGCATGATACATGTAAAATATTACAAATTTAGCATAAGTGAGAATATACACATGCATTAAACAAAATATTATTTTCCAATTTTATAAAATTAAAATCATGTAGATTGTGTACTAATTATTATTTTTATGTATATCTGTTAACATTTACTAACAACAGTTGTATTCGATTTTGCGCTTCGCTTGGTTTATTTTCTCAGTCCGCTTAGCACAGTCGAAATGACCAGTAACGTTGTTACATTTGGTATTGTTTATTTGTTTTAATAAATTAAACATAAATTGACGATTTAAAATTAAAGTGAAATTTGTTTATGTTTTCGCGATTTTCAACATGATTTATCTACTGTATATTGTTATAGTAAATTGGTGAATTTTATGCAATAAATTATCCTGATGAGGTCGGCGTACCATGGAAACGAAACGCCGTTTAAATAGTAAACAGAATTTCGTTTTTTTATCTTTTCGAACCTTTGACCAGTCATTTAAATGAACCATGGAGAACGTTAAAAAATTAATTGTATCAGTGAAAATAACCTATTTTAACTTGGTTATAATTTATTTTTGTAGTTGACAGTATCTCAATTTTTTGTTAAAAACAGTATAGCATCTTTATAGTTTTAATTAAAATTTTTTAGTTTTATTTTGATTATAAGTAATTTTTTTAATCACTCATGACACACCATATATCAAGATTGTTTAAAGTACTAGAATACTTAGGGTATGCTGTTGATCGAATAGCTTGACATTGTAACAGTAACAATAAAACATGGTTTTAATCTAATTAAGTAAAATAGAATTGCAAGAGATATTTAAAATGTTTATTTAAAAAATTATTTAATACGTGTTTTTATATGTGTGGATTATTTTTAAATTCTCTTCTACTTTAGCGGATTATTAGAATCATGGTTAATTATCACTGTTAAAATTTGATCAAACAAAATGACAATAAAAATGATAATCTTCCGAGACAATCTTTAGTAAAGTTTGAGTATTTGATGTTAGTTGAATCCACTTTTTGACCATTAATTGGATAATTTTCTATCAAATGGCTAGGTTTATGAATAAAAAATCGTTTCATTTGTATATTTCATCCTCCATTGTTGTTATGTTGTAATATTTAATTCTAGACTTTATATTTTTTCACACTTGTACACATATACATTTATTTAATTTTAATTTACAAACCTATATCAATCAATTTAGTATCTAATCAAAATATTTTAATTCTTCGCTATTGTAAAATATATCTTGAATTTACACGATAATTCTACATACTACAAAACGTATTCACATTATTATTTTCTTATTCACAGCAAATGTCAAGTCATACATTATAAGTAAAATTACAGTATGAAAAAATGTACCGATATTTTCGAATATTTGTTTATGCGTCACATCTGCGCTCATAAATCTATCTACTCATGTTATATTCTAAAAAAACTATGTAAAAAAAAATAAGTTTAGATTATTTACGACAATATGTACAATGTCACGTATAGAAAATCCCAGAGTAGGCCCGAGCGGTCCACGCGACCCTTTTTTTTTATTCTCTTCACAATTCGACCGTTGTGTCTTCGAACCACCCGTACTGCACATGTGTGCAAAAAGGCAAAGACAAAGAAATTTTCCTTGTCCAATCATAGTTTAAATTTTCAGTTTAGACCCACCTACAACAACTCCCTTTTTCCCTTTCCCCTACACATGCTAACTAACAACTTCGTCTCGTTTACACATCAAATTCAGATTCTAACTGACCGCTGAGCGCGACACACACACCCTTTATGTATCGATTTAGTTTTTAAAGGTAAACTGTAACTTATTCTAAATAAATAAGTATTGTTTTAAAAACACTGTCCACCAATTTGTTTATTTTATTTAACCGAGTTGTGCAATATTAATTTGGCGCACAACAGGGACTTATCCAGTTAAGTCTCACCATAAGTTTTTGGTCCTTCGAGCCGGATACAGTGGCAAAGCATTCAACAGTTTACGCTAAATCGGTACACTATTTGTCGTGAAAGTGTATCTACAGTGCAAATCATTGTTTGTGGTTCTTTATTCAACTGCATAAAATCTTTATTAAGCGTACAAATCATACATAAGCAGCATAAATCATTGTGTGAAGATTTTCAACACTAATTCAAGAATCACGCTTATTTCATTGAATCTCAATTGAAATTACTCAACTACAATTATCATCATTTGTGAAATAAAAGAAAAAAAAACATCATCGACAAATACATCATACATTGATGCAAGAAGTATCAATTATATTGGCTGCAAATCATCAAACTCTCATCGTGGATTCAAGAGGAATCTACACATTCTGAAGGAAGTATCTACACTCATTCAAGGAAGTTCGTATCCCAATTCATCTACACCGTGCGCATCTTTATTCATCAAACTACCATCAACAATCAACTATAAACATTTGTTCAAGTAAGTTCATCTATATCGAATCGCTAATTTCCTTACCTCTTCCTATCTCAAATTAATTTTATAAAAAAAATGGCTGAAACCGGAATAAAAGAGTTAAAATTAAAACGCGGAAATTTAAAAAGACAGTTAACTAATTTTTCAAAATTTTTTGATTCAATAAATAATCCATCTGAAGATTATGAAGAAGTCCAATTGCGTTTTGAAGACATAGAGAATATTTTACAAAAATTTGAAAACATTCATTTAAGTTTAACGTTAATTGAAGAAAAAGAGGAAAATGAAGCTTATAGAGATGAGTTTGAAAATGCATTTTTTAATATTCGTAAGCGGGTTCGACAATTTTTAAAATCAAATACTCCATCTACTGATGCAGATGCGAATACAGTTGTTTCAGTTCCACTGGCAGGAAATCATTCAAATGTGCGTCTTCCAAAAATCGATTTGCCTTCGTTTAGCGGAGCATACGATACATGGCTATGTTTTTACGATACCTTTAAGTCGATGGTTCATAACAAAACTAATATATCGAATATCGAGAAGTTGCATTACTTACGATCTTGTTTAAAGGGCGAAGCCGCATCAGTTATTCAGTCCTTAGAAACGTCTGAGGAAAATTATACAATTGCATGGGATTTATTAGTCGATAGATACGATAATAAACGCGTTATTGTAAAAAATCATTTACGTTTACTTCTTGGTCAAGCATCATTTACAAAAGAAAGTGCATCAAATGTCAGAAATCTGTTAGATAACATAAATACACATACACGAGCTTTAATTGCTCTAGGTTCATCTGAAACTTGGGACGATATTTTAATCTATTGTTTAACTGCAAAGTTAGATTCAATCACTCACCAAGAGTGGGAAAAGTCAATTACTACTAAAGAATTGCCAAAATTAAATCAATTTATCGATTTTTTGAATACACGTTGTCAAATCTTAGAAGCAACTAATTTACAAGTCTCAAATTCATCAAATTTACATAGGAAAAATGTTTTAAATGTTACACAAAAAAAGGATTACTGTAATTTTTGTAAAGGTGAACATAGAATTTTTATGTGTGATAAATTCTTGAAAAAGACAACTGGTGACAGACTTGAATTTGCGAAAAAGGAAAAACTTTGTTTTAATTGTTTACGAAAGGGTCATAGTAATGAAAAATGTCTCTGCAGGCCATGCAAAAAATGCGATAAAAAACATCACACATTATTACATTTAGATAAACAGATAAGGCCTACTGTTGAAAATGCAGCAACTCCAAATACCTCTTTAATTAATCATTTACAAGTAAATTGTACAGGTGAGATTTTATTAGCTACTGCTCAAATTATTTTCCTTGATAAATACAACAATAAAAAAATAGCTCGCGTTGTTTTAGACTGTGGAGCTCAAGCTCATTTCATAACTGAAAGATTTGCAAATTTGCTAAAATTAAAACAAAATAAAACACATATTCCAGTATCTAGTTTAAATGCAACTGAAACAAAAATTAATAGTACAGTAACCGCAAAAATTTCGTCACTTTTTAGTAATTATGAAAAAGAAATCTCTTTATTAGTAGTGCCACAAATTACAAATCCATTACCTTCTCAGCAAATTAATATAAATCGTTTAAACTTGCCTCAAAATTTACCATTGGCTGATCCTTCTTTTTATAAAACTACAGAAATAGATGCTCTTATTGGGGCCGAAATATTTTACAAAATTTTATGTATCGGTCAAATTCCGATACAAAATCAAGATGCAGTGTTACAAAAAACAAAATTTGGATGGGTTGTTGCTGGTAATATACAAAATCAATGCTTAAAAACTAACATTTCTTGTAATTTAGTTACAAACACGATAGTTCGCGATATTTCAAAATTCTGGGAGCTTGAAGAAACTCCAGAAGTAAAATATTTTTCAGACATTGACATGAAAGTCGAGCAACATTATTTAGACACTGTGACGAGAGACGAGACTGGACGATATACTGTAAAATTGCCTTTTAATGAAAACAAAAATAAACTAGGTGAATCATATCCTCTTGCTGTTAAACGTTTTTATTCATTAGAAAGAAAATTGGACAAAAATCTAGAATTAAAGCAACAATACATTGACTTCATGCGAGAATATGAACAACTGAATCATATGACTAAGGTACCTATTGGTACTCATGATAATACTGAGTATTTTTTACCGCATCATGCGGTTGTTAAAGAGTCAAGTACGACTACGAAGTTACGCGTAGTTTTCGATGGATCAGCCAAATCAAGCACTAACTTTTCACTGAATGACATTTTACACATTGGTCCATCGATCCAAGACGATATTTTTTCTATTATCATTCGCGGACGTGTACATAAATATGTTATTGTAGCCGATATTACAAAAATGTACCGTCAAATAAACATTGATAAACATGATCGAAAATTTCAAAAAATTTTGTGGCGTGAAAACACTTACGATGATTTACAAGAATTCGAATTGAACACGGTTACTTACGGTACAGGTCCGGCATCATATTTAGCAATCCGAAGCTTAAGAAAATTAGCAGAAGACGAAAAAGACAAATATCCATTAGCGTCCGAAATCGTTTTACGCGATTTTTATGTAGACGACCTTTTTACCGGTGCAAACACGTATGAAAATGCATTGAAATTAAGAGACGAGTTGAATACTTTATTGAATCTAGGCGGTTTTGAATTACGTAAATGGGCTTCAAACGAACCAAAATTAGTAGAATCACTGCCAAATAACTTAAAAAATTTAGATTTATTTCAAAACCCATCTGTTTCTACAAAGGCTCTAGGAGTTCAATGGAACCCACAAGACGATACAATATTGTATTCAATAATTACAAGTGATACTGACAAACAAGAGACAAAAAGAACAATTTTTTCTCAAATTGCACAATTATATGATCCAATAGGATTATTGAGTCCAATAATAGTTGTAGCAAAATTAATTATGCAAGGTTTGTGGAAAATGAACATTGATTGGGATGAGTCTGTCCCGCAAGACATTCATACTGAATGGATAAACTACAAAAGTCAATTGCATTTATTAAATCAAATTTCATTTAGTAGGCGCATTATTATCGATGAGCCAAAAAATATTCAAATTCATGGTTTTTGTGACGCTAGCGAGCGAGCGTATGGAGCTTGCATATACATACGGTCAGTAGACAAAAATGAAAAATGCTATACTCAACTTGTTTGCTCAAAATCGAAGGTAGCTCCGATAAAATCTCAAATAAACATTCCTAGACTTGAACTTTGTGCAGCATTATTATTAGCCAAACTTTATAAATCATTAATTTCATTGTTACCAATCAAATTTCACGATACTTATTTTTGGTCAGATTCAACTATAACGTTAAATTGGATTAACACACAACCTAGCATATTAAAAACATTTGTTGCAAATCGCGTTTCTGAAATCAGACTAATAACTAATCCTATTCAATGGAAGCATGTCCCTACAAAGGACAACCCTGCAGATATAATTTCTCGAGGGCAAGTAATTGTAGATTTTATAAATAATGATGTATGGAAAAAAGGTCCCGAGTGGTTAGTAAAAAGTGAAGAAAATTGGCCATACTTACCGATTCGTAAAGAACCAATACCAGAAGTGCGCAAACCTATTGTACTTAAAGTAGTTTTAAATGATAATTCAATCTTAGACAGATTTTCATCAATATCTAGACTTATACGTGTATTAGCTTATTGTTTGAGATTCGCAAATAATTCATTAAAAAGAAATGACAAAGAAACAAGTTTTTTATCTGTTAACGAGATAGAAAATGTACACAATCGTGTAATCAATCTTATTCAAAATCAACATTTTTCACGTGAAATTCATCACCTAAGTACAAATGAACCTATCAGCAACAAAAGCCAACTGAAATCACTAAATCCGTTTTTAGACGAGAACAATGTCCTCAGAGTGGGAGGAAGATTAAAACATGCAAATATTTCACACGATATAAAACATCCGATATTATTACCCAAAAATAATCACATTACAAATTTAATTATTAAAAATGAGCATGAAAAATCATTACATGCAGGAGTACAAAATACTCTGTACCAAACTCGATCGAGATATTGGCCTTTAGATGGCAAAAACACTGTAAAAAAAATCATTCACTCGTGTATTAAATGTCATAGATTCACTAAAATAAAAAACAATCACATAATGGGTAATTTGCCAAAGAATAGATTGACGCAGGCTAGACCTTTTTCAAACGTCGGTATTGATTATTGTGGTCCCTTTTATATAAAGGAGAAAAAGTTTAGAAATCGAAATAAAGTTAAGGTATACGTAGCTGTATTTATATGTTTTGCCACCAAGGCAATTCATTTGGAAGTTGTCAGTGATTTAACTACTGAAGCTTTTTTGGCAAGCCTAAATAGATTCTTTTCTCGTAGAGGCAAAAGCAAACACATTTACTCCGATCATGGCACAAATTTTACTGGAGCCAATAACGAACTGAAAAAACTGTATTCTCTTACGCAATCCACAGACTTTAATAATTCGGTTAATACTCATTTAGCAAACGAAGGAATAACTTGGCATTTTATTCCACCAAGGTCGCCTCACTTCGGTGGTCTTTGGGAATCAGCCGTAAAATCTTTTAAAAATCATTTTTTACGAACCGTTGGCAATACCTTATTAACATTTGAAGAATTTAATACTCATGTAATCGAAATAGAAGCAATACTTAACTCACGTCCTTTAACTCCATTGTCATCCGATCCTAATGATTTCCAAGTTTTAAGCCCTGCACATTTCCTCATTAGTGATTCAATGATGAACATACCAGATGTAGATTTTTCAAAAATTCCAACCAATAGATTGTCAAACTGGCAACATTTGCAACAATTAAAGCAACATTTTTGGAATCGATGGCATAAAGAGTATTTAAATGAATTAAATACAAGGAACAAATGGCAGACTCAAGAGAAACAAAATATTCCTGTAGGAGCAATTGTGCTCTTAAAAGAAGATAATTTACCGCCGTTAAACTGGTCTATTGGCAGAATAACTGAAATTCACCCCGGTGATGATAATGTTATTCGCGTTGTTAGTGTAAAAACTTCAAAGGGCATCTATAAAAGATCGATTAAAAAAGTTGTAATCTTACCGATAAATAATTAAAAATATTCATTTCTTGTTTAATTGATCGCGAGCGATCAATGGCGGGCGGTATGTTATGTTGTAATATTTAATTCTAGACTTTATATTTTTTCACACTTGTACACATATACATTTATTTAATTTTAATTTACAAACCTATATCAATCAATTTAGTATCTAATCAAAATATTTTAATTCTTCGCTATTGTAAAATAACGATAATTCTACATACTACAAAACGTATTCACATTATTATTTTCTTATTCACAGCAAATGTCAAGTCATACATTATAAGTAAAATTACAGTATGAAAAAATGTACCGATATTTTCGAATATTTGTTTATGCGTCACATCTGCGCTCATAAATCTATCTACTCATGTTATATTCTAAAAAAACTATGTAAAAAAAAATAAGTTTAGATTATTTACGACAATATGTACAATGTCACGTATAGAAAATCCCAGAGTAGGCCCGAGCGGTCCACGCGACCCTTTTTTTTTATTCTCTTCACAATTCGACCGTTGTGTCTTCGAACCACCCGTACTGCACATGTGTGCAAAAAGGCAAAGACAAAGAAATTTTCCTTGTCCAATCATAGTTTAAATTTTCAGTTTAGACCCACCTACAACAACTCCCTTTTTCCCTTTCCCCTACACATGCTAACTAACAACTTCGTCTCGTTTACACATCAAATTCAGATTCTAACTGACCGCTGAGCGCGACACACACACCCTTTATGTATCGATTTAGTTTTTAAAGGTAAACTGTAACTTATTCTAAATAAATAAGTATTGTTTTAAAAACACTGTCCACCAATTTGTTTATTTTATTTAACCGAGTTGTGCAATATTAATTTGGCGCACAACAGGGACTTATCCAGTTAAGTCTCACCAATTGTTGAATTAATAAATTCTTGATTGTTGAGGGTCAATAATAAATAAATATAATTTATTTATTTAAGAGCACAACCCTGCAGACCTTTTCAGGTGCTTAAATTAATAATAAATTAGGTAGTTACCTTAATAATTTATTAATTAGTTATAATAAATTAATTTTTTCGTTTGTAATAATAACCCAAAGTTGTCTTCCTAACTTATTGCGGCTTCTTCCTGAAAAAGTTCTATATAATAAGTTCTAAAAAATGTATAATGTAAAAATAATGACTATAATTAAATAATATAAATAATATTCCGGAGGAAGAGTGATTAATTTGAATTCAGTGCGACCGGAGGTATTAATTTACAGTTGGAAACGCTTGGATTTGCCGTGTATTATTTCCTTATTTATTTCGAAGTAGAAGCGAGAGTAAGAGAGAGAGAGAGAGAGAGAGAGAGAGAGAGAGATAGTGATAGAGATAGATAGAAAGGGAGGTAATAAGTATGGAGTGAGAGAAACAACGAAAAGTTCAAGTTTTCTGTTAATTAATGGATGGAAGTAATTAGGAAGACTAGGCCATTACATCGAGCAGTCGTGTATAGCGCTAGGCAATTCAATCCCACGGGAACTGCGAAATCTGACAGACCGCTACAAGTCCAACTTGGTTTATCTTTTCCAGACTTTTAATACCCGGCTCACTTTTCACTACCGTCCTCCAGGAATATATAAGGTTAAAGAAAATAAAATAAGAGAAATACGATATAGATATATAATATATATACAACAATTTCCAATTCGCAAGATAATGCGCGGGGTATCTATACCCCTACTTCTTCACGAACTCTTAACGAGAGTTTGTTCGTTATTCGTTAAGTTATCACCATGCACACCGAGTGTTTGCACAAAGAATATTCGCTCCTTCTTAAACTTGTCTCGATTTCCTTACTCAAAAAGTCAAATAGCATTCCGCCAAATATTTGCCGAGTAAATTTACAGAATAACGATTAATAAAGGTATTACCGTAACTTTCGTGACAACGAGAGCAAATAATTATATATTTCTCTTTCTTTCTTGCTTTTTTTTCGTTGGGAAGGAGGGTATACGTTGTGTGACAATAAATTGAGTTTATATCAATGCGACGTTTATTGAAAAGAGGATCACAGTAATAAAGTAAGGTTTTGCTTTTAACGTATATACTATACGAATAATGAGAGAAGAAAAAATAGAACGATCGTTGACCGACAAACCTCGATTTCTCGATGGTATAAATACCAAAAATAGGAAAAATCGATGCACTGTTTAATAAAATGACGATCTACGCCAAGTTCAAGAATTTCAACTACTGGTCTCCGGGCCTCTTTTTCGCATAAAGTATGAAAGGAAAAGTCGCGCGGCTCATAAAATATTAACATTAATCTATATGTATCGAATATATCCCTCGTAGAAATTTTGACTATTTACGGATAAAAATAAGTATTTTATAGTTAACAACAAGCTATTTTCTATAAATTTTTTAAAAAATGTTTAACTAACAGAAAATTTGAATTTCTATTAGGGATATATTCCAATAGTATATAATACTGAAAAAAGAATGCAAGGAGGCATAGATAACTGGAAAGAGAAAACCCATTGTCCTTTGCGACATCGGGTTTTAACATCGGGGAATAGAAAGCGAGATGGACGAGAGGAGTCTGAAGGAGCTCGCGATACTTTTTATATTCCTTTGGTCGCGTGTGTGGATCCCCCTTTCGTGACTCGTGCGCGCACCTGCTTGTTCTTAGCCAATTTTTATTTCTCGGTTTTTCTTACGGTCCCGTGTCCAGATTCATTTATAGCCACCTGCTTCTCCACCTTGCGTTTATCTTCGTTTTTTTCTTTTCCTTTCATCTCCGGCAAACTTCACGTCCTTGACGGTCTCGGAATTAACCACAGAGTAACTTTGCAGGCTTCTCCGTGGACCGGAGGTAACCACAGGCTCCCTTTCTCTCTCGATTCTCGCACTCTGTCATTGAATCCTTTGGAGCGCGCGCCCTTTCAACGATATAAAAACGGAGGACGAACGGTGGACGCATCGCGAACGCAATTTTGGTACAAACCAGTTAAAACATCCTTTTAATTATATCCTCGAGGTTGTTATGAAATTTAAGGAATCGCTTTATCATTCTTTTTTTTATATTGCTTCTAAACGATCCACGATATTGTACTTTAAGCGGCGAATGAAGAAATTAGTAATTAAGTTTACTTTCTCCAAATTGGTTGATCAACCATTAGTCTTTTTTAATGGAAAAAATCGTGTATACTGCTTTATTACGTCTTACATTCCTTACTCGTTTGATAATCCTTCTTCCTGACGATCAATCGAATGAGATCGATTTGGCAACTGCTTATTTATGTTATGATTTATATGATCAACTTTTGATATCGTTATATTTAGTGTAACATGTTATTATGATATAAAATGCAATTTAAAATTGCTTAGTTAAAATTAAAAAAAGGTGCCATAAAGAGATCTTTCCTCAATTGAAATAGATATTAAAAATTGCTATAACGCATTACTCGTCGCGATGAAACGATTTTTAGTTGGATTAGTATTTTCTAATGTTTCTCTTTCGTTTTTACGAATATTGAGGATTGTTTAACTTAAATGAAACTATGAAAAGATTACTCTTTGTTATATAATATTAGAATTCAAATCACATCAGTGTAAAACGACAAAGAATTGTTAAACAATTAATCTTCACAAATTGCAGCATGAATTACGTAGAAACTATGTACAATTGTAAAAACGGAATTGTGAAAATATTAATATAAAATATAAATATTTGTAATAACGTACAAATTTAAAGGAGCAAAATCCGTTAATTAATGCTTGAATTGATCCTCTCTAAAAACGTTGTACAGATTCGTTTCACTTATTAAAATATTGGTTTTATTTACAACCTTTTTTTTATCGTATTTGCAGTAACTACCAAGATATAAATGCGAATATTATTATTTTACCTTGATAAGTATTAATAGCACTTTGCAAAAACTAAAATTCAAATTTAATTTTGTCTTAACAGGTTGCAAAAAAGTTTTTACATTCCATCATGATAGAACAAAAATTAGAACTTACTTTACACGGACATTTTTATTAATGATATAAAACCTATCCAAACATGACTTGTACTAAGGATTTAGATTCTCAAATAATATCACTTATTTAAAAGATAAATAAAATCAGTTACAATTTCACTTATTTCGGTTTTACAGTTAAAATTAAACACTTATACCCAAATATATAAAAAAAATGATCGAACCGTTAATAAATTACGAATAAATCCAACAAATTTAAGTAAAATGAAAAAATATTACAAAAATAATGTTGAGCACTCATAGATTAATATGGTCGGGATGAACAAATTTCTTATAAATATAAATTATAAAATAAAAATTACCTCCTTGAAAAATCTGCTTCTGTAAAGCCACACTACTTAAATTATTATCCCAAAACTACCGACACCATTAAACACTCACTGACAAACCACGACCGCAATCATCAATTTTCTAATCTACGTTTCGAGCAAGCTTCTGCTCTTCTTCAAAGTTAAAATATGAATATTTTCAAGGAGGTCATTTTTTATTTTATTATTTATATTTATAAATTAATATTTTTTCATACCAACCATATTAATCTACAGTGTTACATATATTATATGTCTGGTATTGGTGCACAAAATTTGTTTTATTTTAAATATTTATTTAATTCTTATTGATAGTAATTTTGTCTGATATATTAGTAATTTTTTAGGTGTTACTTATTTTATATATTTGGGAATAAGTATTTAATTTTGACTGTAAGACGGAAATATGTGGAATTAAAACTGAAATTTATATTTATCATTTTAATAATTCATTAATTGTTAAAAATATTTGTCGAACCCATTTATCAAATACTCGGTATTTTTATAGTATTCAAATGTATTAATTTTAAATTATTATTAATTTAAAATTTGGTTAGTTTAGGAATTAATTTATATTTTTAAATTAGTTGAAAAATATAGCTTTGGAAAAGAAACTACACATTAATTTGAAATTAATAAAATTGAAAGGTATTCGACGAACACTTTCTTGTGAATACCTGACATTCGTTGAATACTAAAAAGAGCGAAAAGCAGTCAATATTAAAACAGATATTATAATCACAGTCAGGTATATTACGTTAGAAAGATTTAAATTTTCTTGTCAAGCGTATAACCATGTCTAAAAATTCGTCATCCGTACACCAAATTTTTAATGTGGCGCGAAATTTCAGATATATTACCAAAATTTTATAATATAAATAAAATTAAATGATTATATATGTGTTCATCAATATCGAATAAATACCCGTTCAACATAAAATGTATGTATATATAAACTATACGTGGACGACATTGGTACTATATTAATATTAATATTTTTAGTGGCTTGGAAATTGTTTATAAAACATAAAAGATTAACCGCATGGAGTTGTTACGTCAAACACCGAATAGTATACGGTTTTGGCCTCGCAAAGAGGGTGCATTGTGCTCTCCTGCATACATGGCGTATCAAACCCAGAAGCTTAGTTATGATAAATCTTGTAGCGCGTTACGCTCACGGAAATTCATAAATTATTTCAAGTGTTCTAATGAAACGTAATACAGTATCAAAGTAATAAAAGCCCCATCCGGTATACGGTACGAGCACGTACATATTACATATATACATATTACATACACACCCACACATACGGGGAAAATGTTTTGTGCAAATTTAGTCAAACGTGGAAAATACGAGTTTCATAAAGGCTTTGTTAGACGATTTGTTTTTAGTGCGTCTTACGCGGCTGTCTCGACGCGCGGCAGGTAAAACCGACGGGTAGGGGTTGTTGGGGGGGAGGGTCCATTGTTCCGAGAATCCGCGTTGAGGCTGTACCCACCGAACAAAAGGAGGCAAAAGGTACAACGCGCCACGGCTTATCGAGCTTATCAATATAGGCGAGGAGGACGCGTGCACGCATCACTCCAGCGATTCATAAGAGGGAGCTGCCATCCCTTCGCTCCGCTATGTATAACCCACCATCCGAGAGTCATTTGCTAAAACGCGAGCGTGCGTGTTAGAAGGATCACAATGCCACGAGAGTAGGTCGTTTCGTGTTTTGTCTGCCTTTTCCTACCGCTTCTCTCTCTCTCTCTCTCTAACGGATTTTAACCGACAAAAGAGCGCGGGAATCAATCGTCGTTATCGTCACCCACCACTCCGATCAAACATTTGTTTTTATTCTTCTCTAAAACCTGTCTACGCGATACTCGCCAAGTATTAAATTATTATCGAACAATTTTCCGATCTTGCATTTTACCGAATTAGGGGAGGATCTTTCTTTTTTTTACGCTTGTACGCGACGATGTAGGAGAGATTAATGGAACTCAACGGTTTTACGAATGCTACGTGTGACCTACGAAAATTCGAAATTTTCTTGACGGTAACATCTGCGTTATACAGTTGGTGCGTTAACGATGTATTGTTGAATTAGTAAATCGATCGTGACAATTGTACTCTCTAACTATTTTTGAGAGTTGAAAATTTCTCATTTAGTGACGAAGCTATATATAATCATAATATAATTAATTAAATATTAAATTATGTGAACCGCAATAACCTTAATTTTTTTTTTGAGGTTTATAAAAATTACTTGACGGGATATGTAAAAATCAATTTTTAGTAACCGAGTCAATGAGGTTGAAAAAAAAAATTTTAATGAGATAAATATGGTTAGTTATGGGCAAGTCAAGACATCATTGCCCTAAATTTAATTGACAAACTTTTTTGAAAATTTCCATTGCGAAGTGTTTGAAAAAGAAAAAATTTGAAATAATTTGAGACTGCGTTATTCAGTCCATTGTAAGATATTCTTGTTCCACGGAACTTTTTTCTAAATTTTAAAAATTTCTGAAAAATACAACGGTAATGAGAAACGTAGGTTTTTATTAGCTATTTTTACGTTATAGTCGTCATATTGGATGGAATAAAGCGTATATACTTAAAAATTCCCTGTTAAAATTCAACAATTTTGTGAATCGATGGTCAAAGAAAATTTCAAATTCTAACGTCTGAAAAAAAAACAAAAATATAGGTCAAATGTTTTTCACTATTTTAGCGTACATTAAGGGGAGTCCGTAATTGATGAAGTGACTTCGGTATGTGTTCTGAGCATTGATTCGTACTTATCACTATTCGTCGAAAATACTGATTTTTCGATCAGGTAAGCAATATGTAATTAATCATTACATTAATAGCTATGGCGCTCAACTCTGACTTTGTATGGTAAAAACTCTATTTTCTTTAAATGTCCATAATTATTGTCGAATATGAACTCATCCTATCTGACGACAGCGCCACTTCTGCTCACTAATTTTTGGATCGCAGATTTGTGAAGCTATCAAGTACGGACTCCACTTAAAATCCCCCGTATTTGATATTGTAGTCAAGAATTATATTTCAAACACGGATTCCTATTTAGCTTATCCAACCACGTAAAGAACGATATTTTTTCATTAATTTATTATTTCGTTATTGTACACGCATGAATTTTGTGGTATAAAGCATATTAACGAAAATCGATGGTTTAAGTCGTTAAGTGGATGTCGGACTCAGAAAATGGTCATTTTTATATTTTTGTTGTAAACAAATGGATACATTTTTAAAAAAATTATGAATGTCAGTCTCTTATGCATGTTTTAAATAATATGCACATATATTTCCAGGTTTTTGGATTGAAAGTTTATGCCTTCTTAGATCAATATTTTCCGACCAAAAATGGTTTACTCAAATATTATTTAAACAATGTTTTTTTCTTCAAAATATAAAAACGTCAAGCCCTCCCTTATGCTTTAAGCTATCCGTATGTATTTTGTTCAGATTTTTAATTGAATATTTTAGATATAATTTTTAGGTTGAAAGGTGCATATTCCTGTAACTTGGGTCCGACATCCCATGTTAAGGGAGTTAAATCGAATAAAAAATTCCCGAATTTGAGTAAAATGTTCACTCGGCAAAATCTAATGACTCAATTCTCGAGTAACTATTTTCTTTTAACGAATTTCAGCAGCATATATATATATACTATATTATTCTAATTATAATTAGGAGAATACTATAGAATTACACCAAAAAGAATAAAAACGTAATTTTGATAATGATAGCCTACGTAACGATAGAGGAAAAGAAAAGAAAAAAATTGTCCCACAGTTAACGACAGACACACATACACACACACGTCTCTGAAGAAAATGACAACGGTTTCGATATGGAGGAGAGGTATATAGCTCGTTCTCTGAACGCGCGGTGAGGAATATAACCGGTAATTATTTACGCCGCGATCCAAGTGAACGACGAGTAGCGCCGAAGGGGGAATGTTGCATTGTGTCCGAGAACGAACCGAAAATTTGGTGGAAAAGTAAAGGAGCTTGGGGTCGCAGAGTAATTAGCGCGATAGAGGAGTTACGGTGTCGCGAGTCCGAGTCAATTGAAGGAAAATGAGGCTCAGCCGTGCGAGCGCGTATATAACCTCGTCTCTACACGTATAAAAGCCGCGCGCGGACAAAGAGAGCGGGACGACCGCCAGAAACTGAGTGAGAGAGAGAGAGAGACATGGCATAGGAAAGAGGGATCCGTACGACTCTGGAGCAAGCAATACCGGCAGACCGTAGAATTGTCTGGCATTGTGCTTGCAAATCAAGCGGCCGAAATTTACATGAGATTTATGGCATTCCGTTTGCTCGGTTCGTCCCCTCGCTATATACACATATACGGAGGAGCCGCGTGGCCATCCCTCGCCTATGTGTGTGTATGTGGGGACTCGCTACCGGTGTTGGTGCTGCGTTGCGTAATGTCCTGGCATCCTCGTGAGCGCGAATGCTTCTCTCGGCACAAACGGCAGCTTGTCCTATCCTCGGTCTTCCAATCCTTCCTCCCTTCCTTTGCTTGCTATCCCTTCGTCGTTTCTTACACGGTCTTCTCCCCCTTTTCGGTTTTTGCATTTCGAGGATATACCCCCACCTCGCCCTATTACTATCCTACACTCTACTTTCTTATTCCGTGTATATACGTCTCTATCTTCCTACTTTTACACGCTATTTTTTCCCTTTTAAATTAACCTTTGTTCATCCACACCCTCTTCCTTTTCTTCTTCTTTACGTTACTTTACTGCTCACTTTTTCGGAGGGAAGGGGGGGGGGGGGCGTATTATACGCGTCCTTCTTTCGGTTATGTTTTTTAGTGGACACGTGTCAGCTCGCTCGATTTTAAATATACATTGATATTTAAAATCGAGCGAGAACTGTACAGTCCACAAAAAAATATTACACATTTACCATTTATTGGTTCTAGAATATGTTTTGTAATACAAAAATATGAAGAAACCTAGATTCTTGATCCCTAACCCAATAAGCACAAAGTATTATATAAGTAATCCAAAAGTATTCTTTAAGTATTTGTATACTAATATTTTTATAAAAAAGATTTCTTTAAGAATTTTTTCTATATTATCATATAATTCTTGAATGTCCGCTGAAAGATATTACTTAAAGTATATGTAAAGAATTCTGTATTATGTATAAATATAAACCTAGCCGCACTTAATTAAAAAAAATGTTTAATATAATGTTTGCGTATTATTATTAGAAATTCGCTTAGCAGACATAAATAGTAATGGTATTATTAAAAAAAAAACATTATCCTGATGGGGATTCGAACTCAGAACCGATAGTCGGAGTGCTACGCCTTAGCACGCACAGCTATCACAACATTTTACTTAGATACATACATGCTCATCAAAGCTGCCTATCTTTCATATAATACGCGGTTGATTTGTTTATAAATAATATTTATTAATTTCATAATTAAGTTTTGCATTACAATTAAAAGAACAAATTTACATAAAATGTGCGTGTGTCTTGTATAGAAGATTTTCTTGTATAATCCTTTAAATTGATAGAAGAACAGTTTGTGATTTCTTGTTTAATATTAATTTACTACTATACACATAGACTTATATAAAGCTGTATCGTACACCGATTATTGTTTATTAGATACTTTAAAATTATTTATAAAGTATTCAATTTCCAATACATTAGTAATACTTCCTTAATACTTATTGCTTTCAAAAAGAATTTTTTTTTGCGGACATTCCAGATTTCTTATAGAATACTTTTTCTCTGAAAGTGTGCTTATGGGGAACACATTAATTTTCTCAAGTTATGGGTAACTAAAATAAATTTGGTAATTATTTTCACCTTGGTTACTTATAACTCGGAAACAAATAAAGATAGAAACTCAATCCAACATCCAGAAGAAAGTTGAAAATCAGGAAGTTCAAATCAATCATTTTGGAACGAAGTTGTAGAAAAAATAAAAAATTGAATGATAAAATTTTGACTAAAATTTAGTAGTACAATGAGAAAAATGTATAACAAAAATTATTAAAAATTCTAATAAAAATTACTATAAAACATAGTAATCGGTGGACATACTTTACTTTTAGTAAAAATTGCTATGTTTGTAGTAAAATTTGAAATGTACAAATTTGACTACGTTGACGTAGCAAATTTTATCAGAAAACATAGTAATTTTTATTATTTCGAGAAAGAGTCGAATTAAAAATAAATTTCTACTTTCATCTGTTTACATTTTAACGTCCGTTATACATTTATTTTATTACTATTTACTTTATTACTTGCAATTTGAAATACATATACAAATAATGGTTATTAAAAATCATCAGAAATAAATCGAAGTCCGAGATGGAGATTTGAAGCGACGATTCTCCAAGTAGAAGTCCTGCACCTTACCGCCTGCACTACCAGATAATTTTATTTCGGTTGATTCGAATCGTCCTCATATGTATTCTTGAAATACACGAAAACTTGTAAGTTTTGTTTACTACATTTATTTGTTGCGATACTGCATTTATTAATCTTTTTTATTAATTAAACATTACCTCGTAAAAAAAAAACAAAAAAATAAAAATGCTAATAATATGTAGTAAAAAACAATATTATAAAACCTTTTAACAAAAAAATTCAGCGAAATTATAAAACTATATATTTTTATTAAAACATTGCAAAAAATATTATAACAAAAAAAAAAAAATACAAAAGAATAAAAACGAATTTGATATGATAGCCTACGTAACGATAGAGGAAAAAAAGAAAAAATTGTCCCACAGTAAAACAGACAACAATACACACACGTCTCTGAAGAAAATGACAACGGTTTCGATATGGAGGAGAGGTATATAGCTCGTTCTCTGAACGCGCGGTGAGGAATATAACCGGTAATTATTTACGCCGCGATCCAAGTGAACGACGAGTAGCGCCGAAGGGGGAATGTTGCATTGTGTCCGAGAACGAACCGAAAATTTGGTGGAAAAGTAAAGGAGCTTGGGGTCGCAGAGTAATTAGCGCGATAGAGGAGTTACGGTGTCGCGAGTCCGAGTCAATTGAAGGAAAATGAGGCTCAGCCGTGCGAGCGCGTATATAACCTCGTCTCTACACGTATAAAAGCCGCGCGCGGACAAAGAGAGCGGGACGACCGCCAGAAACTGAGTGAGAGAGAGAGAGAGACATGGCATAGGAAAGAGGGATCCGTACGACTCTGGAGCAAGCAATACCGGCAGACCGTAGAATTGTCTGGCATTGTGCTTGCAAATCAAGCGGCCGAAATTTACATGAGATTTATGGCATTCCGTTTGCTCGGTTCGTCCCCTCGCTATATACACATATACGGAGGAGCCGCGTGGCCATCCCTCGCCTATGTGTGTGTATGTGGGGACTCGCTACCGGTGTTGGTGCTGCGTTGCGTAATGTCCTGGCATCCTCGTGAGCGCGAATGCTTCTCTCGGCACAAACGGCAGCTTGTCCTATCCTCGGTCTTCCAATCCTTCCTCCCTTCCTTTGCTTGCTATCCCTTCGTCGTTTCTTACACGGTCTTCTCCCCCTTTTCGGTTTTTGCATTTCGAGGATATACCCCCACCTCGCCCTATTACTATCCTACACTCTACTTTCTTATTCCGTGTATATACGTCTCTATCTTCCTACTTTTACACGCTATTTTTTCCCTTTTAAATTAACCTTTGTTCATCCACACCCTCTTCCTTTTCTTCTTCTTTTACGTTACTTTACTGCTCACTTTTTCGGAGGGAAGGGGGGGGGGCGTATTATACGCGTCCTTCTTTCGGTTATGTTTTTTAGTGGACACGTGTCAGCTCGCTCGATTTTAAATATACATTGATATTTAAAATCGAGCGAGAACTGTACAGTCCACAAAAAAATATTACACATTTACCATTTATTGGTTCTAGAATATGTTTTGTAATACAAAAATATGAAGAAACCTAGATTCTTGATCCCTAACCCAATAAGCACAAAGTATTATATAAGTAATCCAAAAGTATTCTTTAAGTATTTGTATACTAATATTTTTATAAAAAAGATTTCTTTAAGAATTTTTTCTATATTATCATATAATTCTTGAATGTCCGCTGAAAGATATTACTTAAAGTATATGTAAAGAATTCTGTATTATGTATAAATATAAACCTAGCCGCACTTAATTAAAAAAATGTTTAATATAATGTTTGCGTATTATTATTAGAAATTCGCTTAGCAGACATAAATAGTAATGGTATTATTAAAAAAAAAACATTATCCTGATGGGGATTCGAACTCAGAACCGATAGTCGGAGTGCTACGCCTTAGCACGCACAGCTATCACAACATTTTACTTAGATACATACATGCTCATCAAAGCTGCCTATCTTTCATATAATACGCGGTTGATTTGTTTATAAATAATATTTATTAATTTCATAATTAAGTTTTGCATTACAATTAAAAGAACAAATTTACATAAAATGTGCGTGTGTCTTGTATAGAAGATTTTCTTGTATAATCCTTTAAATTGATAGAAGAACAGTTTGTGATTTCTTGTTTAATATTAATTTACTACTATACACATAGACTTATATAAAGCTGTATCGTACACCGATTATTGTTTATTAGATACTTTAAAATTATTTATAAAGTATTCAATTTCCAATACATTAGTAATACTTCCTTAATACTTATTGCTTTCAAAAAGAATTTTTTTTTGCGGACATTCCAGATTTCTTATAGAATACTTTTTCTCTGAAAGTGTGCTTATGGGGAACACATTAATTTTCTCAAGTTATGGGTAACTAAAATAAATTTGGTAATTATTTTCACCTTGGTTACTTATAACTCGGAAACAAATAAAGATAGAAACTCAATCCAACATCCAGAAGAAAGTTGAAAATCAGGAAGTTCAAATCAATCATTTTGGAACGAAGTTGTAGAAAAAATAAAAAATTGAATGATAAAATTTTGACTAAAATTTAGTAGTACAATGAGAAAAATGTATAACAAAAATTATTAAAAATTCTAATAAAAATTACTATAAAACATAGTAATCGGTGGACATACTTTACTTTTAGTAAAAATTGCTATGTTTTGTAGTAAAATTTGAAATGTACAAATTTGACTACGTTGACGTAGCAAATTTTATCAGAAAACATAGTAATTTTTATTATTTCGAGAAAGAGTCGAATTAAAATAAATTTCTACTTTCATCTGTTTACATTTTAACGTCCGTTATACATTTATTTTATTACTATTTACTTTATTACTTGCAATTTGAAATACATATACAAATAATGGTTATTAAAAATCATCAGAAATAAATCGAAGTCCGAGATGGAGATTTGAAGCGACGATTCTCCAAGTAGAAGTCCTGCACCTTACCGCCTGCACTACCAGATAATTTTATTTCGGTTGATTCGAATCGTCCTCATATGTATTCTTGAAATACACGAAAACTTGTAAGTTTTGTTTACTACATTTATTTGTTGCGATACTGCATTTATTAATCTTTTTTATTAATTAAACATTACCTCGTAAAGATAATGTAAAATGCTAATAATAATGTTTATTAAAAATATTATAAAACCTTTCATAATGCAAATATATTCAGCGATTATTATAAAACATAGTAATTTTTATTAAAAACATTGCAAATTTTATTATAGCATTTGTCTCAGCGTATAAAAGTATCGACGACGTTCTTGATCAGAATTTCATCGATTTCTTATTTTTTCATAATTTTGCCACAAACTGACAAATTAATTTAATTTTAATTAATTAATTAATTTGCTTAAATTTAAGATTCTGTTTTTATAAAAACACATCTGACTCTAAAAATCTGGAGTATCTTATATTTTTATTAAAAAACATATACTTCATAAACCAAATAATATATCTTCATTAAAATATATTACGTTATCTAATTATGTTTTCGGATTTAACGATGCCAGTTTTTAAGCTTTTTCTATTATCATGTCAGAAGACAGTATCGTATTCGCGGTATACCGGGTTATCCGAGCGGATACCTTGCTGAGTAATTAGGAAGAATTTGGGGATTCAAACAGAAATATATATATATGGGTGGTTCTCTGTGACATCGAAGATGAAAAAAATTAATTTTGCTATAACTGTGGGAATATGTTTTAGAGGTATCCAGTAGTTCTCCTGAATTTTTTCAGATTTTTTCTGGGCCATTATTTTAAGTTACAGAGAGTCAAAGTTGACATTTTAGCACTTTTTTGCATTATATGCCCATTTTCATGAATTTTTAGCTCCCAGGGGATGCATTTTTCACTAAAAACATAAGTATGACTTTTTTTGTAAAATTTTCCGAACTTTTCATTAAAAATACTTTTAAAGGCATAAATGTATGCTGTCACACTCTTGTAAGCCCTTTAAACTTTAAATAGTGAAAATCAGCAATTCTGCTCCGGACTCTGATAACCTAATACTGTCTAAAAGATGTCTTTTTATAGTCAGAAACTGCCTAAAAATTTCCAGAGTGGGTCTAAATCATTAAGATCACTTATGGTCAAAATATCCGGGAAAAGTGCCCGAAATATTAATAGAAATGTATATTTGTTGCCTTATAACGATGAATCTAGTAGCATGATCATTGCAAAAAAATTTATGCACTTACCTTGGAATGGTAGAAAAGTATCTCCACTTGTTTCAGTATCCATCTAATCCCCTGTAAGCTGCTAAAAATACAAATATTATTATAAAATTATAAAAAATTATTTTTTAAACATTTATAATGCTGGATTTTTAGTTTTACATCCCTTACAAGAATTATAATACTAATCTGAATGATTACTATAAAAGTATCAACATTATTATTACAATAACTGAAGATACGTATTTAATACAAAAGATATATAAATAAATCGGATATATAATTATAATGAATAATATGATAACGTGACAGTGACAAGTTTGTGAAATCTAAACAATGTGTTGCTGAATAATAATCTGAAAAAATTCAGGAGAACTACTGGATACCTCTAAAACATATTCCCACAGTTATAGCAATATTTATTTTTTTCATCTTCGATGTCACAGAGAACCACCCATATATATATATATGGGTGGTTCTCTGTGACATCGAAGATGAAAAAAATAAATATTGCTATAAATGTGGGAATATGTTTTAGAGGTATCCAGTCGTTCTCCTGAATTTTTTCAGATTTTTTCTGGGCCATTATTTTAAGTTACAGAGAGTCAAAGTTGACATTTTAGCACTTTTTTGCATTATATGCCCATTTTCATGAATTTTTAGCTCCCAGGGGATGCATTTTTCACTAAAAACATAAGTATGACTTTTTTTGTAAAATTTTCCGAACTTTTCATTAAAAATACTTTTAAAGACATAAATGTATGCTGTCACACTCTTGTAAGCCATTTAAACCTTAAATAGTGAAAATCAGCAATTCTGCTCCGGACTCTGGTAACCTAATACTGTCTAAAAGATGTCTTTTTATAGTCAGAAACTGCCTAAAAATTTCCAGAGTGGGTCTAAATCATTAAGATCACTTATGGTCAAATTATCCGGGAAAAGTGCCCGAAATATTAATAGAAATGTATATTTGTTGCCTTATAACAATGAATCTATTAGCATGATCATTGCAAAAAAATTTGTGCACTTACCTTGGAGTGGTAGAAAAGTATCTTCACTTGTTTCAGTATCCATCTAATCCCCTGTAATCTGCTAAAAATACAAATATTATTATACAAATGTAAAAAATTAATTTGCTTAAATTTAAGATTCTGTTTTTATAAAAACACATCTGACTCTAAAAATCTGGAGTATCTTATATTTTTATTAAAAAACATATACTTCATAAACCAAATAATATATCTTCATTAAAATATATTACGTTATCTAATTATGTTTTCGGATTTAACGATGCCAGTTTTTAAGCTTTTTCTATTATCATGTCAGAAGACAGTATCGTATTCGCGGTATACCGGGTTATCCGAGCGGATACCTTGCTGAGTAATTAGGAAGAATTTGGGGATTCAAACAGAAATATATATATATGGGTGGTTCTCTGTGACATCGAAGATGAAAAAAATTAATTTTGCTATAACTGTGGGAATATGTTTTAGAGGTATCCAGTAGTTCTCCTGAATTTTTTCAGATTTTTTCTGGGCCATTATTTTAAGTTACAGAGAGTCAAAGTTGACATTTTAGCACTTTTTTGCATTATATGCCCATTTTCATGAATTTTTAGCTCCCAGGGGATGCATTTTCACTAAAAACATAAGTATGACTTTTTTTGTAAAATTTTCCGAACTTTTCATTAAAATACTTTTAAAGGCATAAATGTATGCTGTCACACTCTTGTAAGCCCTTTAAACTTTAAATAGTGAAAATCAGCAATTCTGCTCCGGACTCTGATAACCTAATACTGTCTAAAAGATGTCTTTTTATAGTCAGAAACTGCCTAAAATTTCCAGAGTGGGTCTAAATCATTAAGATCACTTATGGTCAAAATATCCGGGAAAAGTGCCCGAAATATTAATAGAAATGTATATTTGTTGCCTTATACGATGAATCTAGTAGCATGATCATTGCAAAAAATTTATGCACTTACCTTGGAATGGTAGAAAAGTATCTCCACTTGTTTCAGTATCCATCTAATCCCCTGTAAGCTGCTAAAAATACAAATATTATTATAAAATTATAAAAAATTATTTTTTAAACATTTATAATGCTGGATTTTTAGTTTTACATCCCTTACAAGAATTATAATACTAATCTGAATGATTACTATAAAAGTATCAACATTATTATTACAATAACTGAAGATACGTATTTAATACAAAAGATATATAAATAAATCGGATATATAATTATAATGAATAATATGATAACGTGACAGTGACAAGTTTGTGAAATCTAAACAATGTGTTGCTGAATAATAATCTGAAAAAATTCAGGAGAACTACTGGATACCTCTAAAACATATTCCCACAGTTATAGCAATATTTATTTTTTCATCTTCGATGTCACAGAGAACCACCCATATATATATATATGGGTGGTTCTCTGTGACATCGAAGATGAAAAAAATAAATATTGCTATAAATGTGGGAATATGTTTTAGAGGTATCCAGTCGTTCTCCTGAATTTTTTCAGATTTTTTCTGGGCCATTATTTTAAGTTACAGAGAGTCAAAGTTGACATTTTAGCACTTTTTTGCATTATATGCCCATTTTCATGAATTTTTAGCTCCCAGGGGATGCATTTTTCACTAAAAACATAAGTATGACTTTTTTTGTAAAATTTTCCGAACTTTTCATTAAAATACTTTTAAAGACATAAATGTATGCTGTCACACTCTTGTAAGCCATTTAAACCTTAAATAGTGAAAATCAGCAATTCTGCTCCGGACTCTGGTAACCTAATACTGTCTAAAAGATGTCTTTTTATAGTCAGAAACTGCCTAAAAATTTCCAGAGTGGGTCTAAATCATTAAGATCACTTATGGTCAAATTATCCGGGAAAAGTGCCCGAAATATTAATAGAAATGTATATTTGTTGCCTTATAACAATGAATCTATTAGCATGATCATTGCAAAAAAATTTGTGCACTTACCTTGGAGTGGTAGAAAAGTATCTTCACTTGTTTCAGTATCCATCTAATCCCCTGTAATCTGCTAAAAATACAAATATTATTATACAAATGTAAAAAATTAATTTTTAAACATTTATAATGCTGAATTTTTAGTTTTACATCCCTTACAAGAATTATAATACTAATCTGAAGGATTATTATAAATATATAAACATCATTATTACAATAACTGAATATACGTATTTAACACAAAAGATATATAAATAAATCGGATATATAATTATAATGAATAATACGATAACGGGACAGTGACAAGTTTGTGAAATCTAAACAATGTATTGCTAAATAATAATAATAATAATGTTTATACTTTTATAGTAATCATTCAGATTAGTATTATAATTCTTGTAAGGGATGTAAAACTAAAAATCCAGCATTATAAATGTTTAAAAAATAATTTTTTATAATTTTATAATAATATTTGTATTTTTAGCAGCTCACAGGGGATTAGATGGATACTGAAACAAGTGGAGATACTTTTCTACCATTCCAAGGTAAGTGTATAAATTTTTTTGCAATGATCATGCTAATAGATTCATCGTTATAAGGCAACAAATATACATTTCTATTAATATTTCGGGCACTTTTCCCGGATATTTTGACCATAAGTGATCTTAATGATTTAGACCCACTCTGGAAATTTTTAGGCAGTTTCTGACTACAAAAAGACATCTTTTAGACAGTATTAGGTTACCAGAGTCCGGAGCAGAATTGCTGATTTTCACTATTTAAGGTTTAAATGGCTTACAAGAGTGTGACAGCGTACATTTATGTCTTTAAAAGTATTTTTAATGAAAAGTTCGAAAAATTTTACAAAAAAAGTCATACTTATGTTTTTAGTGAAAAATGCATCCCCTGGGAGCTACAAATTCATGAAAATGGGCATATAATGCAAAAAAGTGCTAAAATGTCAACTTTGACTCTCTGTAACTTATAATAATGGCCCAGAAAAAATCTGAAAAAATTCAGGAGAACTACTGGATACCTCTAAAACATATTCCCACAGTTATAGCAATATTTATTTTTTTCATCTTCGATGTCACAGAGAACCACCCATATATATATATATATATATATATATATATATATATATATGGGGTATTCCACGTGAAGTGGTCCGATCAAAATTTTAAAATGCACCAAATTTTGGATACACATTGCAAATGTTTTTCAGAATACAGAAAAAAATTTTTAGGTACTGGAATTTATTAGCTCAAAAGTTATTCTAACCTCAAAAATTGAACTTTTTCTAGTTTTTTTCAACACCAGCTGGGTTTATCGCTATTTAACTCAAAATCTATCAACTTTTACTATAAAACATTATATGTAACATTCGTTGCTAATTATGTGTAGAATTTATTCTTCTGGGTTAGAATTTCTAATCGCAAGGTCAATGTTACATAAACTACATGTCAATATTCAACTTGAAAAAAGTGCAAGTGCGCCACAATTGATTTTTTTATCCAAAAGACTAAAAGAAAGCTTGGAGCAATACCTTTCAAATGGTCTGTAGCATTTTTATGGCCTTCAACTCTGTAAAAAGTTATGATAGTTTAAAGAAAGACAAAAAATTCACAAAAATTAACATGGTGTTTCCCATTTAAATTTTTAAAAAAATTTCGTGTTTCTTTAAATTATCATAACTTTTTACAGAATTAAAGGCCATAAAAATGCTACAGATCATTTGAAAGGTATTGCTCCAAGCTTTCTTTTAGACTTTTGGATGAAAAAATCAAAGGTGGCGCAATTGCACTTTTTACAAGTTGAATATTGACATGTAGTTTATGTAACATTGACCTTGCGATTAGAAATTCTAACCCAGAAGAATAAATTCTACACATAATTAGCAACGAATGTTACATATAATGTTTTATAGTAAAAGTTGATAGATTTTGAGTTAAATAGCGATAAACCCAGCTGGTATTGAAAAAAACTAGAAAAAGTTCAATTTTTGAGGTTAGAATAACTTTTAAGCTAATAAATTCCAGTACCTAAAAATTTTTTTCTGTATTCTGAAAAACATTTGCAATGTGTATCCAAAATTTGGTGCATTTTAAAATTTTGATCGGACCACTTCACGTGGAATATCCCATATATATATATATAGACTTCGTTGTATAATACTCGTTTGCTTCATATGACACTTAGAGACATATGCACAATAAAATTTTATGTATCACAACCATACTAAATTGTGAAACTGAATTGTTATTATGTTATTTATTAATCATAATAAACTCTCAATAAATAAGAAGGAAGGTGTACAGTGATTAACTAATTATATAAACTATTTATATGATGCTAGTATTCGCATCTGATAAGTTTGACATTACATGGTCATTGAACCATGAGATATTATTATAATATAATTTAGATGTCTAAATTACCTAATGTGTAGATAATGTTAACAAAGTTTAACATTTTATTCATATGTTCAATCTGTACTTATTCTCGGCGCCTGGTTCATTGTATCTTTATTCTAACCTTATTTATTAATAAAATGCCTGAAGAGGTCGACAAACAATAGTCGACGAAACGTTGGAAAGCTGATTAAACTTGTATTTACACCTTATACTAATTTGTCAGTTTAATTATATACAAGCGCTTTATCAAGTGATTGATCCTGAGATATCCTGCGGTAACTCCGTTATGAAAAAAAGTTAGAGTACGCAGTCTCATAATTAATTAAAATAATTATGTCAGAAATAGATTGGCCAAAAAATGTTAAATAAAAGTTAATAACAATACAGTACGTTGTTACGAAGAAAATTATTAATTATTAATATCAAATAGTTTTTTCTCAATTTTAATTCAGGTTTGCCCTCTTAAATGGAATCTATTTTGAAAAAAATTGAGAAATTTAATTGAAAAAGATCAATATCCTAAGATGAAGGGTATTTCTATTGATTATCATAGGAGAATAATTCAAAAGCAAACAGAGTTTCATATTTAAGCAAACAGAGAGTCATATTCAAGAAGTATTTCATTAGGATATCAACTATGTCGGACGTATATTTTCTATATTTAGATATTAACTTATATATTGTATTCTAGTACAAATAAATGTACCTATTCATTTGAAAATTCAATATCAGCTCCCAGTAATCGAAGTTTACAATTCTATAAACCGGAGGAGTCGATTGTCCTGATTAATCGAAATTATACTTTTATATCTGCTGTCGGAATCAAATTATTATCGTATAAATAATCATCAAAATGATAATTATTATAAATCACATTTGAGTGTGTGTGCGTGTATGGGGCATTATATGTCAAATCAGCAGATGAAAATTTAAAAATTATTGATATTCTGCTAAACAGCTCCTTTTTGAACCTCAAATATCTAAAAAAGTTTTTAGATGCTTTGCTTACTAGAAGAAGCTTTCGAAGCACAGTTCTTAATGAAACTCTAGGATATGTTTTGTAACATAAAAGTATGAGAAAAGCCAGATTTTTAGACCCTAACGCGTTCATTTACCCAAGTTATGGCTAACTAAAGCACATTTAGTAAAAAAATTACTTCTACTTTGATCGCTCATAATTCGGAAACATATGAAGATATATACTCAATCCCAAATTTAAAAGAAAGCTGAGATTAAATAAAAGTGATTTAAAAAAAATGAAGCTCAAATCGGTTAATTTGGAGCTAAGCTACAGAGAAAATAAAATATTTTTTTCAGTAATATCAATTGTGCCGGTATAATATATATATATATATATATGCAGAGAGGGAGAGAGAGAGAGACACGCATAAATTCAGCATAATCATTGCGGACCATAAAATCGCGCCGAAGGAAAATGGAGAACGTCGGAATTGCATTTCGCATATTCGATTGACAGATAATTCGTTTTGTACGACGAGATTCATTTCGTTTTGAGGTAATCGCGTTACTCCCAATACGGTCGTACACACCCGATACTCGATTCGTCGCATTAGTCGGTTAGAGTTAAACACTTTAACCGATTGATTATTATAAACCAAACGAGAAACGAAAAGATACGTTGAATTGATTGCTAAATTGATCGGATAATGCTTGATAGCAAATATTTTAAACACATTTGTAATTGGAGCAATTGGAGTTTCAAGAATTTACTTCAAGAAAAACAAAGTTTTAAAATTATTGTATTTTCTTTCGCAATAATGCGAAAAATTATTTATAAATTTGACAATTATAAATAAACAAATTATTCAGATTTATATACATCTTTTAATTCGAAAATTGTGTCAAAATATTTATTCAAAATCTGAAAAAATTTAATTATTTATAAAATTTAATTACTAATAAAATTTAAGTAGTTGATTAAATATAAAAGAACATACACAATCAGAAAAGTGTTTTTTTTCACTTTTTTTTAAATCATAGCCCTTTTTTTAAATTAATTAATTTTTAATTTTAAATAATTTTTAAATTTTAAATTTATTGCGTAAAAGAGCATATTTAAGACTACGAGCGATTATTCATCACACACTGAAAAAATATATTTTTGATGTAAGTGAAATTCTTTTTAAATAATCCTCAAGAATAAAATCGGTTTGCTACAATGTGATTCTTCTGTAATCAGCTGGATTCTTCTATAATCGAGCGGAATGTTCTTTTGTAAACAATGACATAGTACAACTAAAAATGATCAATATTCTAAATTCTCATCAAATTCTTCTTGTACTCTAAATGGAGTCACATTGGACAAACTGGATTTTCTTCTTGAGGAATATTTAACAAGAATTCCGCTTGCATCAAAAATATATTTATTTTCACTTGTTAAATAGTGAAAAATTATTTCACTTTCAGAATAGTAATATTTTCACTATTTACATAGAAAATAGTGAATTATGCATTATATAAATAATTAATAAATATTTCTTCATTATATAAATAGTGAAATTTCCACTATAAAATTTTATGTATCACAACCATACTAAATTGTGAAACTGAATTGTTATTATGTTATTTATTAATCATAATAAACTCTCAATAAATAAGAAGGAAGGTGTACAGTGATTAACTAATTATATAAACTATTTATGATGCTAGTATTCGCATCTGATAAGTTTGACATTACATGGTCATTGAACCATGAGATATTATTATAATATAATTTAGATGTCTAAATTACCTAATGTGTAGATAATGTTAACAAAGTTTAACATTTTATTCATATGTTCAATCTGTACTTATTCTCGGCGCCTGGTTCATTGTATCTTTATTCTAACCTTATTTATTAATAAAATGCCTGAAGAGGTCGACAAACAATAGTCGACGAAACGTTGGAAAGCTGATTAAACTTGTATTTACACCTTATACTAATTTGTCAGTTTAATTATATACAAGCGCTTTATCAAGTGATTGATCCTGAGATATCCTGCGGTAACTCCGTTATGAAAAAAAGTTAGAGTACGCAGTCTCATAATTAATTAAAATAATTATGTCAGAAATAGATTGGCCAAAAAATGTTAAATAAAAGTTAATAACAATACAGTACGTTGTTACGAAGAAAATTATTAATTATTAATATCAAATAGTTTTTTCTCAATTTTAATTCAGGTTTGCCCTCTTAAATGGAATCTATTTTTGAAAAAAATTGAGAAATTTAATTGAAAAAGATCAATATCCTAAGATGAAGGGTATTTCTATTGATTATCATAGGAGAATAATTCAAAAGCAAACAGAGTTTCATATTTAAGCAAACAGAGAGTCATATTCAAGAAGTATTTCATTAGGATATCAACTATGTCGGACGTATATTTTCTATATTTAGATATTAACTTATATATTGTATTCTAGTACAAATAAATGTACCTATTCATTTGAAAATTCAATATCAGCTCCCAGTAATCGAAGTTTACAATTCTATAAACCGGAGGAGTCGATTGTCCTGATTAATCGAAATTATACTTTTATATCTGCTGTCGGAATCAAATTATTATCGTATAAATAATCATCAAAATGATAATTATTATAAATCACATTTGAGTGTGTGTGCGTGTATGGGGCATTATATGTCAAATCAGCAGATGAAAATTTAAAAATTATTGATATTCTGCTAAACAGCTCCTTTTTGAACCTCAAATATCTAAAAAAGTTTTTAGATGCTTTGCTTACTAGAAGAAGCTTTCGAAGCACAGTTCTTAATGAAACTCTAGGATATGTTTTGTAACATAAAAGTATGAGAAAAGCCAGATTTTTAGACCCTAACGCGTTCATTTACCCAAGTTATGGCTAACTAAAGCACATTTAGTAAAAAAATTACTTCTACTTTGATCGCTCATAATTCGGAAACATATGAAGATATATACTCAATCCCAAATTTAAAAGAAAGCTGAGATTAAATAAAAGTGATTTAAAAAAAATGAAGCTCAAATCGGTTAATTTGGAGCTAAGCTACAGAGAAAATAAAATATTTTTTTCAGTAATATCAATTGTGCCGGTATAATATATATATATATATATATGCAGAGAGGGAGAGAGAGAGAGACACGCATAAATTCAGCATAATCATTGCGGACCATAAAATCGCGCCGAAGGAAAATGGAGAACGTCGGAATTGCATTTCGCATATTCGATTGACAGATAATTCGTTTTGTACGACGAGATTCATTTCGTTTTGAGGTAATCGCGTTACTCCCAATACGGTCGTACACACCCGATACTCGATTCGTCGCATTAGTCGGTTAGAGTTAAACACTTTAACCGATTGATTATTATAAACCAAACGAGAAACGAAAAGATACGTTGAATTGATTGCTAAATTGATCGGATAATGCTTGATAGCAAATATTTTAAACACATTTGTAATTGGAGCAATTGGAGTTTCAAGAATTTACTTCAAGAAAAACAAAGTTTTAAAATTATTGTATTTTCTTTCGCAATAATGCGAAAAATTATTTATAAATTTGACAATTATAAATAAACAAATTATTCAGATTTATATACATCTTTTAATTCGAAAATTGTGTCAAAATATTTATTCAAAATCTGAAAAAATTTAATTATTTATAAAATTTAATTACTAATAAAATTTAAGTAGTTGATTAAATATAAAAGAACATACACAATCAGAAAAGTGTTTTTTTTCACTTTTTTTTAAATCATAGCCCTTTTTTTAAATTAATTAATTTTTAATTTTAAATAATTTTTAAATTTTAAATTTATTGCGTAAAAGAGCATATTTAAGACTACGAGCGATTATTCATCACACACTGAAAAAATATATTTTTGATGTAAGTGAAATTCTTTTTAAATAATCCTCAAGAATAAAATCGGTTTGCTACAATGTGATTCTTCTGTAATCAGCTGGATTCTTCTATAATCGAGCGGAATGTTCTTTTTGTAAACAATGACATAGTACAACTAAAAATGATCAATATTCTAAGATGAAGGGTATTTCTATTGATTATCATAGGAGAATAATTCAAAAGCAAACAGAGTTTCATATTTAAGCAAACAGAGAGTCATATTCAAGAAGTATTTCATTAGGATATCAACTATGTCGGACGTATATTTTCTATATTTAGATATTAACTTATATATTGTATTCTAGTACAAATAAATGTACCTATTCATTTGAAAATTCAATATCAGCTCCCAGTAATCGAAGTTTACAATTCTATAAACCGGAGGAGTCGATTGTCCTGATTAATCGAAATTATACTTTATATCTGCTGTCGGAATCAAATTATTATCGTATAAATAATCATCAAAATGATAATTATTATAAATCACATTTGAGTGTGTGTGCGTGTATGGGGCATTATATGTCAAATCAGCAGATGAAAATTTAAAAATTATTGATATTCTGCTAAACAGCTCCTTTTTGAACCTCAAATATCTAAAAAGTTTTTAGATGCTTTGCTTACTAGAAGAAGCTTTCGAAGCACAGTTCTTAATGAAACTCTAGGATATGTTTTGTAACATAAAAGTATGAGAAAAGCCAGATTTTTAGACCCTAACGCGTTCATTTACCCAAGTTATGGCTAACTAAAGCACATTTAGTAAAAAAATTACTTCTACTTTGATCGCTCATAATTCGGAAACATATGAAGATATATACTCAATCCCAAATTTAAAAGAAAGCTGAGATTAAATAAAAGTGATTTAAAAAAATGAAGCTCAAATCGGTTAATTTGGAGCTAAGCTACAGAGAAAATAAATATTTTTTTCAGTAATATCAATTGTGCCGGTATAATATATATATATATATATATGCAGAGAGGGAGAGAGAGAGAGACACGCATAAATTCAGCATAATCATTGCGGACCATAAAATCGCGCCGAAGGAAAATGGAGAACGTCGGAATTGCATTTCGCATATTCGATTGACAGATAATTCGTTTTGTACGACGAGATTCATTTCGTTTTGAGGTAATCGCGTTACTCCCAATACGGTCGTACACACCCGATACTCGATTCGTCGCATTAGTCGGTTAGAGTTAAACACTTTAACGATTGATTATTATAAACCAAACGAGAAACGAAAAGATACGTTGAATTGATTGCTAAATTGATCGGATAATGCTTGATAGCAAATATTTTAAACACATTTGTAATTGGAGCAATTGGAGTTTCAAGAATTTACTTCAAGAAAAACAAAGTTTTAAAATTATTGTATTTTCTTTCGCAATAATGCGAAAAATTATTTATAAATTTGACAATTATAAATAAACAAATTATTCAGATTTATATACATCTTTTAATTCGAAAATTGTGTCAAAATATTTATTCAAAATCTGAAAAAATTTAATTATTTATAAAATTTAATTACTAATAAAATTTAAGTAGTTGATTAAATATAAAAGAACATACACAATCAGAAAAGTGTTTTTTTTCACTTTTTTTTAAATCATAGCCCTTTTTTTAAATTAATTAATTTTTAATTTTAAATAATTTTTAAATTTTAAATTTATTGCGTAAAAGAGCATATTTAAGACTACGAGCGATTATTCATCACACACTGAAAAAATATATTTTTGATGTAAGTGAAATTCTTTTTAAATAATCCTCAAGAATAAAATCGGTTTGCTACAATGTGATTCTTCTGTAATCAGCTGGATTCTTCTATAATCGAGCGGAATGTTCTTTTTGTAAACAATGACATAGTACAACTAAAAATGATCAATATTCTAAATTCTCATCAAATTCTTCTTGTACTCTAAATGGAGTCACATTGGACAAACTGGATTTTCTTCTTGAGGAATATTTAACAAGAATTCCGCTTGCATCAAAAATATATTTATTTTCACTTGTTAAATAGTGAAAAATTATTTCACTTTCAGAATAGTAATATTTTCACTATTTACATAGAAAATAGTGAATTATGCATTATATAAATAATTAATAAATATTTCTTCATTATATAAATAGTGAAATTTCCACTATATTATATTTAGAATGCGACGAATATTTTTTTCGAATTCTTTTTAAAAATGCTTTTATCTTACTCTCGGACATCGATCATACACATTTACCGCGTTTTTTTATTTTTAATGGTTTTACGCAAAATTCAAAAAAAGCATTCGTATATAAAAAATGTGGTCGAATACTTGCCGATTTCTGATTTATACATCACTAACAATGTCACTCACTTACTTAACTGCGACACTTACAAAATCCGTTATCTCATATAATAGTATAAGGTAAAGTACCTAGTACCGGGACACTTATGGAAACTTAATATACTATGAGCACTGTTTTAACAATTAGAAACAACATATTTAAAAACTTGGTAATCTAATCGTTATTTAATTGTCTATTTTATTGATGTTTTACAAAAAACGGTAGTTTATCTAAATGTTTTTATTAAAAAAGTATGTTGTAAATAGCAGTGAGAAATCCGCAGTAGTGGGACGACCTATTTCAAAGAGGTTGCAGTAGTGGGACATGATACGGACGCAGTACTGGGACAATAGTTTCAAATGTGTCCCAGTACTGCATTATGGAAACTGTGAGGGGGTAGTAGTGGGACACCATTCGACACCAAAATTCATGATCGTCATAACCTCAAAAAATTTATATTGTGTTTTATGCTAAATTTATAAATTAAACAAACACTTTTTATACAAATACATTAGTTTATCTAGTAAACAATCCGAATTCATTCATATCTATATTTTATTTACCGTTTACAGTATTAAATTCAACGTGTCCCACTACTACTGCCAATTTTTCGCTTGTCCCGGTACTGGGTACTTTACCTTAATTTATTTTCATCGAAATTAGATTAATTTATAGGGTCAAATTTTCAACTTGTAAAGTTTCAACGTTCGGGAGATCTATGGATTAAAATAACGCTAAACGTTGTGTGTCCTTAAAATATTAAAGGTTAAACAAAGAATTAGCCTCTCATCGTGCTTGACATCTAGGTTATTACTTACCGGAGCATATAAGAAAAAAAACGGCGTAATGTAATATCAGAATTTTTCTGACAAGTTAAACGATCCACTTTAATTTTCGTGTTATGTTGAAATAGCGACATAAACGCCGATAGAGACCATTATCGTAAAGCACACAGATTACTATCGAAACCCATTTCTCCGCGGGCACGCGAAAAAGTCGAGGCCAAAACTCGACGAGTTACTTTTTCTATTGTTTTTTTCCATGTTCTTTCGCGTGGGATAAAAACAATCGTTACGACGACTTCATTTTTCCAATTTACCTTCTGGACGTTATTTTCGCCACTCATCTTTGATTTTATATAAGTATACATATGGGCCATTTCGCGTCAACTGGTTGGATCAAAATTTTAAAATGCACCAAATTATAGGTACAGATTGGAAATATTTTCCAGTAAACAAAAAATTTTTAGGTGCTGAAAATAATTTGTTTAAAAGTTATTTTAAACAAATAACTCACAAAGTGAGTTTTTTCAACAATGTCTGTCTTTACAGCTATTCAACTAAAAGTCTATCAATTTTTACTATGTAACATTACATGTCACATTGGTTGATGGTTTTCTGTAAAATTTATTCTTTTGGATTAGAATTCTTAATGTCAAGATTGTTACGTTTGGACAGTAACGTCTGTATCGTTATTCGTGGTTACCGCGGCTCGTTGAATCCAAAACTCAGCGAGTACAAGCGTAAAGAGGTGGATGAGTTGTTGTTCTGTTGTTCTCCAGGTTCTCCAGGTGTTAGTGCTTTGGTTGGCTTGCGTTTTGTCGTTAAGGCTGTAGGGAGAACGATCCTGGCGATATCGTGTCTCCGTGTCTTCGCGTTGTATCCACTCGTAAAATGTCACTTCTGTCTTCTCTCTTTTTCACTCTCCGCTTTTGTTGTTTATTACGGTCTTCTTTTATATAAGTTTGATGACCTATATACAAATGTAATCGGAGGGGCGCTTAGCTGATTAGCTGATCCTTGCGCTTCAGGTTGCACCGATGATCGAGTTGCGAAGTCGCGTGGCACCGTTTAATGACCTGAATGGTCAGCATTTTCGACGAAAAATCTATTTACTTATTTTAATACATTCGTGACGTGTATCCACACGTAACAAGATTAATGATTCATTAACTAGAGGTCAACATTTATGTTTAAAATAAGATGATCACATCACAAAATCACAAAATTTTAAAAAAAAATTTACATGTTAATTCCATATAAATTGTTAAAAAATTTTTGTAATTTTTCAATACCATAACTTTTTATCGACTTAAGTATAGGACAATTTATTTCAATCTACAGACCATTTCAAAATTATTTCTCACTTCTAGAGGTTATAGAATAATTTTTAAACAATAATTTTCAGCGCCTAAAAATTATTTTCAGTATTTTGGAAAACATTTCCAGTCTGTACCTAAAATTTGGTGCATTTTAAAATTTTGATCTAATCAGTTGAAGTAAAATGACCTACCTATATATATATATATATCGTGGTCAGTCCTTCTCGTTTCACTCGGGAACTCCTTTGCACTTGGAGGACATACGACGCAAAACTCTTTCTCTAACCCTCGAGAATGTCTCCCACGCTCTCTTCGGTCTCGTGTATATATATATACATATTTGCACGCGATCCTGACTTTTTTCACCGTCTTGCGCAATGTAAATAACGATATCACATTTCAACTCGGATAAGATTGTAGATGTCACTCGGGTTATCCAACGATCGAACGGGACATTTACTTTTTCTCTCTGTCTTACGTGCTCTCTAATGACAATTTGGTTGTTTTGTAAATTATTCCGTTGGAGAACATGACGCGAATACTTCTATCTTATCGAAGAAAAAGTTTCCCTTTTTATTCTCTTACACCAGAAATGTATATTCTAACCTTTGAACTGTGAAAATAACTAATGTTTCGACTTTGGTACAAAGGTCGAAGTTCCTACTTTGCACAAGTATAAAATTTCATTCGGAGAGTACAACAGTAGAAAAATACAATTACACTTTTGAAAAGACAACGTTAGAAGATTCAACTTTGCTATGGTGCCAGTGTCGTCTTACAATTTAAAACTTGAGGAAACAATTTTTTTGTGCTGATGTAAGAGTATACACAACATAGACACATGTTCACGAAACTGTCGTTTTTATAATTTTTATATCTCGGAATGAAATTTTATACTTTTGTATAAAGTAGTAACTTTGAATTTAAGGTATAAATAACCCCATAGTGGGCCAATCTTATCAATTATGTATTTGAGGAGACGCCAAAGCCTCTTTAGAAATTTTGCCAAAAATTGACGAGTTACTTTTTCTATTGTTTTTTTCCATGTTCTTTCGCGTGGGATAAAAACAATCGTTACGACGACTTCATTTTTCCAATTTACCTTCTGGACGTTATTTTCGCCACTCATCTTTGATTTTATATAGTATACATATGGGCCATTTCGCGTCAACTGGTTGGATCAAAATTTTAAAATGCACCAAATTATAGGTACAGATTGGAAATATTTTCCAGTAAACAAAAAATTTTTAGGTGCTGAAAATAATTTGTTTAAAAGTTATTTTAAACAAATAACTCACAAAGTGAGTTTTTTCAACAATGTCTGTCTTTACAGCTATTCAACTAAAAGTCTATCAATTTTTACTATGTAACATTACATGTCACATTGGTTGATGGTTTTCTGTAAAATTTATTCTTTTGGATTAGAATTCTTAATGTCAAGATTGTTACGTTTGGACAGTAACGTCTGTATCGTTATTCGTGGTTACCGCGGCTCGTTGAATCCAAAACTCAGCGAGTACAAGCGTAAAGAGGTGGATGAGTTGTTGTTCTGTTGTTCTCCAGGTTCTCCAGGTGTTAGTGCTTTGGTTGGCTTGCGTTTTGTCGTTAAGGCTGTAGGGAGAACGATCCTGGCGATATCGTGTCTCCGTGTCTTCGCGTTGTATCCACTCGTAAAATGTCACTTCTGTCTTCTCTCTTTTTCACTCTCCGCTTTTGTTTGTTTATTACGGTCTTCTTTTATATAAGTTTGATGACCTATATACAAATGTAATCGGAGGGGCGCTTAGCTGATTAGCTGATCCTTGCGCTTCAGGTTGCACCGATGATCGAGTTGCGAAGTCGCGTGGCACCGTTTAATGACCTGAATGGTCAGCATTTTCGACGAAAAATCTATTTACTTATTTTAATACATTCGTGACGTGTATCCACACGTAACAAGATTAATGATTCATTAACTAGAGGTCAACATTTATGTTTAAAATAAGATGATCACATCACAAAATCACAAAATTTTAAAAAAAATTTACATGTTAATTCCATATAAATTGTTAAAAAATTTTTGTAATTTTTCAATACCATAACTTTTTATCGACTTAAGTATAGGACAATTTATTTCAATCTACAGACCATTTCAAAATTATTTCTCACTTCTAGAGGTTATAGAATAATTTTTAAACAAATAATTTTCAGCGCCTAAAAATTATTTTCAGTATTTTGGAAAACATTTCCAGTCTGTACCTAAAATTTGGTGCATTTTAAAATTTTGATCTAATCAGTTGAAGTAAAATGACCTACCTATATATATATATATATATCGTGGTCAGTCCTTCTCGTTTCACTCGGGAACTCCTTTGCACTTGGAGGACATACGACGCAAAACTCTTTCTCTAACCCTCGAGAATGTCTCCCACGCTCTCTTCGGTCTCGTGTATATATATACATATTTGCACGCGATCCTGACTTTTTTCACCGTCTTGCGCAATGTAAATAACGATATCACATTTCAACTCGGATAAGATTGTAGATGTCACTCGGGTTATCCAACGATCGAACGGGACATTTACTTTTTCTCTCTGTCTTACGTGCTCTCTAATGACAATTTGGTTGTTTTGTAAATTATTCCGTTGGAGAACTATGACGCGAATACTTCTATCTTATCGAAGAAAAAGTTTCCCTTTTTATTCTCTTACACCAGAAATGTATATTCTAACCTTTGAACTGTGAAAATAACTAATGTTTCGACTTTGGTACAAAGGTCGAAGTTCCTACTTTGCACAAGTATAAAATTTCATTCGGAGAGTACAACAGTAGAAAAATACAATTACACTTTTGAAAAGACAACGTTAGAAGATTCAACTTTGCTATGGTGCCAGTGTCGTCTTACAATTTAAAACTTGAGGAAACAATTTTTTTGTGCTGATGTAAGAGTATACACAACATAGACACATGTTCACGAAACTGTCGTTTTTATAATTTTTATATCTCGGAATGAAATTTTATACTTTTGTATAAAGTAGTAACTTTGAATTTAAGGTATAAATAACCCCATAGTGGGCCAATCTTATCAATTATGTATTTGAGGAGACGCCAAAGCCTCTTTAGAAATTTTGCCAAAAATTGTATCGATTATTACATTAATAAAAAATAATTGTTTTAAATAAAAATAGAGTTGCCTCCACTATCTGTTGTAACAAGTAACATTTCTGTCAAAGAAAAGAATATAATATTGTTTCAATTTTGTGAAAAGATTGACTTATTAAAAAAAAAGTAAAACATAACCTATCATTTAGTAAATCAAACTTGCAAAAACGGAACTATATTATTTTCTTTTCTTTGACAGAAATGTTACTTATTACGATAGCTAGCGAAGGCAACTATTTATTTTTATTTAAAACAATTATTTTTACAATAAACACGGAATAATCTATCAAATTTTTGGCGCGAAATTGCTTTAAAAAAACCTTTTACAGACGCTAAAATACATTGATTTAATATGATACAAGAATAAAATATTGGTAGGTTCCATATACCGCTATAGTTGACCACAGTAGAAACATTCTTGTCACCCAGTCTATAAATGTTAATACCGCATATTGTCAGGCCAAATTGATTGTCAATGTAATTACTGTATGAAAATCGTTGATCAATATATAAAAAATTCAAAAACATTGAACAAAGTTTCATTTAATCTATCAACAGGCTATATTTCATAGCCACTTTCTAATAATTTTCCATTTTAGATATAGACCGATTAAAGGTAAAACATCTACTTACCAATAATGTATTATATCTCGTAAGATCAACAAATAATTCGAGGGAATCGGTGGGTTTACCCCGAACGCGTTCGCACGCGAAGATTTACGAGTTTAACGTGTTAATTTGTACGCATTTATCACAAAAGTCGTACAAGAGATGTTTCGTTTGATGGATACGATAAGAGGCAATGAAACTATAAGTGGTAACATATTTGCAAGGTAAGGAAAAGTTTCCTTGAAAAAGTTTCAAGATGGGAAAACTGTTCATTTTTCAGGAATTACTGGCTGTATATCCAGTTAAGTGCTGATTATCTTCACAAGAATAAACATTCCCTATATTATACTTGAAACTTTTTACTCAAACTCGAGTTACCTACTATTTTTACTTTAAAATGTGTAGAATGTGGCTTTAAATTAAAATACACACGCTCCTCCGAGTGAATTTCGGTGGCTTTATCTTGAAACTTTGGCGAGTTGCGCACGCCCGCTATTTATAAATTAGATGTGTACCCGACGTCATCTCGTTTAGTTCAAACTGTACATTTAAATCCCAACGGAAGTCGTTTACGATGACTAGAATTATCGTGTACACTATCATCGTTAAGCCGATGCTCGAACGTTTTATTTAACATCGTTACAATTCTTTTATATGTTTTTGCATATTGGAGATAAATATTGTCTTTCACACTCCACATTTTTAAAATAAAATAAAAAAAAAATAATAAACATCTCGTTGTGTTATATACATCAATTTATTGGTGAAATGCACTTATTTTCTTTAAGCTAAAAAAATTTATTTTTTAATATTAATTAGAGTACTAAAACGATTGAAACAATGTACATAAAATCATAACCGAAAGTTTACCATATTCATTTGAGAATAATCTCATCTTACGAACTTTGTTACGGATGGTAATAATCTGCCATTAAGCTGACGACGAAGCCTCTTTAGTAATTTAAATTTCGAGCCAAAAATTTTATTGGTTATTTCGTGTTTTTGGTAAAAAATGAGCGTTTTAAATAAAAAAAAGGTTTAACCGGTAACTATCATAAACAAGTAACATTTCAATCAAGGGTGACTAAATGATATTGTTTCATTCTTGTGTTTCACTTGGATTTACTAAACGAAGAAATTAAGTTTGTTTTTTATTTTTTTTTTCTTAGTAAGTCAAACTTTTCACGCAAACGAAACAATATAATTTACTTTCCTTCGAGACAAATAATCAAAAAAATTGAAAGAGATCTTGAAACAGAATAATCAATGAAAATTTTTTGCGAGAAATTTAAATTTCTAAGAAGGCTTTGGTGACACCTTAACTAACGTAATAATACATAAAAATAAGAAGTAATAGAAGTTAGATTTAGAAAAAATATAGAAGAAACAGCGAATTCTGAAACTCGTAAGTCGCCTAAAATTAATACACTCGCGTAATCATATAGTCAGACAGATTATTACGATAGGCAGTTCGAACCACGCGTCTCTCAAGTATTTGTAAATAATGAGAGTATTTAAGATAGAATACTTTGTAAAAGTACAATTTCTAAAAAAACTAATAAAAAGATATTATTAACTTTATGAACAAAGTGTGAATTTTTAATTCCCTTAAGTCGAGAGAAGGACAAAACTTGAATGTATAGAAAAATTCAACGTAAGTACATGATTTATTTTAAAAATACTTAATATTAGTGCACTAAGAAAAGTAATTCTTTAGGAGAAAGAATCTTCTTTAACTGTTAAGAAATGTGGATTGAAATGCGACGAAAGACACATGGCTTAATAATAAAGTTTTCTATGACTTGATTTGGCAAGCTGCACATTATATTTAGATTCTTTATAGTTAAGATGCGAATCATTTATAAGTAAGAATTGTAATTTTGATACGAGTTCACTGAATTAATCAGTTTTCGCAATTGACATGTTTTAAATTTGAATTAAATATGATTATATTAAAGAAAATTAATAAGATTAAATAAATTATGATTAAATTTTCACATATCTGTAAATAATAATTTATTTGTATTATAATTAATATTATATAAGAGTTTTGTTTACAATTTTAAATTTTCTAACTATTAAGAATTATAATATGTATAAGATAATGAACATTTTTCTTTTACAAAAAAAAGTTTATAATGGTAAAGGAATATTTCTTAACTATTAAGAAATCGACATTTGCTACAAATGAAATAAAAATTTTAAGCTACGAAATTCATGGTTTCTTTGAATGAAAGAATCGTTTTTCTCAGTGTGGGGAAAGACTTTTCTTAACACTAATTTATACTTTTATGTCTTGAAATCACATACTTGTTTTTTTAAGTATTACAGGTATTACGAGCGGACAGTAATGGTGCTGCCATCAGCTGGGCTGAGTTTATATTCGACAATAATTAAAGAAAATAAAGTATTTACCACATGAAGCAAAGTTAAACGCAATGATTAAATACATATCACTTTGCTGATCGTAAACTCAGTGTTTTCAACGAAAAGTAATAATTACGAAGTCACTTCGGAGAGTTTTCTTAACATTAATTAGAAGGCACTTCGTACTTATTACTTTTCGTCGAAAATAATGACTGTTCAATCAGCAAAGTGATATGTAATTAATCATTTTATCAATATCCACTAAACTTCAACTTCGTGTGGTAAAGGCTTTATTTTCTTTAATTATTGTCCAATGTAAACTCAGCCCACCTGATGACAGCGCCATTACTGCCTGCTAGGGTGGTGGAGTTGTGAAGCTAATGCTCCGGACTCCCCTTAAGTTTAGATTATTCAGGATAAAAGACAGATATTAGGGCAAATATCAGGGGATACAAATGACTAAATAGATAACTAAGGCAAACCGATTGTGTCCAGAAACTCTCTGATTTATCTGATTTCGACTAGTTTTTGGATCGTCTTCTGTCATTTTCTAACGGCCGCTTCAGAGTGATTAGTGATCTCAGATATTTATTTCTTATGAGGACTACGCATATATCGAGGCTCATCTATGCACAAACCAGAATTACACATTGTTATACACATTGTTATAAAAGTGTAAATTAAAAATTTAAAAAAAAAAAAAATTATAATTCGACATTTTATAAAAAAATTCTAAATTATTGATTCTCTTGCACTAAGCCGACAAGATAAGATTTATTTCTCTATCTCTCTTTCAGTACGTTATTTGACGAATAATCCAAGTATTCGAGAAACAATACGATTTCAACGATTTGTCTCCTGAAACGTTCTTTTCTATCCAACTCACCTAGCAACGGCGACGTGCGTGCACGGTATATCCTCGAGAGTCGAACAATAATGTCCTTCTCAGGTAACAACTTACATGACAAGTCTGATAAACTTACGTACTGATTTTCAAATAAATGAAGTTAACTGTCGTTGATGTGATTTTATATATTGTTCTAATAATGTTAGCATTGTAATTAATTATTAAAAATAATAATTATTAAAAATTAATTAATTCATTGAGAAAACAGAAAGAACATTGCAGACAACGTACTCATAAATACATAATTCAATCGGTAAACATAAAAGAAAAGAAGGAGAAAGGCTTTGACGTTATCCTATAATGTAGTAGAATTAAAACGTATACATCGTTTTCACGAAGTGCCTGAAGAGGTCTGCAAACCAGCGGACGAAAAGTTGCACGATTTTTTAAATTGAGAATAAGAGTTTTTTATTCCTTATTCAACATGGTTTGACCCTCAAAGATCGACATCTCCTTCTTTTCTTAACCTACAATGGAGGGTGCGTACAAAATTTACCTTCTACGAAGGTGTAAAAATTCGCAAGTATTGTGTAATTCCACTGCCAATCATACTTTTAATAGTTAAATATCTTTAATTTGACGCACATCTGTTTTCTACTTAAACAATATCTTACACGTTTTTTATTAACAAGTATAACTTGGTATATGATATACTTAAAAAGTTTCTGCTATAGAACGTACTAAAATCAAAATGGAAATGACAGATTTTTTTGTTGAAAAATAACACATTTTATCAGAAAAGTAAACTACACAAAATTTAATTTTTAATTAATTATTATAAAAATTGTTTTATATCATTTTTTATTATTATATTATTATATTATATTATTTTTCAATTAATTTTTATAAAAATATTTATTTGTGCAAGATTAATTTTTCCAAAACTAATCAACAGAAATTTCTCTCTTTTTTTTATTGTTTTTAAATAAAATAATACTTGCAGTACGCGTGGTGTATTTGATTGACTATGTACAACTTTTTACAGAATTGGAAGCCATAAAAATGCTACAGACCATTTGAAAGGTATTGCTCCAAGCTTTCTTTCAGACTTTTGGATGAAAAAATCAAAGGTGGCGCACTTGCACTTTTTTCAAGTTGAATATTGACATGTAGTTTATGTAACATTGACCTTGAGATTAGAAATTCTAACCCAGAAGAATAAATTCTAGATATAATTAGCAACGAATGTTACATATAATGTTCTATAGTAAAAGTTGATAGATTTTGAGTTAAATAGTGGTAAACCCAGCTGGTGTTGAAAAAAACTTGGAAAAATTCACTTTTTGAGGTTAGAATAACTTATGAGCAAATAAATTCTAGTATCTAAAAATTTTTTTCTGTATTCTGAGAAATATTTGCAAGGTGTACCCAAAATTTGGTGCATTTTAAAATTTTGATCGGACCACTTCACGTGGAATACCCCATATATATTTACGGTAAAGCTCAGGCAGCAATTTTCATCCCGAGAATAAATGCCTGTTTTACTCCCCGAGTGCATGAATAACTATTATTTTCCAACCAGTTATATGTGTGGGTCGTTAATTTCCTGATGATCTCTCGTATATTAAAATATTTACGCAATGTACACGACTCGATATCACGGAAGATTCTCTGGTACAACAAAAGCATTCAGGAAGATAAAAAAAACAAATTTGGAACGAATTACGATTTGGATACATTGATCCGGGTTTAGGTCATTGATGTGCTATGTGCCACATAGAGATAATGCACGATTAACAGCTTATCAGAGTAAATTAAGTTTTACGAGGATCGACTCACCGAGGAGATCACGTGAGAAAGAGATGCGTATAGGGCGCTCGCGCAGAACACGTAGTCGTAGATCCCAAAGAGCGAAAGAGAGAGAGAGAGAGTTTAAGTCTGTTTTACGTATATATATATATATACACAGTATCTCGCGAAATCAATGTTCATTTGCGTAAAAGCAAGCCCTCGGCAGGTGAGCGCGTTCGCCGCCCGTAAAAGTTCATCAGACCTGTCAACACCGAGGGTAAGAAGTTTTTCCGCGTACATATAGGCACGAAGAAGGGAGTAGGGGCTCTGGTGCGAGCTTACGGCGTCAACATGGAAATATGGAGCGGTTGGAGTAGGAGAAGGGGGTTGGAAGTGTCACGACGGAATTCAGGGTAGTATTTCACGTCGTTGGCGGTGGCCGGTAGGCACTTATTAATGGCGTCGCGCGCGACATGGAAACCCCTGACACCCACTACGTTAAGAAACCCATTAGATACCGGGCTGCCGGACCTCTAAGGTCGACCGCCATTGTTTCCCTCGGTTCAAGTGTATGTGTGTGTGTGTATATATATATATACACATGTACTGACCCGCCGCGACGTACGACGGAAATACACACCGATTACCGACCTTCCAACTTTTCTTCCTTCCTTTCTCTTGATTCTCCAGCTTGTTTTCCAGGAGTTGGATATCTTCGGTGTCTCTTCTTTTCGCGCGAGGGAAGCTCCGCTCCTCGGTCTCCTCGTGACCCCGGCTTATCTGTGGTAGTCGAGCAGTATGTTATGCGCCTCGAAATCGAATCTCCTTTCCAATCCTAATAGACTGCATCGTACGTGCCTGTTTTACTGATTCCGGGGGAGATGGTCGACCGGGGCTCTTCTCTTCCACCTCCAGAAACGCTCTACCGAACGCTCATGCAGAACCGCGTGCATCAATAATCTTGTAGGTGAGGCCGTTACTCGATAATATCTCAATTTTCAGAAAGTAAATTTACCGGCGCGTCACTGTAAATCGTAGTGCTTGTGGTTACGGACGACTGATTTAAATCGGTTCGCTAAGGGGATGCGCCGGTTTTTCCAATTGATTTCACGATTCCACGATGCTCGCTTGTAAATTATCCTACCCGATTTTCGGGTATCGCTTGCCACACTACGAGACGATTTGCACTATTTTTACGATTAAATATGTATTAGTACGACTATAAATAATGCACGCGCAACGTGGAAATTTTATTAAATACATCGTAAGTGTAATAATTAAACACATCCCACATGCATTTTTTGATGAAAAATTGTATTTAATAACAGTAGACGTGATGAGTATTCATTAATTATTATGAATAAAAATGTTATAACCTGATAGAGGAGTTAAATCGAAACGTCTCCAATTAGTTATATTGTGTTAGATCGTCAACGTCGACATCAACATTATCCTATTGATTTATTATATACAGTCAAAAGTCGCATGATATAATTTTGAATGCAATACAATTAATATGATTTGTGGAAACAATGGTTTTTTTATAATACGTAATTTTTCGATTATCTCGTTGCATTTATAATAAAGAGGTGAAGCCTGACGAGGGTAGAGATTATGTAGCGACACTTCACCGATTATTTTGTCTATCGTCTAGTGCTGAACATATGTCAAATAAATTTTTCATTTTTGCAAATACAGTTTTAATAAAAATTATTTTAAAAATACGAATGTGTCTTAATAAAATTATATCAAATACAGTTATTTTTAAACGTTTGATTTAAATTGTTAATTAATATATTAATTAATATATATGACGGGACACTTAACAGATAAATAAATATGCCGTTTTCAATGTATTTGCTTTTTCGAAAAAATTAATATTTTATAAAACAAATTTTTATAAAAAAGAAACTAAGAGAACATTGTCCTTTACTTACTAGTTATATCTGTAATTATATAAAATTTTCGAGAGTATATTAATTAACGAGATAAGTTCCCTAGTAAAAATCTGATCATAAGTGTATAATGTTTTTAAGCCAAAATAAATGGCCAAGTATCATAAAGTACCAAATGTTCAATCAATGGCTAGCTAAGAGTTTTATTTATCTTGCAAATGTTTAACAAGGAGAGTCCACACTCTGTGGGAAACCGATTTTTATCAAAGTCTTGGATGATTACTACAATAAATATATGAAGAAACTCGGAGTTCTAGAGTCGAATGCTCTGTTTTACGATAGATATAAGCAAATAACGAAAAAATTCGCAAAAAAAGAATTAGACGAAAATTTAACGAAAATTTAGCATTAAAATTTGATGATTTTTCATGCCAAAATTTCGTTTAATTCTTATTTCTTTCATAACTTTTGACCGAATCAAGATATTTAAGCATCCTTTTCTTTAATAAAATCTACTTTGTCTCAGTTTTCTTTTCGATTTTAGGAGCATATATTATTTGTTTCGGAATTATAAGCAATAAAAATCAAGGGTTTTTTTGCGAGATTTTGTGTTATTTATTAATGTCTATCGTAAGAAAGAGCATTAGAATCTATAACTTTGGCTTGCTTCATATTTTTATTGTAGAAATCGTACCCTAGAGTTTTGTAAGAATCGAAGAGTTGTGTAAGAAGATTGTTTTGAAACATTATTAGAAATCAATACACGCGATTTACATTTCTTGAACAATTAATCACGTTGCAGGAATGTCAAAGTGAACCTTTATCACGAAAAGAAATCATCAACTAACAAGGAGAGGTCACAGCCTTTGGATCACCAATCTTATCCAAACTTTAGGACTTGTTTTGTAATATAGAAATATGGAAAAAACCAGAATTTTAGAATCCCATGGGTAATTTTACCGAAGTTATACGCAATTAAAGGAAAATATTGAAAAATAGATGCTTCATTTTAGTCGCTTATAACTCCTAAACGACTAAATAGAGATACTCGAATCAGAGTTTAAATGAAAGTTTTAGCCTAAAATGGAATTATTAATTTTGTAGCTAAAAATTACTACTATTTCTTATTTTCGCTATAACTCTCGATTTAATACATGGATTTGGGCTTCTTTTTTCTAAATCCAAACCACTCGATCCAAATTTTCTTTTAAACTTTAATTCGATGTAGTCATGTAAGAGTTATAAGCAATTAAAGTAAATAATCTATTTTTCATTTTTTTTATTACAAAACAAGTACTAAAGATTGGATAAGATCCGTGATCCAAAGCCCGTGACCTCTCCTTGTAAGTACAATCCTTTTTTATTATTATTATTATTATTATTATTATTATTATTATTATACTTATAAGTGCTTATTCGTTAAATTAATTTTTAGAAAAAATTACCAGAATTGAAGATTAAAATTTTAAAATAACTCTCTCCTGCAATATATCGTTATTTAAACTTGAAAGTTTGCACACTTATAAATTACGCTATACCGGAAGGCAGTGTTCCCGTGTTTTTATCGAAATTTAATCTAGTCTTTAATTATTTATTGTTAAATTAATACGTTCCAGTTGGTAACTCGCTCTCATGGTAAAACTTCCCTTTGACATCCCTTAATTAATATAACAATCACTTTGAAACTTTGCACAACCATAGATTGTATAATAATAACAGGGCGACGTTCACGTGATTTTCCTTAAGTTGTAATACAATATTCATTAATTATTGTAAAAACAGTATTTCTCGGTTGGCAAATAATTCGTAAGTAGTCGAACATCGTCTTAAGAGGATATCAGACTATAACAATAATTCAAATCCTCTACTTAAAATTATCGACTGGAGAATACTATATTTACAAAAATGAATGCTGTACATGATAATTTAAGGAAAATCGCGAGAGCATTGGTTTCGATAAGCTTTAACCTAAATGAGCAACTCAGAATTTTCAATGTATTTTTTTATTATTATTTTAACATCGCTCTTTGTTATGTTTTCAGATCGGTGCTAATCAGTGACGGATATCTTTGTGAAAAAAGCACCTCTGGCTAAGAGTCCACTACTCTGCCGATGGAGCCATTGCAGATCTCAAATTTCAACATTATTTTAAGAGGACAAGCCTGGGTTAAAATTGGAAAAAAAGCTATTTAGTATGAACAATTACTAATTTTTTTATTATTTTTTGATTTTTATTGAATAGTTCTTTTTCAATTTTGACCCAGGCTGTTAATAATAACATAAATAAACAAATTTGAATATTGTTTTTTTTTCATTCAAGACGTGTCACAAATTACATTATTATTAACAAATTATATTATTATTAACTTTCATTTAACATTTTTTTGGCCAATTTATATGTCACATAAGTATATTAATTAATAATGAGACTCCATATTCCATACGGTTAATATAATGTTTTAGGTAAGTTTGAAAGTAATTTTTTTAAGGATTAAAAATAAAAAGAGTAAATATTATTATTATTAAATAAATATTATTATTAAACAAATAAATTAAATTAAATTAATTGATTTAAATTAAAAATAAATTAGAAATTTTTTTAATCTGAAGTAATTATGAACCTAGTATTTTCTACTCCAGATTCTCTTGTTCTAAACTTGGCTATTTTATTGTTTATGTTCTTAAGATGAATTCAGGTTTTCAACTATTAAGGTGGTTTTTGCCTTATATATAGATTTTTAAAAGTAATTATTATTTTTAATTTCATCAACATTATATATCAAATAGAGATACAAATGGAAAAACCGAAGTTGTAAAAAGAAGTAATAATTTTTTATAAATAAATTCTTATCGCGGCTGCGCTGATATCGCTACCGTATCAAAAGTTTATGACAAAGTACTGGAATCTTTTTGGTTTCTTAACCAAATCAAACGTATTTGGGCTCATTTTCTTCCTTATTAAATTTCATGGGGAGTTGCCGATACGACCTGAGTAATTGGAACTACTGATAATGCGTAAGTTATAATTGTTAACTGAAAAATTTATTTACAAAATTTGCTATTCAAATTATTTTAGGAAACAATTATAATTCACGCATTATCAGTAATTCCAATTACTCTGGTCGTATCGGCAACTCCCCATGAAATTTATTAAAGAAAAAAAAGAGCCCAAATACGTTTAATATGATTAAGAAACAAAAAAGATTTCAGTACTTTGCATGAACTTTTGATATCGCAGCGATATCAGCGCAACCGCGATACGAATTTATAAAAAGTTATTACTTCTTTTTAAACTCTTGATTTTTCTATTTATACCTTCATTTGACATATAATGTTGATAAAACTAAAAATAATAATTACTTATAAAAATGTCTATATATGAGGCAAGAAACACCTTAAGTTTCAATTATTCTTTATAATGAAAATTAAATATTATGGTAATATTATATCATGTTGATAAACATAATGTTTAAAGGTAAAGTATGAAAAATATTTGCCGATCTATGAATAATAGAACTGTTTTTTAATAGAATTCTCGAATATACGGTCGAAAGTTGGGTAAATCTCGTATTTCCCCTTATAGACTTAACAACACTCGATTTAATTAATTAGCGAGTAACGTAATAACGATAAAACGAACGATACATACAATTAAGAGAGCCGTGTCAAATGAATAATTTAGTATTAACTTGTGTGATTGATGAAACAATTAGTTTACCGATTAACATGGGTATCGCGCGATTCGGAACGAAATTTCGTAAATTTTGACGCGACCCAGTACGGCACGCGGTACCATATTTTCGTCGTTCAACGAAATACCTGAGAAAACGTTCCTCTCGACATAATTATTTGAGTGGTGCAACTCGGAATGGTAACTTCGATAAACGTCGTTTTAGAGAGAAGTACACACACATGCACACGCCGACACAGACACACCGACAACATTGAAACAAGACAATGTGTCAAGAGTCCCCGTTCCTCCTCACAGTAGGAAAGATGACAAAGAAACTTAACCGAAAGTTCTCGGAAGGGAGGAAGTTCGCTCGCGTAACTAAAACCAATTGGAGGACCGCGACAGACTGATGCCTCGGGCCCGATATATACCCCGGTTGCCCGCGAGAGGCACGTACAGAAAACTATTCCTGATAAATTTAAGAGGCGCATAGAGGTATGTAGCCGCCCTGTGCACCATCGATCCACGACCTCGTGTGTGTGTGCCTGTGTATGTATGTATATATATATAAAGGACATTAGCATTCCATTCACGAGGAAACAGTAGCTATATATACCCGGGTACGTTCCATTGCCCTTCGTACGAGGTTCGCGATAGCTATGTACGAGGAATCGTAATGTCCACCTCGACATTTTTTCCTCTTTCCCTTTTTTATTTTTACTCGCATTCTAGACACCCAATCGTGAATTTCCTCACGGCTGGGGGGAGGGACGCGTCGTTCACAAATTAATAAGCGACCGGCTTATCTTTTATTTTTATTCATTTATTTTTTTCTTTTTTTTTCGAATTTATGTGTCTTAAAGGAAAATGAGAGAGGCACGTGTAATTACGAATTTACTCTCGGCTCTGAGATTGCGACCGAGCGATTGTGTCCTCTACTCCACATTCACACATACACATACACACAGAGTCGCGAATCACGCAAATCTTTACTTCCCTTTTAGTTATATTTTTTTCAGTTTTCTATAATTTTCCTCACGAAAGTCTTCTACCTAACCACGAGTGTTTATAATAATCACCCCGTCCCGTTTGTCGGACTTTAAGGGTGAGGGGGGAGGAAACTCCTATTTAATTGCTTTCCTTGTTAGAGTTTATCTGAAATTCATTAGGGACACGTGTATATATACCCACCCGTAAGATTTACACGCGCCGCCGCTGTTTATTTATCCTCGATCGCGACTAACTTTTCCTATTAATTTCTTTTCTTCTTTAACCGTTTCTCTTTCTTCTTTATTTCTTCCTTTTTTCTTACTTTTTGTTTATTTAACGATCGTAATTGCGTTCCCGCGCATCGTTGATATATATACACGCACACCAGCTATACCGAATGACAGCCGCGATCGCGCCAACGGCTGACCAAACTCGACGTTTACTACTTGTTGGAATTTATCGACTGTTTATATACATCGTGTATCCGTGTATCATGTGTATATGTATCTATGTATATACGTTGTACTAAATATGTTCGCGATAAATTTAATTATAACTCCGTGAATATATCAAATCCAACAATTGATTGATATTATCATAAGATAATGCACGTGTGAGTGAATGTCGGATATACACCGAGAAAAATTTGCTAGTATAAATTACTATTTTAATGGTAAGCGGAGGACAGAGTTGCACATTTGCAAAAATTATTAATGCTATTAATAATGGTAAAAATTGCCACCAAATAATTAACCAATCTAAAAGTAGAAGCTAATGGTAAAAGTTTCATAGTATCGCTCACGACACTAACAAAATAAGCGAGGCACCAAAGAAAATTGCAATGTATTTAGGTTTAGAAAATATAAATAGATGTATTGGACATTGTTTCCGCAGATCAGGAATCACTGTACTTATATGATAAATGAATTTATTGATCTTTAGAAGCCAAAGAAACATTCCTCACATCTCGAGTAAGGCGGACTGTATTAATACCAGCCACTTTAGAAACCTCACAGGATGAGTGTTTGAAAAAAGACTAAGACAAGCTAAACAAAAATATAAAATTTAATTGATTGTAGTATAAAATTAATAAAAACTTAATAAGACGGAAAAAAAATTTTGTATTTCGCCCTGAGTATGCTTGGTGGGCTCATCAGTAGAGTCCAGGCATCTCGTCTCTAGATACAAATGACAGATATAAAAATTTTTGAAAACCAGCTCTATCCTGACGAGGAAGACATATACCCTACCTGGGGTATATATATGGATCACGAATATGCCTTATGTAACAATATTCTGACGATTAAGACATTAGTTCTATGTAACTGCGTTAGGGGGCTACCTGTTAACCCATTAAAGCCCATGCTTAAACTAGCAGAGTAACAAAAAAAGTAATTATTGGATCACCTGCTTTTTTGAAAAAAAAAATACCCGTGTTTTTTTGTTTGTCGAAATTCATTGTTTAACAATAATTATTTAAAGAAATAATAATTTAAGTTGCAAAATTGACAAACTAATAACGCCAATCGATTCTAGAGGAAAAAACAAGAAGAAAATGTAGAATAAGTTTTTTTGATTGGAGGCTTAGTTTTTTTGCAATAACGCTATAAACAATTGATATTCGATTTTTCAAGGAAAAGTGGCTTCTGCCCATGATTAGCCTATTACGTTCTGATGAAAATAAACTATGTAATCACCTGCTTTGAAAAATGGAAGAAAATGTAGAATAAGTTTTTTTGATTGGAGGCTTAGTTTTTTTGCAATAACGCTATAAACAATTGATATTCGATTTTTCAAGGAAAAGTGGCTTCTGCCCATGCTTAGCCTATTACGTTCTGATGTAAATAAACTATGTAAACAATGTTGTTAAACAATGAATTTTGAAAAACAAAAAAACACGGGTACTTTTTTTTTCAAAAAAGCAGGTGATTACATAGTTTATTTACATCAGAACGTAATAGGCTAAGCATGGGCAGAAGCCACTTTTCCTTGAAAAATCGAATATCAATTGTTTATAGCGTTATTGCAAAAAAACTAAGCCTCCAATCAAAAAAACTTATTCTATATTTTCTTCTTGTTTTTTCCTCTAGAATCGATTGGCGTTATTAGTTTGTCAATTTTGCAACTTAAATTATTATTTGTTTAAATAATTATTGTTAAACAATGAATTTCGAAAAACAAAAAAACACGGGTATTTTTTTTTCAAAAAAGCAGGTGATCCAATAATTACTTTTTTTGTTACTCTGCTAGTTTAAGCATGGGCTTTAATATGTGGCACTTATTAAAGTTTACTATCGGTAGGGCATATATCGTCGGCTTAGTGCAAAAAGGTGCCAATTCAAAAATAATTTTAAGAAGGTGCCGATTGAGAAATAATTTTAAGAAGGTGCCAATTCAAAAATAATTTTAAGAAGGTGCCAATTCAAAAATAATTTTAAGAAGGTGCCGATTGAGAAATAATTTTAAGAAGGTGCCAACTCAAAAATACTTTTAACAAGGTGCCAATTCAAAAATAATTTTAAGAAGGTGCCAAAAAATAACTCCGACTTTTTACTTTTGAAAATTGTGACAAGACCTTAATGTATTTAATTGCAATGTATTGAAGGAAACGATGTCAATTTTTTTGATTGTATAATTTTTTTTTCGTCATAATTATTAATAATTATTAATTATTGAACTGTTAATTTAATTTGAAAAAATTAATAATTTATTTCACAATGTAGTTCATGTATTAGAAAATTATATTACATCATTAAATTTATTTAAAGAGGAGATTTGAGTGCTTGTTCGAAAAAACGAGATCTTCTAATATTTATAAATGTTATAATGAGAATTATTATTTGTTAATTAAGATAATAATTGATGAGGTACATAAAAATATCTTTCTGTACAATATATTGTAAAATATTGTTTAAATATTTTATTATTTTTTATATACGATTCCATAAATAATTGTGTTTTAGCTATTTAGTGAAAGGTCACACACAAAACGACGGGGACAGTATTCATTCAACGATCGAAAGAGTTTCCAAATTTAAAACTATATACACACCAGAAGAATGGTGTTCGATAATAAGAGATGCAATAGTGCAATTGCCCAAATACATTGCGCATCAATTGAAACAAGTGGAAATTTTTAATTTTGGAAAAATAGTTACTAAATCTTTTTGGATGAAAATTTCAATTTCGAAAATTAGTACTATCATAATTAAAGATAACAATTTGTTATATAAATTGAACTACGAAAAATTTTTTAAAAATATTAAAACTAATTTAATTTTCAATATATTAGAACAGAGCGATAACGAAAAAATTCAATTAGATATGGAGAAAGTCAAAGATTTGAAGAAATTACTTGATGATAATTTAATTCCATCAAAATATCAGCAATTTACGAAAGCTTATTTTAAGTTCAAATGTTAAAATATATTTCTATATTATAAATGAATAATATTTTCCTTGTAGAACATAATAGATAATTTAGTATAATTGAATAAAAGCGTAAGGTGTTGTCACAATTTTTAAAAGTAAAAATTGGGTGTTATTTTTTGGCACTTTCTTAAAATTATTTTTGAATTGGCACCTTTTTGCACTAAGCCGAAGATATACCCCATGTCTTCCTCGTCAGGACAGAGCTGGTTTTCAAAAATTTTTATATCTGTCATTTGTATCTAGAGACGAGATGCCTGGACTCTACTGATGAGCCCACCAGGCATACTCAGGGCGAAATACAAAATTTTTTTTTCCGTCTTATTAAGTTTTTATTAATTTTATACTACAATCAATTAAATTTTATATTTTTGTTTAGCTTGTCTTAGTCTTTTTTCAAACACTCATCCTGTGAGGTTTCTAAAGTGGCTGGTATTAATACAGTCCGCCTTACTCGAGATGTGAGGAATGTTTCTTTGGCTTGTAAAGATCAATAAATTCATTTATCATATAACTTATAGTGTAAAAAAGCAATAAATTCACGAATTTTTCTAAGAGTTGGAAAATTTAAATTTTAAAACCACTGTACTTGCCAATTCTGGTGTCAATATGGTTAAACAGTTATGATTAAACAGTTTGGAGGATACAAAAACGATAATGTAGCCCAAGGATACATTAAGAATTCTATATTAAATAAAAAAATTTTTTGATGGTGTTTCATGTGATGCGTCTACATCTAAAGTTTAATTGAACAAAAGACTTTTAAGAACTAAAGACAATTGATTGTAGAAATCTACACCAAGTTATATTAAGGGGGTGGCTTACCCGATGGATTACCGACCGAGTCAAAAAAGATAATTATTACATTTATTTTAAAAAATACGCAATTTTATGCAAAACCCGAATACATAAGCACTAGATAATTAAATAATAAGTAATTTTACAATGTTCCAGGTCAATACAACAAAGCCACCCTAAAAAATTTCTGCACCGAAGAATCACGGAGAATCGTACATTTTCGGTGCAGAAATTTTGTAGGGTGTCTTTGTTGCATTGACTTGAAACTTTGTAGAATGACTTATCATTGAATGATCTAGTGCTTCTGTATTCGGATTTTACATAAAATTGCGCATTTTTTTAAATAAATGGAATAGTTATCTTTTTTTGCTCAGTCGGTAACCTACCGGGTATGCCACCTCCTTAATCAAAAAGTGGAAAATGTTGTATCTTGGAAAGATTTTTGTGACGATTTTGAAGTCTCCAATATACAGATTAAAGGCACAAAAAATGTTAACTCGACTCGAATACTATGGAAGGTAGTTCAATTGAAAAACAAGAATCACTAGAGTCTTACAATGCGAGAGGATTCAAATTAAACAGTTCAAGCAAAAAGGTTTCTAGTGGACAATCAAATGAACGGTAACATTTTCATAAACAGTTTTAGTGTCTGATATACAATACATTTATTATCACATTTTGCACATACAATGATTATTATAATTTTTCGTTTCATAAGAAAATCTATATAATAACTTCCAAGATTGAAATATTTAAGCAATCATCCATGTTCTATAAACAAGTTTCACTGGTGAGTCGTCATAAAGTGTTAAACATTAATGAAATATCCTCTTCGTAAGAGTCGTTACCTTCTCTGGTCTCTAAATTTAATTAGATATAGAACATTCAATATTGAAGAAAGCACTCGCATTCCATTCCCATGTGAATAATACTCTTTCTACAGGTGGCGCGCATATTCGTAGATAATCAAACCTGACCGTCATCTGCATTAAGTTACATCGGACTATTTTCGCTAATTTTAAGCATTTCATGCAAAATTTTAAATATTTCATTGCCGCACTTTCGGCAAGAAATAGAATCGGCTACGCCCCGGACTCATATACACGCAGTGCAATAAACTTCTACTTTTGGCCCTTGTTGAGTGATATACTATTTTTATTATATCGATGACAAATGTGTTTAAGACAAGTATAAATTTATTTGATTAGTTTATTTTTTTTTACTCAAAATAATAATTATTTATTAAGGGCAGTTAAAGCTACTGTACTATACAACTATTATATCTGGATGTAAAAATAAATTATTTGATTTATTTAAACTATATTTTTATAATAGTTATTTTTTTTCTTGCAATGTTGTGACTGTCGAATGAAACGTATGTTTTTAACTTATTTTGTTCACTTCTTAGATTCGAAACGTTAATTTACGAGTTTTCAGCGATTGAAAATTAGCTCGAGATGAAGTATAATATGTACATAGAATCTTTATATTTATTTTTTCGATATTTAAATTTTATATAAAAATAACCTCGAAAAATAAACATTCGCTTATCGTAAAAATTCGAATCATAATCCATAAAGCGACTGGTTTAAAAGTAGAAATAACGATATAAATTATCATAAATACTTGATTAAACGAACCAATTTAAGAAAATGTTAGAGTTTTACATGTATAGTTATGGATGTAAAAGGTTCTGTCTTATTTAAAATGTTAGCGGTCATTCTATATTGAGTGGGCGAGAGTAGTAACACAAAATCGCTTCGTTTACCCTACTCACTGATTATTTCTCATATATCTAGTTTTTATATTTACACACCTATAGTTTACATACATTGATTTTTTACAGTGGTATATTATTTTTAATACAAAATTACTACATTCTTATACTAGATTTATTTAATTTTATAGAAATTCAAAATTTTTCGGTAGTTAATTTATGACACAAGTCAATAAAGTATTTAATAAAACTACTTATATATACATATATTGATGTAAAATTTTTCTTTGTCGAGTTACTTAGGTATGTAATATAATCTATTAATCGGTAATCGTGAAACGCTGTTTTTAACTGCGAAAGCCCATTTAAAAGAATAAATATGAATAATATCATAACCTCGACATTTATTTTAATTCACTTTTCAACACTCTTATGGTAAACTTTAAGCTCTGAATTTCCTATCAAGTCGGATCGAGTCACTCGATTATTAACGTACATTTCTTATTAATTTCTCCTTTAAAATAATCTTTCTAAAACTATATCTATGTTTTTCTTATTTTGGAAACAAATTCGCCAAAAACATTTTTAATGCCGTACTTCAATAGCGTGTGGCCCTTGGTTTTTATGTTGTTCGAGAAACCCACTTTTTGGAAGCTTAAAAATACGTTATAAATAAAATTAACAATTACGATGGAACAGCTGATTTTATTTCAATAAATGGTATAAAAAATGGTATAAAACAAGTATTCTTTTAAAAAATGGTATAGAACAACCCGCGTAAAAACATAAACTATTGCCAAGATATTGCAGAGATATTGGAAATAGCTATTGCAAACATATTGCCAATATATAGCTGCTTGATAGGAATATATTGGAAATACATTGCTAATATAGCGCTAAAGCACACTTACCCAAAGGTTCCCAATATGTTGGCAATAGTTGATAAATTATTTATTTATTATTATAGTGATAAATTAAAAAAAAAATAAAAAAAAAAATCTGGCAGCCCCGGGAATTGAACCTTCAACCTTTAGATCCGGATGCTTGCTCTTTACCACTGAGCTATTTTGTTATTTTGATTTTTAACAGTTAATTTCAGGCTGCAAAGACCAATTGAGAAAACGTTTGATAAAGTTCCTAAGTCCAAACTTTATAAATTCAATTTATTTGAATTTAATTTTAATTTAATTTTAATTTAATTTTAATTTGTATTTATAAAGTTTGGACTTAGAAAATTTATCAAACGTTTTCTCAATTGGTGTTTATAGCCTGAAATTAACTGTTAAAATAAAATAACAAAATAGCTCAGTGGTAAATGGTTTTTTTTTTAATTTACCCGATTCTAGCTAAGTTAAGTTATAAATTTAAACCTTATTTATCACTATAATAATAAATAAATAATTTATCAACTATTGCCAACATATTGGGAACCTTTGGGTAAGTGTGCTTTAGCGCTATATTAGCAATGTATTTCCAATATATTCCTATCAAGCAGCAATATATTGACAATATGTTTGCAATAGCTATATCCAATGTCTCTGCAATATCTTGGCAATAGTTTATACTTTTACGAGGGAAGTCATCTTTTTTCACCTATTTCTAATCAAAATAGCTATATTCCATACTTCACATTATAGGTTTCCGTATTTGATTTTTATTTATTATTTATTTACCAGAAAAAATATTCAAAAATATCTTTTAATTTTTATTTTTTTGTACATTTTTTTGCACGTCATAGAATGATGCCTTAACTCCTATAGATCAGAAAAAATATGGGAATTGAAAGATGAATTTAAAGAATACAGTTAATATCGGTATAAGTGTGTGCATTAAATGATGGTGTGGCATCCCTTTAACAAATGAAATCGATTTCTATTCTATTCTAACGGGTTCGACACTTGGGTCGATTAGCTTGCGAACAAAAAAAACAGGGTAATTTAGTCAGTGTGCAGACTTTTAGGCGAATCGTGGGGAATATCGAGTACATCCCGAGGAATGGAAAAAGAAAAAAAGACAGAGAAAAAAGGAAGAGTGGAAGGAGCGATGGGTTGTCCGAAAAATGAATGAAAAAGCACGTGCGCGAGGTCGAGGGAACCGGGTGTCTCGCACCTTTCCCGCGTCTCCCGGTGGATGCGCGCGCCCGAAGAGCAGGAGCAGGAGCAGGAGGTGGAGGAGGGTGAGGAGGATGAGGAGGAGGAGAGCGAGGCACCCCCGGTTACGGGGAATGGAGGATGGGTGGATGGGTGGGTGGGTGGTTGGTTGGGTGGTCGGGTATATCCGCGCGAGCCGTAGGAACGGCGCGCTCGCGCATTCAACCAGCGACTCTCCAAGTGGCTGCCTCGGTGCAAGGAAACCCGGGACGCCTCGCGAGTGTACGTGCGAATGTTGTCGCGCTCGGCTGTGCTGACCGGCCTCGCCGTGTCCTCCTTCCGGATATGTGAATCTCCGAACGTTCGGTAAACTCCCCTCACCGCCGTCGTCGTCGATGCTTTAAATCATCTGAAACGATATTGCGTATACACATACATATATATATATATATATACATATATATATACATATACACATCACGGGTGTACAGAACTATGGTGGTGGTGGTGGTGCTCACCCGAGTTCACCTGTAACAGTCATCGTTGGCACTGCGGTTGCGTTTTCTCTGGGTGATCACCCAATAACCGGCCGAGTGTGCGTGTGCGCGGTGCGGTAGGTGGTTGTACCACGTGTCGCGGGGTCGAGTGAAAAACATATACACGTTGCTCGTAACATGTGATTCGTCACCGGTGCGTCACTTGACTTCCTCGTACTCGTCTCTTACTGTGCCCAGTGGGAAACCGAATAGCGAAAGGGAAAGGGATACGAATAAGAAAAACAAGGGTTAAAATAGTTCCCGAATACTCCGAGGTTCTTTTTGGTGATAGTTAAAGGGAGGGGAGGGGTTGAATAGTAAGAGTGCGCGTGTGGGGGTTGAACGAGAGGAGGTGGAAGATGGCACTACCGGAGAAACACCTGGTGAACACCTGCTGCTGCTGGTGCTGCTGGTGCCTTCTGATTTTACTCGGATTTATCGGTACGTGATTGCGGCTCGGCGGATTCCTCTCGAGCTACATTTATTTAACAGCGATTTATCGCGTTCGCGCTATCGCTTAAGCCCCCCTGTATGTCCAGCGCTAATGCCAATTTTAAATAATCGAACGTACGATATATCTTGCATCCCGCACTGATGGCTATATATATACACATACATGCCCTGGTAATTATTTCTGTATATATATATGCTCGGAGGACGAGTGATCGCACGCGTGTATGTGCCTTTTACTATCGAGATTATATTATGTAAATCCTACCTTCCACGCTTTCGTTTGCTACATATGTGCTCGTCGATTCCCTTTTATTCACTACCTCTTTTTTTTCTTTATTATTACCTTCGAATTAATTAACGTTTTATCGATACTTGACAATTCAATAACGTTGCGGATGTTATATATTTTACTTTATTTTTTTCAATGATAATTTGAATCACGATAGCGATTGTTTATTTCCAGATTTCTTAACAATTGCTCTTGGAGAGCAAGTTATTGCATCGTTTTCACCTGTTCCGTTGTACCTCGTTTTCCTCGAAGAATTCTACGTATTTTTTGTTCCGGTCCATGAATATTAATTTACGATTCCTTTGTACCATTACTTTTTTTTTCCTTCAAAAACGAACACTATTACTATTTCCATGATGCAATTATCATCGTCGACATCTCCGACACATTGTAAATTAGGAAATTGTATCGGACACACCATAGCTCACGATATACTCAAAATCTTAAACGCCACAGTGGTTAGAATTAACGATTGACATCCATATACACATATCGAACGAAATAAAACGTAGAATCGTATCGTTCGCACCGTTTTAAACCAGATCGCGAATATATTAAAATTCGTACGTACGTCGTTTGCGACGCGTATACACACACACGTACACGCACACACGTATATAGCCAATAAAAACTTTTGTTTCATCCGCGGCGTAATGTTTTTAATGAATTTGCACGCGTATAATCGTGAATCCCAGATGTAAGAGCGACAGGGAAAAAGGAAAAAAGTTTACGCGGACGATGTGCAGGAAGCCTGTAAACATTTAGTAAATGACAAAATGTGTATCATTTACGACATTTTAAATACGTTCTTTTATGTTCCCATACAATAAAAATTTTATTACCACGTGCACCTATATACATATACACAGATCTATCTATCGGAAATTGGATGAGCATTGCCCGTGTAATTTTTTTACGATCTACTTTTAGATTATATATATATATATATATATACGTGATTCGATAAACCTTTAGATTGTCCAACTCGAGGGTTTTCCTTCTAACTTAGCATACATCATATGTATGAATGTTCTTAAAAAAAAAAACGAGAAACTTTTTCATTTCAACTCGGTATATATGTGTATGTACATTGATATATGCAAATTCGTGTGCGTGTATGCACGTCGAGCAATAAATAAGAGAAGAATTCAAAATTTTACGGTCTAGTTTATTACAGTAATTCCGTTAAATCCGTATTACTCGTATCATCCGGGGCGTAGAGTGGCAGTGTTCCTCGTTTTCGCGATATAGATCGAATATATATATATACGGTATACCTAAACGGTTGATCGGTAGAGAGAAAGAAGGGATGGATTATGTAGAGAGAAAGATGAAATATGTACAAGTATAGAAAGGTATAGAAAGGTTTGACCAGTAGCGTCCATATGTATTTATGTAATATATTTATACAGCGCTAATATACTAATATACACACACACATATATATATATAGCATAATAATCTTTAATAAAAATTGACAGCTTGCCATCGAAACGTGCCGAGTAAAAATCCAAATATCAATTATCATATATAGTTATATAAAACTAAATAAATAAATAAATTAATGAATAGATAAATAAATATATACACAAATAAATAAACGAATAAATAAATCTAAACTAATTAAGTAAAAAAATCTATTTACACATTTATTGTAAGAAAAGTATAGTGTATATACGGACAAAGTGACTGCGAGCGAGGTACATATATAGTTAAAGAGGGAAGGAGGTAAAATCGAGGGAGGTGGAGAGGTGTGCAGGGTGACTTGCCCGTGAACGTCGACGCGCGGAGAATTAATTTCCCGGTTGTCGTACCCATTATTGTTTATTACTCGTCTCGTTTAAGCCTCGTCGTCCTCCTCGTCGCGCCAGTCATTCCCGAACAATTATTCATTAAATTAAGGTTGCTCGCATACATCCTACCACTAAATATATTCTTTCCCTTCTTCGAGTGCACCTCGCGTGTACTACTCGGGAGACGAATGCGAGTATATGTATATATATATATTCAATGAAAAGATTAAACGAAACCCACATATTGCTTATAGTAATTTCTTCATTTATTTATTTATTTACTTATTTATTTATTTTTACGTTTACCCGCACCTCTAAATATAACCATTCGGTTTATTTTATTTTAAATCGCTCGGCTATATACCCGGGCTCGCGTTTAACGAACGTCCGATATATATGCAATATTTATCACCGCGACACCGGGAGAGAGAATGTATTATACACCAAGCCCCGTGTATTTTCAGACATCGTTTATCAATCTATTTGTTGTCGAACGAATAATGTCGCATAAATTAAAAATGAATATAAATAGCGATATACATGTATATATGTGTGTGTGTATATATATATATGTGTGTGTATGTGTGTGTGTCTAAATATATATGTGCGCGACAAAGTTGTAATTTCTCCGTCCAAAGGGCAGTTTTTTTATGAAACCGGATTCCTCTTTCTCTCTCTCTGTGTGTTGGTTCGTTGATCGCGAAAAATTAACCTTACGACTGGTAAATAAACATTTATACACAAACGCAAATGCGCACATTTAGAGCCAGGGGTAAACTTAAAAACGCTGTTTAACGAAACAGAATGTAATAAACAATTGAAATTTTGAAATTAATTCGCCGTTATTAATTTTTAGTTCACTCCGTCCACACGCTATACATATATATATATATACATACACTCGCGACCGAGGAGCGATTATTAAACGTAAATTATAAATATAGTCCAGCCCAACTTTTTTTTCTTTTAATTTCCCAACTTTGCGATAGAGGAGAGAGGCGTTTTTTAATTTTAACACCATAATTAAAATGAAAGTATATAACGTTAATTCGCTTCTTCATTTTTTTTTTGTTTTCCTTTCGTTTCTCGCTCTCACTCACTCTCTCTCTCTCTCTCTCTTTTTTGCAACTCATTATAACTTCGCGCGCAGAACTATAGAGATATACCATCGTCAACTTCCAACTCAATATCGTCCCGAATAATAATTACACTGTGCGCGGGTACACACGAACACCGACTTGCATACACGCACTGTTTTGAATTTTCAAAGCACAGGAGCGCGGGATAAAAACCAACGAATGCGTGGATGTATAATAAGACCCACCGAGAGAAAACAAAAAGAAATATCGATAACCACGAATGACGAAAACAAGCATTTATACCGAACAACGTTTAAGTATATGCAAAATCTTTGATTATCACTATACGGAACTATTTAGTTAAATGAACGTTGCAGTAAGTAGTATCAAAACAGAGTTTCGAGTAAAGTTGAATTTACTTAATAGCCTTCATGCCAAAGACGTTCGGTAGTAGGAGCCAAACTATTCGGTTCACGTTACTTTTCTTTTCTCTCGCAGTGATGTGCGCGTTGGACCGCGTAGAAAAAATTTCATGGGAAAATCATGGCAAAAAATTTACTTGCATAATCATGGCTAAATCGTGTAAAAATCGTGGCTAATGAGCGGAATCTATGGTTTTATTAGGTTCTATCCATAAAAATGATTTAAATATTTTTAAAAAATTGTCGACTTTTATTGAAAATTTATGATATTTAATTTATTCAAAATTTAAAAAAAATATATAGTAGGAAATTTAAATCTACTCCAAAGTCTTTTGCTCTACCAACTGAGCTATTTTTATTGTTTATGTCAAAGTATCAAATTCAGGTTGTTACACTTGTTTCTTGTATACTTAACCTGAATTTAACAAATTGACATAAACAATAAAATAGCTCAGTTGGTAGAGTGAAGAACTTCGAGTAGAAGATAGGAGGTTCAAATCTCCGGCGAGATAATTTTTTTTTTAATTTTAAATAAATTAAATTCCATAAATTTGCAATAAAAATCGACAATTTTTTAATAAAATTTAAATAATTTTGACAACTAAAACCTAGCTAAACCATGGATTTTGCTCATTACCCACGATTTTTACACGATTTAGCCATGATTATGCAAGTAAATTTTTTGCCATGATTTTCCCATGAAATTTTTTCTACGCGAGGAGCCTATATGTATACCGAAAAAATCTCGACGCACACGTCCGACAAAAACGATCCGTGGAATATAAGAATATCGCTATAGGTTTTTCTTTCTCTTTCCTTTGGTATATATTCTGAACGTATAATATATTCGATCATAGTCGCGCGAACATCACGCGAAAGAAAAATACAAGATGGACGAGCCCGGTCGTATATGTGTATTATGTATAATATAAGTCCGAAGAGCACGTCCGACTAAATGATCGAGCGCGCGTTCATCTTTTCGTCTAACTATCTGCATGTGTAGACGTTATACATGTGTGTCCGTGTCCGTGTGTCCGTGTGTGGGTGTGTGTGTGTGTGGGTGCGAGTGCACATCAAAATGAAGAGAGAGAGAGAGAGAGAGAGAAGCCGAAGCGAATACAGTGACTCAACAGGTTATATAGTTCGGCATTGTTTGACTAATTGAATTTGCTTAGCCTTTCCTATCTCTCTCTCTCTCTCCCTCTCTCTCTCTCTTGCTCTCCCCGTCGTCCTCCTCGCAGGAGCCTAATACTTATCGCTACGCGCCTCTTACAACCAGTACACACCTGGAGTGTATATATATATATATATATATACGCGCCAATATACATAAATGATATATATGTATTATATGTATAGACGGTGTCGATTACAGAGAGATTATCCAGGCGGAAATTATTGCCGGCCGGTATAAGGAAATCGCCCCCAGGTAATTTCACCGGACGGCTCCCGGGCTTTGAGAGAGAGAGAGAGAGAGAGAGAGATGATCCGCAAACTCAATCCGCTATTATACGCCGTTAATGGAGTTGATACGGTGCGGGGCGACGATGCGCGCCCGCCGAGGTACTCTCCGAAACCTCCTCTCCTCCTGGTGGCGGTACTGCGAGGTTCCACCCACGGAATCGCGTGCCGATCGTCAAACGATCCTACAACCACACCGAAACCCTTCGAATATAAACCTCGGTATACGTGTGTGTAAGGATCGAGCGAGATGTCGTTCCCTCGAGCTTAGACGCGAATCCACGGACTAATTTCATTCGTTATATGACTTGTCGACCCGACCGGCAACTTGACAATCCTCTCGTCCTTGCTTCCATCTACATTATGCATCAATTCTCGAGGAATATCTGTATATACGCATCCTAATTATTTTTCCCTTCGTCAATAAAATGTGTGTGTGTAACGTTAAAAAGAAAGCGGAATAGATCGCGAGTGTGCAAACCGTACAAGGGGTAACTTTATATACCTTCTGCAAGTGAAGTCTTCCAAAGTTTAGTTCGTATGTATACACTTGTATGATACACGATGAAACTTGTAACACTCGCGTTATTGACGTTTACACCTTATATACATGTATACACACACACACACACACACACACACAAACACTATAGAGTATGCGCAATTACGTTTAACTACTTTCACAATGCCTCGGTGTGTGAGTGTGCGTGAGCGTGTATTTATAGGGATGCAGTAGCGTGAAGGCGTTCTAATATTTTAGACCGTCTCAAGACAAACTGAAATGAGAAAAAATGATAATTATAAGTAAAATCGGAAAAGAATCATTCGAAACAAATAGAGTAGCATGATACCGGATAGGCATTACATGTCTTTTGTTTTAAATGTTTTACGATATTGACACTACAATATTTACTCTAAATATTTAGATACTTTTTAGAATAATTATTCCTCTGTTAATGAACTTTTTAGACATTTATTAATAGAAAATAAATATCGTTTGCAGTACTTTATAATGATTTATATTTCATTTGTTTTATTGTTTATTATATAGTTATTTTATGTTAATATGATTATTGCGGTATAATCAGCATTATAAGGAAACATGTAAATTATAAAACTAAAACCTGTATAAATACAAAGAAAAATTTTATAATCCGAATGTAACCAAAATATAAATGACGGTCTACTTAGGTCTACATCTGCATTGTGGGTTGGTGCGTACGAGAAGGGTTTTGGGCAAATTTCTCTTAGACACAGCATTTTATGACTGTTTGTAGGAAAGACTGTCTTTTCGCGTAGAAAAATTTATATTCAACTGTCCAATTTGTCACAAGGTTTATTTAAGTCCTATAACCGGTCATAAAAAGACGGCCTACTTTTTCTTTTTTTTTCTCTTTTCATCGATATTTAGCTTCTTATTAATTTAATTTTTAACCCTTTCCTACATTTCAAAAAATGTATAATAAAAATTGTTATATAAATTATTATAAAAACATAGTAGTCGGTGGACATACTGTACCTTTAGTAAAAATTGCTGTTTTGTAGTAAAATTTGATATAATACAAATTTTACTATGTTGACGTAGAAAATTTTATTAGAAAACGTAGTAATTTTTATTATGTCAAAAAAGAGTCGAATTAAAAATAAATTTCTATTTTCATACTTTTGTATTTTGACTCCACGTCCGTTATACATTGATTTTACACTATTATTTACTTTTGATACTTTTGGTACGTTTTATTATGCTAATAATAATATTTATTAAAAATTATATAAAATCTCTCATAATGCCAGTATATCCACCGATTATTCTAAAACATATAATAATTTTTATTAAAAACTTTCAAATTTTATTAAATTTTTCTCAGTGTAATAATCCGAAGTTACGTACAAAATAACATTAATAATATTCACAAGGGTATTATTTCAAAAGAGAGATCAAATAGAAAAGTTTGAAAACGATTAAAACAATCATCGACTGTTTATACAATTTCAATAATCGTCGGGGATCTTCGAATTATATAACAAGACGAGAAAATTAAGGAACACGAAATCGGGAATTTCGAGGTATACCCAAAGTGTATGCGTGACGAGGAGAAGGAGATAAAAAAATAAGGAGGATGGAGAATTAGCGTAATATGAATTTAAACACGTCCCGCACCTCCGAGGAAGTAAACGACCGGATATGCGCAAAAGACGGAAAAATCAAGGAAGAATACCGACGAGGAAGGAGGGAACAAAAATTAAATAGACTTGGACCTTTTCCAGATCTTTTGGTATAAGAGGGGAAACTCAACGACAGGTGCAACTACGGTTAGGCATTTCGAATTTCCGTACCGGGCGATTACTCGAAAGAATGGGACACTCCGACGTTAATTTTTCAGTTTGTTCAAGCTGATCCTCTGACTTTCGAGACGTTCTCCGACCTCTCAATTCTCAATTCGCGAATTATACAAATATTATTTAGATGATTAAAACATTATTATTACAGTATTGCACTCCATTAACTAAAAAAAATAATCAAATTAAAACTATACAAAGAAATAAAAAAATTTTAATTAAAAAATTAAATGATAATTTATAAAAATAAAAAAATTGGTATTATTAATTATTAAAAAATACTAATAATAAAAATGCCTGTAAGCAATTATGTAAAAAGTTATATATCTACTTGATTTTTTGGCGTATACGTTCAATCGATTATTTTCGCCATAAATATCCGCGTAATAACTGTTCTGATACATAATATTCTTTTACATTCGCATACACATATACACATACGTTGAACAGTTATACGTTGCACGAAACAAAATATACCTCGTAGTATTAATCTCTATATACGTTCCGTTTCGTATATTATAAATAATTTAAATTAAATTCCCGCAGTTGGGAAAAATCGAATTTCATATAACGCCGAATCAAACCGAAGTAATGAAATTAAAAATGTGTAATACTACTCGATTAAGTAGAAATGTGTTGAAAAAAAACGAATATACCGTGAAAACAGAAACAACGGGAAAATGCGTTTAAATTTTTCATCAACATCCGAAATATTGGTACTACTGCAAATTATCAGAAACAATTGCGAAAATTTATATACAGGTAAATATTTACGTTATAAAAATATAATCAAACGATACGGTGTATATATACAACATATAATAATAGAAACGATTTTATTCTACGATTTAAAACAGAATAAACATAATATTCACAAAAATAAATAACCAAAAAGTGTTTACATAGCAAATCGAATGAGCTCCAATCATTACGATCCTGTGTGGTCGTTGAAAAAGGTTAATATATAGAGTTAATAATTTGAAATGCGTGCTTTTAACGTCAATAGCGAGGAAAATCTAAACCGCGTGATATTTCACACTTTCCGAAGTACAATGGAAAATATTAATGAATCGCTTCCTAATATATATATATATAAAATTAGCTTTAATTGATTTTAATTAATGAACACAAGCACGTTACCAACACTTATAATTATACGACGATTGTTTTACACTTTAATTTGCGGAATCGTATAAATACTTTTTTTATATCAAATATTAGGTTTTATTCATCTTTAAATCGAACCCAAAAAGGTCTTGGAATCTTTTATGCTATCGTAATACTTTGAAAGCGTTTCATAAAAGCTGCATCCTTTTCATTTTAAGATTTTCAATTTTTAATTTATAAGCTACTACATATTTTATTTCTTTTTCTCGTCATTGTACGTAAAAACTTTGAACGATTAACGTTATAAAACTAATGTGACGATGAATATAAACAATTGAATAAGTAAATACTAATAAATCCAAAGAAAAGAGTAAGTTTATGAATAAACTGTATTTACTTTAACAGTCCGTGTAATTTCATTACTAATATAAGTATTTATGATAACTTTTAATACAATATTTTTCACATACCCAAATCCTAATCAGTATCCAATTATTGATCATTTTGTGAAGAAAAATTCTAATTATAAATAATTTTGAATATATAAAGTGAACATAAGCATTTTGAATAGCGTTGAAAAATTGATAGATCTTTAAATACTTCGAACAAACATAGATGTATCTAAATTTTATCCGGTGAGTTCTGTGTAAAGTACGCAACGACCGTCATTAGTCTATTGGGACAATACAATACTCTACTTTATGACGACCTTCAATATACACCTTTACATATAGCAAAAAACGTATCGAAATCAGTTATAAAGATAAAACTTTGAATTTTAATTTTGGTATAAATATTGTTACATGACTGAATGTAAAAATGCAACGATAAACTGCTTCTGAAAAACTATTCATTCCTGTTCCACAAAAAGGTTTAAAAAGAAAATCTTACAGTAGTGCACAGCAAATTTAATGAAGTTAAACATTACAACATTACTTGGACTTGTCAGTCTTGTCATACAACTTGTCATACGGAAATATTCTAATGTCTTAAGGGGACCAACCGATGTTAAAATTAAAAAAAGCTATTCAATATTAACAGTTAATAACTTTTTTTATAACAATTGAAAACATTTCTTAATTTTTTAAACAAATTATATTATTATTAACTTTTATTTTATATTTGTTGGTCAATTTATATCTCACATAACTATATTAATTAATTATAAGGCTTCGTACTCTGATTTTTTCTATAATGGACTTGCCGCAGGGTATCTCAGGAACCACTTTATCGAATAGGCTGAAATTTTAACAGTGACCTTTAAATATGATATAAATCCACTAAAGCGGAACAGAACTTGAATAAAATTCTAAATGTTTGTATAAAACATTTATTTAGATGTTTATTATATAATTTTTCAATTTTTAAATTAATTTAGTAATAATAATTTTTTTATTACAATTTTAACAAAGTCTATTCCGCTCAAGTGGATTTAAATCATATTTAAAGGTTACTGTTAAAATTTCAGTCTATTCGATGAAATGGTTTCTGAGATATCCGGCGGCAAATTCATTATGGGAAAAATGGAGAGAGTCTCATGATTAATTAAAATAGTTAAAATATACTGCAAATAAATCAGCTAAGAAACTTCAAATAAAAGTTAATAATAACATAATTTGTTTAAATAATTAAGAAATATTTTCAATTGTTATGAAAAAAATTATTAACCGTTAATATTGAATAGCTTTTTTTCAATTTTAACACTGGCTGGTCCCCTTAATGAGATGTGATTACTAAATTACAGGGATCTAATTTTAAAAACTTAATAATTTTCTGCAATTATCAAACTAAAAATCTGGAAAAATTCATACGTGACATACGTTGAGTAATATAGAAAAAGCTGACAGAGAGAATTTTTGAAATAATTGATTTTAAATTAATTAAAAATTAATGATCACTTTTCGTTGGTTTTGATTAGGTGAAAAATTGATCCTTGTGCACGAGAATCTGGAACATTTATTGATAAAAAATTTTGATAAATTTTGAAAAAAATTTCAAATACTTTTGGAAATTACAGTGACCCTATATAATACATAATTATTATACAAAGTATATACATATGGAGAAAAAAATGTAGAATTGCACCACCAAAGTTATTTTTTTGGGAATATATTATTGATTATTTTTAAAATAATAAAATGTGTAATATAATAAATAACAGTTAAGTAATCAATCATGGTAAAATAGTATAGCGTAAGGTATATTAAAACTTGTATTTCTTGTTTTTATATCATAGATTATACTATAAAAAATGTGGAGATGAACAACACGCCAATCACAAGAAAATTGTCATTCGGTTGCGCATAAACAAATTACGCACGTATTGTACATCTTTCATTATGTATAATGTGCAAGAATTTGCAAATTTTTGTGCAATATTTCATACTCTCAAATCTTTGAGACGTTGACGAAAGAGAATATTACGATTATCTAACAGGCATCAAAATCTTGATAGATATCGTATACCTCGTGAACCTGAAATACCTTTACTTTTTAAAAATACGTATACATATAAATAATTATTGTACATAAACTCGGTTATCGTATATTCTTAGTATATTTATATTTACATTTTCGTATACTCAAATATAAGGAATTGCGAGTAAATTAGATAAAAATTGAAAAATGCGTCGCGAGGTGAAACACGTCGATGAAACTGAAAAATCGTAAAATTGAACATTATTATGATCGTTACTACCTAAATATATTTATTAATATAAAGTAGAACCCATACCAGAACCTACGGTATTGGTTGCGACACTCTACAATGTTTTATTGACACACATTTTATCCAACCCTTTTGCTGCCTTAAAGACATTGAATCCATATAATAAATATACTATATTTTGCTAATCATTTCTCTACAATACTTTTTCAATATTAAAAACTAATAAAAATTGGCAATAAATATTGAATATGAGCACTTTGGGTATGAAAAAAATGTAAACACCTGTTTATTCAATTCATCCCATAATCATACATTTTTTCTCTCTATGCATATAAAAACTCAAATATACATTACGCATCATAAAATAGAAACTTCACAAGGCACAAAAGATAAATAAACGAAATAATGGCGCGAGCATCGCGTTATTTTTATTTTTTTTTTGTTTCGAACAAGTACAAAAATACACTAATCGAAAAGTGTGCGTCTAAAAACGTGGGGAGGGGGGGGGGGAGGGGTTTGCGATGGCTATATGGTAATGGTTAAAGAGGGAACTCGTTGCGAATTGGGTTGTCCGGTAACTTTATATTTATTTGCATATAAATATTCATCGTCGCCGATGATATCAGAGGGGTACGCTGCAGTATAGCCCAGAGGATAAACGAATTAACCGACCCCTGCCGCACTGCCGATATCAAATATTTATATACCGATAGTTTCCGAGACGCAACAGAGTCGACCGGGCATTATTGTTACGAGAACTCACCAGTCATCGGACCGATATATCGAAATGTACATTGGTAGTCATCGATGAATATTTCAACCGAATTAACACTCGCTTATATATGTACACATTTTTTTACCTGTTTTTTTTTGTCGTCGTGGGCGGAGAGAATGGACAAAAAAGCACGCGCGACAGCAGTACGTCCTCGCATCTCCGTTTTGCGTTTGATTTTCACCCCGGGAATTTATCCTCGATCATTTTAAAGAAAGACGTACAGAATCGAACGATCGTTACGTGCCAATTTTAAAAATTGTGAAAATGTACATCAAATTTAAATTATTTATTATTACAACGCTGACAAAAATTATCCGTTTGATCATTGTTTTTCTTTGTTTCTGGGGAACGTGCACGTGTACGATTCAATTAAAATTTCATATGCGCGACGTATGGAAATGAAAAAAAGCGGAAGGGAAAAAATTGCTTTACGCGTGTAGCCCTGTGTTGCGATAATAAAGTTGTCTATGAGTGTATCTTTTGTTATCTGTCTATATTTGCGTTTACGAGTCTCGAAAATATATATATATATATACACACACACACATATTTTGAATAAACGAATAACAAAATCAACGAGATACTGCAAAGTCAGCGATGTATTACTCGCGACTTGACTCTCATATAATCATAAATATGTAATGCCCCATACAAATAGTCACTTTTAGATTTTCATCAGCGATTTCATGTATTACAACCGACTGCGTATATATATATGGGGTATTCCACGTGAAGTGGTCCGATCAAAATTTTAAAATGCCCCAAATTTTGGGTACACATTGAAAATGTTTTTCAGAATACAGACAAAAATTTTTAGGTACTGGAATTTATTAGTTCAAAAGTTATTCTAACCTCAAAAAGTGAACTTTTTCCAGTTTTTTTCAACACCAGCTGGGTTCATCGCTATTTAACTCAAAATCTATCAACTTTTACTATAGATCATTATATGTAACATTCGTTGCTAATTATGTCTAGAATTTATCCTTCTGGGTTAGAATTTCTAATTTCAAGGTAAATGTTAGATAAACTACATGTCAATATTCAACTTGAAAAAAATCTAACTTCGCCACAATTGATTTTTTATCCAAAAGTCCAAAAGAAAGCTTGGAGCAATACCTTTCAAATGGTCTGTAGCATTTTTATGGCCTTCAATTCTGTAAAAAGTTATGATAATTTAAAGAAAGACGAAATTTTTTTAAAAATTTAAATGGGAAATACCATGTTAATTTTTGTGAATTTTTTGTCTTTCTTTAAATTATCATAACTTTTTGCAGAATTGAAGGCCATAAAAATGCTACAGACCATTTAAAAGGTATTGCTCCAAGCTTTCTTTTGGACTTTTGGATAAAAAAATCAATTGTGGCGAAGTTAGTTTTTTTCAAGTTGAATATTGACATGTAGTTTATCTAACATTTACCTTGAAATTAGAAATTCTAACCCAGAAGGATAAATTCTAGACATAATTAGCAACGAATGTTACATATAATGATCTATAGTAAAAGTTGATAGATTTTGAGTTAAATAGCGATGAACCCAGCTGGTGTTGAAAAAAACTGGAAAAAGTTCACTTTTTGAGGTTAGAATAACTTTTGAACTAATAAATTCCAGTACCTAAAAATTTTTTTCTGTATTCTGAAAAACATTTGCAATGTGTACCCAAAATTTGGGGCATTTTAAAATTTTGATCGGACCACTTCACGTGGAATACCCCATATATATATCTATTGCAAACTTTTCACTGAAAATCGTCAGTTTCGAAAAAAAGGAAAAGTAAATTGTGTACAATAACTATTCCATATATGTCATACACGTCCGTGTGTATTAATAACGTTTATATACGTCCTCGTGATTTTAATATCGTATAATATCAAAGACGTAATTTGTTCGTCGTTCCGATGTCGGTAGGGGGAAATTGTATTTGAAAATAACAACGAGCTGCCGGATTTGTATATTATTTTTCAATTTGATGTTTCAACGAGATAATACGTCGAACGCGTTAAATTGATAGATTAATTTATCTTTTTACGTTTAATGAATGCTTATTACATGCAAAAATATGTAAGATTTGCATAAAAATATAGTGTTATGGCGAACATGACACTTATTTGACCAAGAGGAAGGTTTTAGCAAATTTTACCAAATTTTCTGTAAATATTACTAAATTTTCATAACCGTCGTAACAGGTTGTCGCAACCCAAAAATTTATTGAAATTTTTCTCAATTTTTACTGAAAGTCTACTAATTTTTACTAAAAGTTTAGCAATTTTTTGTGCTATGGCAGTCTGTTACCCTGTTAATAAAAGTAAATAAAATTTTTCTCAACGTGTATTTCTAACGAAAAAAATCAATTTGTTTATAAAATAACTTCATGGCTATAGGAAATGAGTATTAAAAATATCCTGTTAGTAGCTTAGACTTATACGCTATTTTCCTTGCGATTTCCCATTTTATAATTATCCATAACCTCCACATTTATTTGAATTCACTTTCCAATTCTTATGGCTCTCTATACTCGGAAATTCCTATCAAATCGGATCAATCACTTGATTATTAATTTCAATTTGAAACAATCTTGCTAAAGATATCTGTGTTTTTCTGATATCGAATCAAATTAGTTAAAACCATTTTAAGGCCGATTCAGTAGATTGTTCTTTTTGTTCCGTCTTACTCGATGACAGTCACTTTTGTACGATTGAAACAAACTTGTAAATTGATAAGTAGGATAGAAATTAGGTTATTTTCATTCCAATAATTGGGCAAACACAATTAAAAACGGTTATTCATTCTAAGGAAAAAATGGAAACATTTTCACCTGTTTATATTTAAAATGTTTATTACAATTCCAATTATTTCGATCCAAAAAATCGAACAAAATTATGATAAATAAAAAAAATATTACAAAAAATGTGTAATATTTTTTTTCTTTTTTCGTATTTTTGTCTGATTTATTGGTAATTTTTTAGTTGCTGGGTTCTTTTATATATTTTGACTTCTCTAATGCACAACGATATATCTCAAAAGTAGTAAAACAATGTACATTATATAAATTAATAATGTATATTTAAATAAGAAATGAAAAAGAATAATAATAGTTACCATTATTTATAGAAAAGTGATTTATTTAATTCGTGTTTATTATATTGTAATTTTATATAAACAATATTAAGATAATTTTATAAATAATTTTTTAAACAAATAAGAGAATACATTAAATCTTTTACAAAGTAATTGCGATTTCTCAATAAAATTATATAATATTAATATTAAGTATAAAAACACCGACGCGGTGGCGGAGTGGTGGAAGCGCACCTCGGCCGATCGCGAAAGTTAAGCAGCGCTGAGCGCGGTTAGTACTTAGATGGGAGACCATTCTCGTGCGGCTTTCGTGATCGGTTAGGTGTTTTTCACATTCCACAACGTGAGCGGGAGGTGTGAAACATTCGGTTTCGGTGTCAAGGCCTACGCAATGTGACTTTGACACCCAAAAAGAATGTTTCGAATACACCGGCCATCTCGGGTGAGGTTTTCCCTGCTTCACAGGTTTCCCTCATCCACGGGCATAACCCCGGGCGAATGCGAGATGGTGGGGTTTTTAAGGGAGGGATAAAGCACCCATACATAGGTGGTAGGTGGACACCGTTAAAGTCCCCCAGGGGATAAACGGTAGGAAGTGCCAGGAAAAAAGAGGGCACAAAAATCAAGAATAAAAAATATTAAGTATAAAAACATTTTTAATAACCAATTTAAAATGAAACTCAGAATTACAATTTTAATAATTAAAATAACCAAAACAAATTAAATCACTCTCTTCTATAAAAATAATGGTAACTATTATCCTTTTATAACTTTTATAAGGAGACGTCAATTTTGGAATAAATATTAGATTTTGACTGTAAAACGGAAATAATTGGAATTGTAACCGAAATTTATAGCAGTCGACACAAAAATTGATTATTTAAAATGTCTAGTTTATAATAATAAATTGCACGCTGGTATATGTGAATAAAATAAATATCAAAAATCCATATACATATAAAATATATATTCAGTTTTAATTAATTTTATACAAACTATATAAATGTATTTATATAGATTTTAGGAGGATTGTACATAACCACTTGCCAACGTAAAAATTCATATAATAAGTATTGGGATCACCACAATTAGGTATTTTCATATATAAATCTTACATTTTTCTTACACGAATGAATGAAACTAGCGTATTTTAAACACATTCCGGGCATATTACTTTTGCACGATCAATTACATGAATAAGAAACGAGGAGTAAACATCGTACTAAAATTTTTATCGTTCGACTTATAAAATCGTAATGTTTCGTATTCAATATTCCTTCGAAGCGTTTAAATATAAATATCACATCCATATTGCAATCGTCTAGCATGCATTTATAAAAACGAATATTGAAAATTTACAGCTCGTAAGAAGAAAAAGTAAAATAAAAGGAATACTTCACACATATACTTGTATTATTGAAGGGCATGAAATGTAAAACAATGAATTAGAAAGAAGATCGGGAACTGAAAATGAACTTGGTAAAAGTTTGAACGACGCAAAGACTCGCGTTATATATATACATATAGATATACACCTTCGGCCGATAAATTATAAGCAGGGAGTTCGTTTAACCTGGAAAGTGGTAAGCATTCCGAGCTTTACATACTAATTGTCGTAACCTTCTGAACTTGCGAATGGCCTCAATCTCTCGAGGAAGATGGGAAAAGAAGGAAAGTGCAATAAAGAGTTCAGACTTGTCCTTAACGATTTAAGAGATTCCCCGTCAGAGTTTTAGAAGATCTTTAGCTCAATTTGTAAAAGACCGAAACTCACATTAATGAGTTAAGTTCCAGGATAATACAATTAAGAAAGTTTACTCGCTAAATCTGTCTTTGCGGAAATGTAATAATAAATTTAATTATCCAAAGTGAAATAATCTTGAAAACGTGTTAAAAAAAAACAAAAAAAATATCGGCTATATTTCTCTCCCTGGGTATAGGTGAAGGGAACGCGATTTTCGTTCGGCGCGTCAATGAAGTTGATTAATACATCGTTTTCAAGGACCGAAATATTAAACTTTTTAAATACACCGTAATATACTGTAAGATAAAATTAATACCCTGCAAGTGTCTCGAAACAAAAATTTAAAACTATTATAAAAATATTCGTGTTCCTTTTGAAATTATTTTGAATAAAAAATTCCTTCTTTAGAGAAGAAACTGCTAGTGAATGTCAAACTTAAAAAATGTAAGTTATGCCCTCGAATATAATACAATTTCAATTTCCTTTTGAGAAGTGAAAAATTTGAAAGAAAAATGTTTGAATTCAAGTTTAAAGTTTTTTTTTGCAGAGATTTAGAGATGAGTAAATTCTAAATTTGATCACCGACGATAGGGAAAAAATAGGTGAAATAGGGCGACCTTTTGCTTTATTTACGGGATTATCTTTAAAGTAATGTTTTTTATCAACAAATAATTTAAATAAATTATATGACCACATTTCTTGAGAAGCTGTTTTGATACATCGAAATATGATGAGAGAAACAACGCATTATCAATTTATAAATAGTATAAATCAATTCGAGCATAAGTCGAGAATAACTAGAGTTTGATTATAAATTCGTATTTACGAAAGCAAACTTTTTTGTTTTATTTCGTCATTACCTAGCTACATCTGTTCTCGAAGGAAAAAAAGAGTAAAAAAAAAACATCGAATGTTACGGAATGGTTGTCGTTAAGAAAGTGAGCGAAAGAATCCGTTGAGGAAGCTCCAGTCGATTTACCGCCGGTGAATAATTTGAAACGTAATAATAACGTCCCCAAGCGGGATGACAGAGAGGTCGTTCGCAAACGTCGTGTATTAAATATAACGGTGCGGACGAGGTTTTTCCCGCGAGTTGAAATTTCTTACAAATTTATACAAGCAATTTACGTCATTTCTCGAAAAGCAGTGCATGAAATTCAAATGCCCTGGCAGTAAAACAACTCACTCTGCAGACACTTCCCCCCCTCTCTCTCTCTCTCTCTCCGGGTCTCTGTGTGTGTTTCTCGACACGGAGTGCAGGGTGTAGGAACGTTTCACGACTCGACGGAAGCTCGCCCACCCGAATATTTCTCCGTTCTCCCTTTTCTTCCCTCGTGGCAACAGCTCCTTTTGCGCGTAGACAAGCTGCACCACGCGAACGAACGACCGAGTCTTATTTTCTTCTCTATTGCCGTCACGAACGCGGACATCGGCGTCGTCGGCCAAGATTCCATTAACTTAACTTCATTCTGACGATCGTCTCGCGAGCTGAGTTTCCCGCTGCCTACTCCGATGGAGTTGCATGCCTAAACCGATTAACCTCTTTTCTAATGGGCCAACAGTAGAGTCGAGAGGTTGAGCGAGGACTCGAGACCCCGAGGTGGAGAAAAACTAATTTTTAATGCCATTCTCGGCTTTCTCTTTCTCTTGGACGGTCTTTCTTCTATATATACGTGCGCACTCCCCTCCTCCCCTCCTACCTGGTAAAACAAGGGAAGACCGAACAAGTTTCATTATTCCCGTGTCGTTTTATAATTAAGCGGTTTCGGGTGTAATCAAGAGTTTATGAGTTTTATTAAATGTAAAATTAGCTACATAAAAGCCGTATCGCGTTTACTAATTTTATTTTCATGTCGCTTTAAGTCTTGGTCTCGGTTTTAACGTTGGGCAACGTTATCTTTATTACTTCTTGAATTATACCCGCGTAATCATGGCTGTCAAGCCTGTTTAGCGCGCGAGCCAACTCCACTTTTGTAACTTTATACACGCTTTTCTCGTTGCGCATCCCTCACCCTCCCCTCACCCACCCATCTCTCTCCCTCTCACACACACACTTTTCACCCTATCCTTTTTTTTTAAAGCAGTCTAACGTTTCCCAACGAAGAAATGCAATCTCGAATTTTGTCGTTTCGGTATGGGGATCGTGTGCATATACGCGAACCCGTTAACACACCCCTTCATACGTGGGAGGCCCCTACTGTGATCGTAAAATAACGATTCGACGTCTCACTAACATTTGCTTTGCAGATTTATATTTTATCGGGATATATTGTATATTCTATGTGTGTCACATTTTAACGGCCTTCGTTTGACGTTGATTCGATCCTCAAATGAAAATTTTAGACCAAATTTTCACCTATATAATTGTTCTTTGAGAATTTTTGTCCCTTACCAAAAATTTCAAGACAACCATTGATAGAAATGTTAATGAATTATTAAATTTTGATAGTTTAATCGCCATATTCTTTTATTATTCTGGTATAAAAAATGAAAATTTAATATTTTTTAATATAGACCTATTGATACAATTGAATAAATATGATCATATAATTAAAGATATTTTTAATAATTTTGCTTTCTCATAGAGGAATTTTTGTAATAGAAAAATAGAGCGACGTTAAATAACATAAAAAAAAAAAACATGTCAGGAGTCGAAATCACTTGTTTTTAGAAAATGTCTGTATAGATGTGTGTTTGTGTGTGTATATGTACATATAACATTATCGAAACTACTCGGTCAATATCACTCAGCTTACGTGTGTAGTTTGCATTTATGTGCCGAATTCCGAAAAAGAATTTGGCTATTTATCGCCCAAATAGTTTTTATTTAAAATTTTTTCAAATTTTTTTATCGATAAATCAGCGAGATTTCTGGGCTCCCGTGTGTATTACTAAAGCTATCCTAGTAGGAATCTGATCATAAATGTAACGTATTTTAAGCCAAAAATGGCCTGAAAATGGTCAAAAAATTCAATTAACGGCAAAATTAGAGTTTTATTTAACTTTCAAACGTTAAATTGCTACTAGGGTAAAAATAGTTATTCACATATTATTCATCAATAAATAATTATTTCATAAAAATCTCACTGTTGCGCTACTCTATTTGTTTCAAACAGTATCTGTGATTTTTTCAGATTTTTTTTAATAATTAGAATTTCAAATTTTTGGATTTTTCTGTGTAGGTTTCTGCAGTTTGGGTATCACACCCTCTTGAGATAATAAAAGTGAATATTATCCACGAACTCGGTGGAATATATTTAAATTTGTTAATAAATCGCTTAAATTTAACATGAACTTCCAAAAGAATGAACACCCACGTCGTGTCATTGCCAATTGCTTTTGACGAGATGACAGCTACTAGTGGCCAAATAAACGCGTCCCACTAATGAAATGGTATGGATAGGAAGAAAGGCTCGGGTAAAAAAAAGAAAGAAATAAACCGTGAGTGAGTTCCGGCAAATTTTAGTGGACGGACACTGTAGCGATAAATTAACAGTTGCGATGGTATAGCACTTTTCTTCTCTAGCTCGGCACGGATCTAATTAATTCGCCGGTATTTATGCTTAAGACGATCTATATATATATATATATATACACACACACACACACACACACACACACACACACACACACATACGTTGCACAATCTGGAAGCCGTTGCTTCGCAGTCGCTCTTTCGAGTTGTCTGATGGGTCGTCGATTGTGCGCTCTCTCGGGGTTTCTGAAAACTTGGCTAATTAGAGAATGCCACAGCTCCATTTTCCGTTCGGCCGGTTTCCTCCTTGAGTGGCTCGTGCAGTAGACGCGTTGACTCGAGAACCCGAGCTTCTCAGCTGGCTCCTTGCAGTGTGCTGTTGCCGTTGAGCGTATAAGCCGGCCGTAACTCGCAAGCCCCAAGATTACCGGGAGGACCTTACCTCGTATAACCAGAGAATTCCAGGACTTTCGACGAGGCCCTCGGAGTCTTCGAGATATTGATGATGCCGATATTAAACTGCGTTTATCGTTTATTCGGAGACGCACTTTTGGGACATGTGATTTTTATAATTATGTGAGGATGCACATGATGGTGACCTCGTTTTTTCCCCGTATCATTTGTATAGACCGCTTGAAAGTTTTGATATTTATTAAAGAAAAAATATTACGTATTAAATAATTCAAGAAAGAAGCTTCCATAACAACCTCGTAGAATAGAATAATTTTATAGCTACACGCCCTTTTTCCATTCAACCAGGTTTATTCAATTACGGAAGCGAATTCAAATTTTTTTTTATATTTTACAAAATCACATTTTAACACATACAACTGCACATGTAACTACATCGAAATGAACGTATTTAAACATTATTAGTTTAATTTTGTTTTCCTATTATTTAGGTCTAAAGATCGAAAATTTCTTATAAAAAAAGGTGTGTATAAAAGTGAAACCAAAATATGATTGATTTCATTGGCTCCATAATATGGATATTGCAAAAATTCAATTATATGAACAAGAATAAAGTAAATGCGAGGATATCTCAAAAATCACTTTATCGAATAGATTAAAATTTTAAGAATAACTATTAAACACCGTTCCAATCCATTTGAATGTAGCAGAATACTAAAAGCATGAGAAAATATTTATTTAAAACCTTAATTACTTGTTATTTACATTTCAATAATTTTGCAAGTTTATTTTTTTAATGCATCATTTTTAAATTCTGTTACATTTAAATGGATTAAATCATGTTTAATTGTTACTGTTAAAATTTCAACCGATTCGATGAAAGTTCTTTTGGTATCCTGCGGAAAGTGTATTATGGTAAAAAAAAATCCTAACACGGGGAGCCAACCGTATTGATTAACATAGTTACATGTAATATTAATTTTTCTAAATTTTAACCCAGGCTTTTCTCTTCAACCGAATTAAAAATACGCAAATATGCTTTAATTTCCAAGTCAATCGAAATCTCTGTTAATTACCTTTTAAACGATCTCTAACAGGTTTTCATAGCATTGTTTGGAACAAAGATATTAGTTTTCGAATTTTGCTCGATTTCAACCATAATAAACCCAAAATTTGGTGCTGTAGTGTACACATGCACACACAAAAGAGGATTCCCTCTCGGTTATAAATTTTTAGACGATAATTACAACGCGGAACGTTAACGTTACATAAATTATTACACTACGACGATATAAAAGAAAAAAGGGAAAACAAAATAAAACTTAATTATTCTTTCAGGAAGACATTTTACTGTAAGTATATAATGAAATTATATAACAAGCTTTTACTCTTTCTCTCTCTCTCTCTCTCTGTCTCTCGCTATTTTTCTTTTACCCACCATTATGAGAACGTGTAAATTAATTCCTTTTTTTGCGTTCGCTCAACCGATATTAATTAAATTTTTAATTGAACAAACGTTTGATAACAAATATAAAATCTGTACAGCACGATCGCAAATTGTAACTAAAATAACCATTAAATTTGATATTTCTATATAACCGTTAAAACGTCGGCGCGTTAGCCACTCAACTAAATAATAACATTATCCCATTAAATCGTAAAAAAAAGAACAAATAAATAAATTGAATTGTTGCGCAAACATATTTTAATGGTTGCGTAAAAAATTATTGATGGACATTATTTTTCACCCAGTTGTATTAACTCGACAAAGCCCCTCCTCCTCCGCGTGCTCTCGAACGGATTGGAAAATCTAATCAATTCACCGGTGGATTTGTCTCCGATGTACAAATATTTCAGACATAACCCCAATAAATTCAACGTGATCGAGAGTTGCATGTACATGTTTTCAACGAAATTTATACACACAATTTTTTGGGGAGGAATTTCAATACATTTTGATTTTGAAACTTTCGGAAAAATTATATTGCGGATTTGTGAAGTACGTACGCGTACACCTTCAATTGTTCAAAAATATATTACTATTAGAATTGATATGTGTATAAAACGTATAAATTTGATTGAAATACGTATAGACGGGATTTTTTTTGCGTCTAGTTAATTATATAAATATTTTGCTCGCAAGTTTTTCCAAATCTATCCGAACAAAAGAATTCTTTTGATAATTCGCGTATGGATGCCGCATTTTGTACATACTAATCGCCATCGAAATCGAATTTTCGCGAATATAATCACGTATTAGTATTACACGGTTTATCCATTTCTTTTCTTCTTTAGCCCTCGCATTTTAACGTTAATATAACGCTTCGAATAGTAAAAAATTGATAAAAGATAAAAAGGAAAAGATCTCTTTTCACGGGTTTTACGAATGGTTATAACAATTTTTTTAGGTAGACGTAGAGTTGAAGAATATTTTATAACGGCAACGAGCCTCTTTATGAACGACTGCTCGGTACACGGTGAAATGGGTGGGGGGGGGGGGGGGGAATTTAAAAAAAATTCAACCGTGTATAATTGTGCGAGGTAGAGATAGATGAAATTATTCATATTTTTATAATACGGGCCGAGTGACGTGTGGAAAGAGAGAGGGTAGAGGAAGGGAAGCGCGGTCGGAATTTTTTTTTTTTTTCGAATTTAACGAGTGGGAGAGGTTATCCTAAAACTGTCGGGACCACGAGATAGAGACGACGAGCCCGAGGAAAGTTATCTCGTACGCCGTTTTTCCATCAAAACGTGTGAAATAGCAGTGTGCGCGCGGAGGACCGGCTACACGTACCGCGCCCGAGTATTTCGCGCTTCGGCAAGGCCGGAGATTCATAGCACAGGTCGGTGAGCTTTTTTTCCGCGGCTCCAATTTATAGCCACTGAGGAATAAAAAAAATACCGAATAATCGAGGGGTGCGAGTGAAAAAAACAAATAGAGAAAGTAGAGAAAGAAAGAAGGAGAGAGGTTTAGATTGCGGAGAGTAATGATGAGAATCGAGATAAATATTCACGGAGAAAAAGTTAAGATTAAAAATTACAACACTACCGTAGTAAACAAGTCACACACTGACAAACTAGGAAAATTACTATAGTTTCGAGTAAAGATATATGACTATAATTTATAATAAAATTTACTATAATATTCTTGTAATATTTACTATAATATTTCTCGATTTTAATATAAACTATATAGTAATTTCTCTCAGTTTATATCAATATGGGAATTATTTAGAAGAAACTATTGTAATTTACGCAAAATATTTTGTAATTTTTAATACAAAATTAGCCTCTGACGATAGTTCCTTTAATAAACGTGGAGCAACGATTATAAGAGTAATCAAACAAAAATATACTCTCTATGATTAACCGGAGAAAAAAGAAAATCACGTAGAATCATATGTTTATATTCATTTTATAATTATATATTTATATTCAGTTTAAATGGAATATCAAAGTATGTTTGTAAAATTGATGGGTTTTTCTTTTAATATTCGTTGAAATGTAATTGATATAAAAAAAATTACTTAGTTCGGATTTTTTCTTTTTTTCTCTCGGTTTTTTTTTTCGAAACGAATATTTTACAATTCGCTTCGCAATATATATACGCGAACCACGGTAAAATCGTGTGTTCGATACGCAAAATATAATTACAATGTTTTTTTTTTCTTTTTTTTCACCGCGAGTATATGAGTGCAACGTTTAATACGTTTAAAATTTCGGTGTAGTTAATTAAAATACTTTAATTATAAAATACTAATTAAACTTCTTAACGATATCACGTCGAAAGTATTATTTAATACAATGTATTTTATAGACCGACACGGTGGCGGAGTGGCGGAGACGCACCTCGGCCGGTCACGGAAGTTAAGCAGCACTGAGTGCGGTTCGCACTTGGATGGGTTTGGCTTTCGTGGCGGGTTAGGTGTTTTTTCACACTTCACAACGTGAGCGGGAGGTGTGAAACATTCGGTTTCGGTGTCAAGGCCTACGCAATGTGACTTTGACACCCAAAAAGAATGTTTCGAATACACCGGCCATCTCGGATGAGGTTTTCCCTGCTTCACAGGTTTCCCTCATCCACGGGCATAACCCCGGGCGAATGCGAGATGGTGGGGTTTTTAAGGCAGGGATAAAGCACCCACACATAGGTGGTAGGTGAACACCGTTAAAGTCTCCCAGGGGATAAACGGTAGGAAGTGCCAGGAAAAAGAGAGCACAAATCAAGAATAAAAAAAAAAAAAAAAAAAAAAAAAAAAAAAAAAAAAAAAAAAATACAATGTATTTTATATTTCAATGTTAAATATACGAATAATTTGTATAGTTATATATGTATATGCACTCGGAGGTAGTGGAGTTTTTACATTAAACGTTAAATTATATGTGTATATTATATATTATCTACAGTGAAAGAGAATTTGTGCAGGAGAAAGAAAAATTATATACGAAACCACCGGTATAGATGTTATATATACGAGTAATTAAAAAGGATCGAGTTGATAACGTTCACCGATGGACTCCGATGTGTATATATACGCATATCGAAACTTGTATATACAATTCGAAAATAGTTTTACAATATTGCATTCTATAAATAACCAAGTTATATGTCGATCATATATCTACGACACAATTTCACAATACCTTATACGTTCGAGAATTGGTGGAAATTTAAAAAATTCATCGCAACTATCGAATACAAAGTGTGGTTAGTTAGCTATAGTTGACGGTATGTATATAAATAGAGCATTCCACATACGTCAAATCAACAAATGAATATTTTTAAGTTATATCTCCTGGGAAATGACCTAGAATATCTAAAAGAAATGTTAGATCTGTAAATTATAGATATACGAAAACTTATCAATAGGAAATTATGAAATTGTTACGAACTTATATAAGCGTACAGATCCACTTTCCAACGCATGTCAAAAGCGATTAGGCGCAAGACGGTGCATCAGCCTCGATGTTTTTTGGTAAGACCAATTTGCGAGATTTCGCGTCCATTAAAACAAACTTTTAGGATTCTTCTAGATTTTAGAACTCTTTTAAGAATTGCCGCTCGATATTATGCTATTCACATAGTGATTTCGCGATTACATTTATCACAAGTGATGTTATCGATTTCTCACGATAAATGCATTGAAATTATTTTCGGGTGTATTTCTCTGACGTGAGTTAAAATGAAATCGATTTCTGAGATAAGGTGCCCGATTTACTTCAAGATTAGCTAGCTCCTGGGCATCAGCTATATGAGCTCAACACAACACTTTTCGACCAGTTGAGTCCATGCGTCTATGAGTTCGACTCTTTCTATTAAAAAGGTGGCATACCAGGTAGATTACCGACCGCAAAGAAAAGATAATGATTACATTTATTTTAAAAAATATGCAATTTTATGCAAAATCCAAATATAAAAGCCCAAGATAATTAAATGATAAGTAATTCCACAAAGTTCCAGATCAAAACAACAAGGGCAGCCTACAAAATTTCTGCACCGAAAAATCACGGAAAATCGCACATTCTTGCAATGGTGCAAACATTTATTAAGGTGTCCTTGTTGTATTGACCTGGAACTTTGTGGAATGACTTATTATTTAATTATCTAGTGCAGTTCTGTATTCGGGTTTTTCATAAAATTGCATATATTTTTAAATAATTACTATAATTATCTGTTTTTGCTCGGTCGGTAACCCACTAGGTATGCCTGCACCTACTTAGGATAATATAGTAAAAATACAAACCGATTCAAAAGTTAATGATATATTTTAAATCGTTATAAAATCAGAATCGTGTAAATTATATTTTTGCCAAACTTATGTCTTTAAAAACAATAAAAAAAATCTCAACCGCGCTGAAATCGTAATCTAATTCATACTACTGATTGGTACTGTACCATTATTAAGATGTAGTGATAACATTGAATAAATAATTTCTACAGGTGTAATTCTCAAACGGCGCCGCAACTTATATAATTAATATTTTAAAAGTTTTATATGTACCTAATTTAGGTATTTGAAATAACATATTAGTTTTTTATTGAAATCCTATATACATATAAATATATTTAGATATAGTTTTTTGTATATTATTTATAGGATTCGCGTGTTAAATATCAAAATTATAGGACAAAATATTTTGCAAACCATATACCGATCAACGTTCTAAAATTTCAACCAGTAATGCGTAATTTCGTAATAAAAGTATGATCCAATTTTAAACAATATAATAAATAATTTGTTTCGATTGAGGATGGACTGGAACCCACGAGAACAAAATTTTATAATACATGCACAATTTTTATGACACAAGATACATGGATTCTGCAGAAAAAATAATAGATATACACGTTTTATACTGGATATCACTCGCAAATTATGCAGTGATATTTGACCTAGCCTAATCCATTATCAAACCACATATTACTTTGATTTTTATATCATTTTTTGTATATTCAAATAATGGATTTAAACATTTCTTATTACATATTCAGAGTAAGAAAAATACTATGATTATTAGATTGTCATCCGCTTGTTTAACTCGGAATGCTCCATGCATATATATAAAATATTTATCGCAAATAAGATTTCGTATCAACCGAGATCCGTACATCCCGCAATATTCATGAGGTATGAAAACAATAAAGTTAAAATAAAGGATCCTCTTTTTGTCAACTTTACGGTTTGAATCTGTAAGAAATTTAAAGGTGCACAGGTAAAAACAATATTACAACCGGTAAAACAATTTGATCCTCGAGATGTACAGCTCGAGTATATATAACCTATATACATATACATTCGCGCCGTCATACATAGTGGTGTCTATATATATATAGAGACACACACACACACACACACATGCATAAAGGTAGAGAAAAAAAGAGGTGCCGATCCCAGGCGAGCGTTAAATTACCCGTCATCCACATTCTGTCCGCAAATCGTCCTATTCTTCATGTTTGCGAGAAGACCGTGGAGGAGGAGGAGGGGAGGGGGATCAGGGGGGAAAAAACCGCGAGCTCACGGTTGGAGTATACCGCCTCCGAGCTGGAGGCAAGCATCAGGCAAATCGCGGGTAGTTCGAAGAAAAATCCATTAAGCATCCTGGGGCAACCCGAGAGCAAAGGAAGTAAAAGTCTTTCTGCATCTATCCTTTATGGAGGAGGTCTACCGTGCACGTTTGTTTGTGTGTGTGTGGATATACACATGTACATAGACGTATATATACGTACGTAGAGAGAGAGGGAGAGAGGGAGTGACAGAGGAACCGATTGCGCTCGAGTATTACCGCACGGAAATTTTTTGCCTTCGCATTGGGATCAGAGGATATATATACACAAGAAATGCGCTCCGAGAGCACTCGTATTTGTGTTTTCTCTCCGTCCCCGCTATCCTCCTCCTCGCCGATGGAAAAAGAGAGTCGCTCGGTCGGTTCTTGCGAGTCACCCGAACATTCCGTATACCTCGATATAATTGAATTTGCGATTTCCAGGGAGGTTTTTGGCAAACCCGTGCCATGCACGGACGGGAAAGAATCTCGAAGGAGGACCTCGATATCGTTCACACACGTGCACCCATACACACGATGCAGAAATTCAGGTTATAGAGCTACATAGCTCGATAATTGGTTGTCGTTTCGACAAATACGAGATAGGGGCGTGAGTGCGGGCAAACCGCTTTCGCGCGGAAAAGCTATATGCCATTTTACCCATACTCGGTTCGGATCTCTCTCTCTCTCTTTGTCCTGTAATAAGACGTAAAACGTACGTTGCCCTAATTTGACCCGCGTCTTATAACGCTCCTTCCACTATACGTACGAACGAGGGGTGTGGGTGGGATATTCCGGGTCGTTAGATTCCGCGTGGTTTTCGCGAAACGTCCAATAACTCGAACGAATACGACGTGCACGTGCGTCGTTTGCCAAATGAACGATTCATCGCGCGCGGATCCTCCGTGGTAAGCGCTCGCGGGTTTTTCACCCGAACGTGTCTATTATATGCCCGAACTCTACTACGCTCGCGCTTATACTTCGAGATATTTCGAGGATATATATATACGACGATGCGACTCTCATAATTGCCGAGGACCTTTATTCTTCTTCGTCCTCTTCTTCTACTTCCTTTTTATTTCCGATTCTTTCATTATTGGCTTTATTTTTATTGGTTCGGTAATGTTCGCCAAACCAAACTCTCCTCTTTCGTTTTCAAATTCCGATGCTCTCTCTTTCTTTCTCGGGCCAAAATATTTGGAGGCAAATATACACATATGGAAGGATATATACACGAACATTATTTGGATTACAAATTTTAGTGTCCATATATGGATACTTTATTAACTTTTAAAAGATAGGTTTGATACCAAAAGGGAAGCCACTAGGAGAATGAAAATACTTTTATATTATTATTGATAAACTTTATTTTATAATTTAAAAACAATATTTTCTCTATATATTGTCTTTTTTACGATTTTTTTTAGATTTTTAATAAAATAATGATGTTTCAGCTTATAATAAGATTAAAAAGATATTTCACCTTCAAATGATTTTTTTAAATATTAAGGATATAATCCGTTCACGTTTTTTTGAGTACTTTTCCCGTGTATTATATAATAAATTATAATGAAAACCTTCTAAAATTCATGTCATATATATTTGCATTGCGGATATTTAGGTTCTTTAAAATTTAAGAAGCTGCTATACTGAACCGACCGAATTAAGAATATGCCGCATCTTTATTTAATGTACACACTTACAGACATTAACTGATTTTTTAAATATATCTTTCAATTTGCATATTTTTTCTAATGTATGAATTAAGAGGATGTCGAAGTCAGAAAATGGTTATTTTTTACTTTTTTTTATAACCAAGTAAATAAATTTTGATAAAAATATCCGAACGTCAAGCCCTTAGCAATGACTTAATAATATGCCCATATTTTTCCAGATTTTTAAGTTCATAATTTTTTTTGTATTTAATGTCGCTCTTTTTATCCTCCCAATTTGGTGATAATCAGCAAAATGTGTCTTTTTTGAGCAATAATTAAAAAAATAAATAAACATAAAGTTGTTTTAAGCTATCCGTATGTATTTTATTCAGATTTTTAATTCAATATTTTAGATATCATTTTTGGGTTATTGGTTTATTGGGTTTTTGGGTTTTTGGGTTATTGGAAAAGGTGTAGATTCTTTTTATTGGGTCCGACATCCAGTTAAGGCACATTCTATATGATGCGTGCAACAATTATGCGTGTGCTAAAAAATTAAGGAAACGTAATAATTAAAACTATATTTGAATATTATATAATAGGTGGCATACCCGGTGTGTTACCGACCGGGCAAAAAAAGTTGATTATTACATTTATTTAAAAAATACGAATTTTTATGAAAAACTCAAACACAGAAGCACTATAGTGAAGGATTTATCGACAAATTTGTTAAGTTGTGAAAATAAGGACCAAAAATATTTGAACTCTCTGAATTTGTTCGAATTAAAAATTAGTGGTTTTAGAAGAAAAACTGAGTAATTCGCTGGATCGAGTCATAATTTAATCATTCTGATCATGTTACTTTTCTAAACTTTGTTCAAACGCAACGTTGCACCTTGAATCTCTATCAACTCAGAATACTCACAATCATTGTAATCAAGTGAAACATCAAACGTTGACGAGTCGAATTATTATCTCAAACGTAACCTAAATTTTCCTTATCGGGAAATAAGAAATGACTGAAAATCAAGTGAAACTATCGTATAGTATTTCAGTGGATTAGACTAACCGCGACGATTTATAATGTGAATGCTTTGTCAAATCGAAAAAGCTCGTCCATGCACCCTGAACTTAGAGAATCCGACACCTAGACATATCCGTACATATAATGAAAATAAAGGTGCGTCGATAAAAATGCTCGCGACGTATATATACCGTCGAGACATTCCGCGTGCACGAGTCGCTAGTGTATATACAGATAGTCGAATCGAGTATATATATAACAAAATACCGCAAAAGGAATTGCAATTTAGCCGCGGCATCCACAGTTACGCAATTAGCGGGTAGGATAAACATTTTACGGCATCGTCAAAAACTTGACGCGTCGCCCACGCTATAATATGTGTGTGTGTGTGTGTGTACGCGTAACGTCATTTGTGCGAAGCTCGCATATATATACATATACATATATGCAGAGTCGCGCGACTACATTCAACCGGGGGAAATTTCATCGGCCCCGGAATTTCGTGCAATATTCAAGCATAATCACAGGCATCCTGTTCGTTCGTTTATACCTACAGCTGACTCCTTCTCTCTCTCTCTCTTTCTCTTCCTCTGTCTCTTTGCGTCTGGTCCCGTGACTGGGGCGAAACTCGCGCGCGACCTTTGGGAGGTTTGCCCTCGTAATGCGTTATTAATTAATTATTATGCTTAATCGGCGTATATACCCCACCGCTACTCCCGATAATAAAGAGAGATGGACAGACCGAGAGTCGCTTGGAATTTCCGCGAGCGAGCGCGGGCGCGTTATATGTGCGCTTAAGCCATTTCGCTGGCCGTTCCCTCGAGAATTGATTTTCCGGTCGCGCGACTCGCTCGTCATTGTCACCCGGCGGACCGTATGCCCTCTCTTTCCCTCTCTCTCCCTCTCTCTCTCTCTCTCTCTTTCGCTGCGCAGGTCGAATTGATATTAGAGCAGAAGAGAGAGAGAGGAAAGAGTCCCTGGAACGCAGTTGCATTGATTGCTTAGCGACCTCTTTGCATATATTAGGAGCGACTATATTTTCTTGAGGAATTGCTGGAACGACGAGTCCCCGATGTCGCGAGGCATGTGCTGCTTTTTTTCTTTCTTCCCATACACCTCGATGCGATATCGTCTAAGCAGATAGGTGGTATATATTTTTAAAAATTAACTCTCCTGATAATAGCAAATAAAAAAGTAAAATGGTTGGAGTGCAGTTTAACGCCTGGACGACGAGAGTATATATCTATACATATATGTGTATGTGCATTCGTCTGTGTATACGCAGTTAAGGAAATAATGTCAAGGAAACTAGTTTACTTACTATTTTATTTTTTATCGTAATAGGATCAGAAAATTGGAGATAATATTTTACATTCTCGTTCTACGCGAACATTAAAAACTATGTGTATACTTTTGAGAGCGTATTAACCTATTATAGTGGATAAATTTTTCGAATAACATCGTACTGATTTTATTTAAGTTTCTCTCTCTTTATTTCTCTCTCTCTCTCTCTCTCTCGGTGTTGTTATCCAAAACATGATAATTAAATTTTAATGATGTTATTATCAATTGTTTCATTAACGAGTTTTATCAAATTTCATTGTTCTTTAATCAAAAAACCGATTGAACTTATTAAATGTCAAGTCGGAATTTAAATTAAGCTACACGTGTCATTCGATAAACTTTGGCAATGTTTGAATCTAGAAATCGAGAGATTCAGTATGATTTTTTCAAATTTGCAAATTAGCAGGAAAAAGGTAAATTTGAGAATTTTTTCTGAGCTTACTGTGTTAGGTGATTAACTTTTATAACTAACAGTTATAATTTCATTTATTTCAGTCTTACTGTCAATATTAAACACTTATTCTCAAATGTATAGAAAAATTCATCACCTATAAAAAATTACGAATAAATCGTATACAATTACGAAAAATGATAAAAATATTACAAAAAACTATTGCAAATATATGACATTTCGAGGAGGTATTGTTTATTTATATAATTATTATTAATTATTATAATTATTAGTAAGATTTTTTTGTAATTTATTGGTGTTGCGTTTTTTTATACATTTGATTGGCAATAAATGTATAATTTTGAAGTCCGATAAATCTTATTGTGATTAAAAGTTATGGCACTCGTCAAAAAAATTAATTATTAATTATTTTATAACGTTGCTGTATTTTTTATCACCTATATTTTTATCATATTTTATATATATGTATATCAAAATAGTTTTTACCTTTCATTTTATAGAATAGAATTATGAAGACGCAAAATTAAAATTTTGTATACATTTTGAAAATCTATAAAATTATTACTTTACATATAAATAGCCCAAAAGAGTTTTTAATAAAAGTTAATAATATAATTTGTTTAAAAAATTTCCATTTACAAATTACAATTACTTGATATACCACAACGATCATCGTCCATGCGCGAACAATAATTACAACCATCGCATTGCAATAATAAAATAATTGATATTCGGTTAATTATCTATATAATATGTTAATTCGTAAAATGAAATTATTCAAATTAAATGCAATTATTAGCAACGTATCCGCAAGAATAATTGAAATATAAAATGAATAATTAAATAAATCTTTTTTTTACATCCTGCATTCCGAATATAAATAATTAAATATTCGAAGACGGGTCCGTTTATTTAAATAATCGATAAATTATATTTTCGCGTTTGAAACGTCGTACAACAACGGTAAATTTTGGATAATAGAATGAACACATAATGCATAATAATCTTTGAATACATACGTAATACGTGTAATTGCTGCGCTCGGTTAAGCCAACCGTGTAAACACTGTAATGAATCACAGTCACTAATTTTCAAAATTATATTAAATATATTTACTCTTTATATATACATCCGGCAATCATTAATACTATATATATGTCACGTATTATTAATGATAAATCTGCTATATAATCTTGATGATTTTCAGGTGGTAGTACAGTTTCTTCTACTGATCAATTACAATATTTTTATTTAATTCGATCCGAAACATTTTAGTTATAAAAATTATTATTCACAATACACATAAAGAATTTATATAAACTAATATTACTATTTAAAAACTAAACGTACGTGGTCTTTCAACTTTTGCTTTACTTTCATTCGCACACCAGCACTTCCAATAACATTTATTGCATCAAACGGGTAATTAAACATTAGATCATGCAAACATTCAACTGAATTAATGTCATTGTCTAAGAAACACGATATTAATACATTTAACACAGATTAATAGATTTAACACGGTTAACAAAAATTGCAAATCATTGTTCACTTAACCTCAAAATGTTTGCAATTTTGATTACAAATTCTTTATATAATGCATTTGTTCTACTTTAATTCAAAATTTTGAAGTTTAAAAGTTTAAATATAATTATTTTAAAACTTATATAAGTTGACTATTAATATTGTCTTATTCGACTACTTTATACAATTCTTCGGGAAACGTGATCATTTTATTGAAAGTTTCTTCGATTCGCGCACGATTGCCTCGTAATGTGGCGAGCATTTAATTAACTGCGTAACGCTTACGAGCTTAAGTTTAATATTACCTACTATGCTGCGCATCCATTAATCATTTGTTTACATACACACACGGAGAAAAAAGGAGAGTGTCAAAAATGACAATGTCATTAAATAATCGAGGGATAGACTTGACAAACGATAAAAATTTGTACTGTAGTTACTACAATTTGTTTAAAAAATTAAGATAAGTTTTCAACTGTTATAAAGAAAAATATTAATTGTTAATATTAAATAGGTTGTTTTCTTAACTCAAACTTTGTTATATATCGTGGCAATATAATATAGACCGTATAAATCTAATAGTAATTATTACGCTTCGTGTTCTATACAGGCTTTTAATTAAATCAGCTGAGCACCACTGAAGCTCGAGAATTTAAATAACATTTGTCGGGAAGAAAAGATGCTTCCGCGAGTGGAAAAGCAGTAGCGCCATTTAATTTCGGGGCGATTATACCGATTTAAGATAATTTCCGGGCAATAATTCGAATATAATGACTTAACAACCGGTGGGGGTGTCGGAAAGAAGGTCGCTCGCGCGTCGAGGTGCGTGCGCGGTATCGGGTAACGAAATCGAGGCGCTCCGCATGACGAATGGCCTCCTCGACGTTCCGGGGTGTCGTACCATCGATAAGCCGACAGTCGCACGCGCTAAACGGAAAAGCGCGATGCTCCGTCGAACGAGCCACTTCCGCCCAGGAGGCACGCTCGATAAACCCTATATACGAGAGAGTGCGAGGCAAACGTGAGACCTGCCCATTTTCCTGAGTGCCTCCTGGCATTCCGATACGCAAACGATTCTCGATTTTTCACTTTTTGGTTTCTCCTAAGAGCTTTCCTCTCTCCACTGCACCCATACGGTTAAGCGTTTTTCTCTTTACGAACAAGATTTTTGTTTTATCCCACGATTGTTATATATATATACGTATATACTGTTTAGAATTATATTTATTAGAATTGCTTATCGGCAAGTGTATATTTATATATTTAACAATTGTTTTTTACACTTTTATTCTGGTCGATTGTATGTAATTCGGATCGTGTATAATTTTCAAACAATATTTTACCCTACATTTTTATTATAATCATTACACGATAATTTTTTATTGAAATCGTTTATTATAAACGAATTGGATGATAACCGTAAATGTCTTTGAGTAATCAAGGTACAAACTCGACAAATTATAATCGCTGATAGAAAATTAATATTAACTCACTGATAAGTAAAAATAATCAACTGATTTATTGTAACTTTGCTTCTTTTATATTTTAATTAAATATCAAATTAAAAAAAATATATAAATATATTTATTTTTTTTTGTTTTTAAAAAATTCTGAGTCTTGCGCCGGGGCGCTGCCACTTTGGAGAACGCTGACTTGGAGTGTATCCACATGTAGCACAAGTAACGAAACATCGAACGAACGAAAAGAGCGATTCTACCCGAATCAAACTTACCTCGCTTTACACGCATATATATCCGTACAGTCGCGATATTCGGTCGTAAAAGTTTATTTAAAAAATTTGTCCGCGTATAGGTATACTCTAATAAATTCCGTGTATTATGCAAATAAACAAAACTTACAAGGAGAGTGTTTCAACTTTGAGAACTGTTTTCTGGTACCCAAATACGGAAGAATTCATATGTAATTCAATCTCATAGGGTGTTTTCCGAAAGTTATATGCAGTTAATAAAAAATTGTGAAATAAAAGATGCTGATGTTTAATTACTAATAACTCAGGGACAATTAGAGGTATGTACTCAAACTTAAATCCATCAAAAAGCTGATCCAGCAGATATGATTTAAAAAAAATAGCTCAATTATCTCAATTTGGTCAAAAGTTATACTTGAATTAAGAATTAAACCAAGTTTTTGCCTAAAAAGTGTAAAACTTTAATACTAAATTTTTCGTTAAAATTGGGTTTAATTCTTATTTCTTGTATAACTTTTGACCAAACTGAGATAATTGAGCTTCTTTTTTTCAAATTATATCTGTTTGATCTCAACTGTTTAATGGATTTAAGTTTGAGTATCTACGTCTATTTCTTTCCGAGTTATTGGCGATTAAGCTTAAACATATTTTTTTCACAAATTTTCGTGAACTGCGTATAACTTTCGTTAAACAGCCTATGAGATTGAATTTCATATGAATTCTTTCATATTTGGGTACTAAAAAACAGTTCTCAAAGTTGCAGCAAAATTCTTTTCCCGCAGTTGAAACACTCTCCTTGTTAGTTAAGCACATTCTTGTAAATATTTGCGGAAATGTTATCCAGAATGAAAAATCCATTTTCATCACCTCGTACAAAACCTTTCACTTTCGCACAGCACACACCGCACTCAATCATTAACGTTCGCGCATATACCGATATATATACGACGGCTTTCTTTCTCTGTCTTTCTCGGTACACCCGGAAGAAAAACATTTGGTAGATGCAAATTAATTACAGTAGCCGCGATAAAGATGTATAGTGCACTATAATTAATAAACACCGGTATGAAGGAGGTGAAAACTCCCTCCCTCTCGAATGCAGGGTATACCCACATGCATAAACCGATGTGTGTATTTATATGTATACATATATACACCATATAAAAAATAAAAGATATACATATATAGGTCTGCATATTTGAGACGGCTCGAGAGGTGTATGGTCCAGGCACGAATCGGCGTGTATTTATAATATTAATGCGCGGTATAACTGACGCCCGGTTACGTATATATACCGGGGCCACACGAGAGCCCGCAAAGCATTAGCGTATGTGTGTGTGTGTGTGTGTGTACGTATGTACGTACACCGATATACGAGAGAGTATACGAGAAGAGGGTATATAACGCGCGGCACTCGGTGATCGCACCGCGGTGGTTTTGCGGCCGCTACTTTGCGCGCGTGTGTGTGTGCACGCAGATACCAGCCGAATCGAAATAGTTGCAGTTAGGGCGCCACCCCGAAATTGTCATTCATTTCCCTTGGAATATACGGGGTATAACCTACTTTGGATCTCTCTCACCCCTTTCTCTTTTGGGTGGTGGTGCTCTTGCCTGCGGTCTCTTTACCTCTGCCTCAAACTATCGGCCGAGCTTTCCACGAGCTTTATGAAGAGGAATGGGTTCATTAACCATACCCCCCATCCTCACCCCTATTCGGGTTTTTATCCGGTTTTTCGGTCACTCGTCTCGATGAGTTTCCGGTCCTCGTTATGAACATCCCACTCGCGTTTAATGACTCGATTCGCGATGTATGCGTCTACCTCTCTGTATCATATACCCGTTTCTACCTCGAATCTCTACACCTCTAATTTTCATTTGAAATTTAAATACACCCGCGCTCACGGTTATTATACATATACGCGTACTCTCGTACGTCACCTTCGAAATTCTCGTGTGTTCTTATCTTTCGGGTGTTTAACACACGTCTCTCACCATTTTCAACTGGACATATATATATATATATATGTATATAATACATGGCTGGTCAGGAAATTAATTTTAAATTTTAGATTGAGCATTAGGTTGTTAACTCAATAATGCGATGTTTCAACGTACTGTGGGAAAGGAATATGTTCTAAGTGATTAGTGCATTTATTATTTATTACTTCCGTATAATTTACATCCTGTTTTTTCGATATGCACTTCCCTACTGGAAATTTACACAGTTTTTATATTTCGAGGTTTAAAATAAACATATATTTTATGGGTTAATTTTTACTAATTTTTAGCACAATGAATAACAAAATCGTTTCAATGTCTATTAGGATTTTAATAGTTGGCTAGTAAATTATTATGTTTCTAACCTTGAGAAGACAAGCCTGGTTTAATTTGAAAAAAAACTATTGAACATTAACAAGTAATAATATTTGTCTTAACAGTTGAAAACATTTCTTTCAATTGTTGATAATGAACCAATTTCTGATCAGTACATTATTTCAATGAAATAATAAAATTTATATAAATCTAAACGTTGATATACGCACAATTTAAGGGTTAAACAATCAATAATTGATTAGTATACTTAAGTAGGAAGTGGTATACGTATATCAAAAATTAGCTGTTCGGAAATTGGTACTTCACGCTTTTTTTCTTAGGTTGTTGCTTACTTTAAAAACAGCAGTTATTTTATTTTTCTGAGATGGCTAAAAGGAACTTTAATACTTATACTTACTGTATGCGTCAAAATATATACAACTATCAGCCTTTTTAACGTAATATCATTCTATGAACGTACGGATTTACCTTTATTCATTAACAATTGGGTATGTGACGGTATATGTAACATAACTATTTTGAATATAATTATGAGACTCCGTACTTTGATTTTTTTCCACAATGGACTTACCGCAGGATATCTCAGGCACCAATTTATTGAATGGGTTGAAATTTTATCAGTAACTTTTAAATATGATTTTAAACCTTTCGAATGGAACAGCCTGTGTTAACATTGTAATAAAAAAATTATTCTTATCAAATTGTGTAAAAAATTTCAAAAATTGTGTGAAAATTGCTAGATAATTTTTTTAAATATACATGTACATTTCTTTGAAATTCTGTTTTATTTAAATGGATTTAGATCATGATTTGCTATTATGTTAAATTTTCAGCCTATTCAATCAAGCAGTTTCTGAGATATCCCGCGATAAGCCCATTATGGAAAAAAGTCAGAGTACGGAGTCTCGTAATTATTTAAAATACATATGTTGCAAATAATTTGTATAAAAAGTTAAGAAATGTTTATAATCGTTATAAAAAAATTTAATAATTTTTAATGGTGAATAAGTTCATTTTTCATTTTAACCAGGCTTGTTCCTTTAATGATTAAAATATATTGTTCACGTATAAATATTTTGTTTCTTTCAGCGTGTTCATCGTTAATACTTTAAATTGTTACATTATTTTAATGAAAATTATAAATTAGGAGATTGATCTAGATTTCGTTGAGCACAGTAACAACGATATTTTATTTAGCGGCATTTAACGACGTTTCATTAGACATCCTTCATCCGCATCTCCTCGCTATATTGCTTCGTCATTTAAAATTCAGTATAATCCACAGTATTTCTGATATGTCTCGCTTTCCACCACAATTCGTTCATAAACAACATTATATTTAATTAGGAAGTTGATTACGTAAATAAGCAGACGAACGAAATAAACATGTAAATAAATGAATGGAAATGGCATAATAACATATAATACCTTTTTTTTTATTCAACAATTAAGAGCAGGAATATATATCATGAATAATTAAAATCCTAATGTGAAGATTGACGTTATAGTGTGTAAATGAACTTTTAATAAATGTAATATCACATCATACAATTTCTGATCAGTATCCAATTATTGATCTTTTTGTTGATATAAATGATAACTATAAATAATTTGGGATATAAAAACATTTGGAAAATTTTATAAAGTATATTAATTCGAAAATTGTATTCTTTTTTTTCATTTATTGCATTTAAGCTATTTATACGAAACTTATATAGCATTAAATATTGTGTTTATTTTAAATAAGAATTTTAATCAATTCTTCGAAGAACAGTGATTTTCACATTTGTTAATGCCGTAATAGCAGAAGAAAAATCTTAAAAACATTTCCAAATCAGATTTGAACCGGTAATTCCTACTTTACTTTTTTTCTTCTTTTTTTTGTCGTATAATATTTACTTTTTTGTAATTGTAGCTGTGATCAAAAATAGATCTTTTCAATTTTAATGTCAATTTTTATAATTTATGGTTTGGAGTCTATATACATGCAATAGTAGCTGAAACTCATCATTTTTTCTTTTAACAAAACGTTTTTTCAAAATATTTTGTAAATAATTATTTAATAAGAACAAATATATCCGTGAACAGTTTAATTAAAAACCTCATTTTATTGAAAAATTGTTAAATTATAAATTAAATTTGAATTATGTCGGAAAGGTAAAATTTATAGGAAAACCGCGTACAAATGAGCGTGTATATAGTTAACCGCACAGAGTGATAAACTTATATGATATATAGATGCATGTATAAATATAAGTGAAAGGTAAAACAAGTAGTTGAAAAGTATAAAAGTTTGGTAATAGTTCATTATCCGGGATAGTAGATGAGACATTCAAAGGTAATAAACTGATCGTCCAAATGAACAAAGTCGCTTGAGCATATCATCTCGTCTTTTTCCCATTCTTCGAGCGCCCGGGGAATTTTCCGGCTCGCGGGTGCGAGCGACAGGGAGATTAGCGGGTGGGTTGAAGGGGGGGAGGGGGTCACATAGCGCGTACCCGAAACTTCTCGTGGGCAAGATTAACGATGAGAATCTGTCCGGCTAACTACGGCACTTGCCCGAGTTCGCTTGCCAAACCTGAGAAACTGTAACGTAGACTCGACTGAAATGCCCGCCCGAGAAAGTATAAGAGATATACATACCAAAGAGGTGCGGAGTTACTGGACGAGAATTTTATGTACCCTGGAACGATCGGTGTTCGCAAACCAACTTGGACACTTGGGCGCAGTTGGGTCGCTCCCTCTTCTCACCCTCACCCCCTTTTTTTTCTCGCGAGTTTCAATTTAAATTGAAAAAAAAAACAACCTCCAGGAAAATCGTGATTATGGGCAAACTTTTTTCGCCGTTCTGTTTCGCACTGTGTATATACATATATATATATAAAACCCGACCGCGGTTTGTGTGTGTATGTAACGCGAAAACGTCTGGAAGTTATTCCCTCGATGTTTTCTCGCGTGGAATCCGGGTAATTGTTATCATTTCCATTTTCTCGCCGTCGGTTTGGCTTTACGATCTTATTATGAAACTTTTTGGCTTTTGATTTATTAACGCAATTATATTCGTCTTCCGATTATAGTATACTTTTTCTCGACGAAAGTTTAACGCGATTACGGGAATTCTAACCCCGTTATATATATATTTCGATTGAATATCGTCCCTAACGAAATAATTTATAATTTGAATAAAATGTCGTGCGACTAAATATGATAAAGCAAGATATAATTGGTGAGCGAGGAACCAAACGTTTATCGACCAATGCTAAATATACACACGCAAACAAATAAAAAATCAACTAAAGATTCAGGATTATCACTCTTTTACTGTTACAACCCACATCCTTCACTTTATCACGGAAAGGAAATTCTGTTAGTCCAGCAAACTACAATTCGTTAAAGTAATCTTTACAATTGTTTTGATTTACCCAATTATAATTATTGCTATGGATAAATCAAATTTTACATCGTAGATGCTTGCTGATCCGTACACCAATTTTTTGTAGCTAGTACAGTCAATACTTTTACTGAATAAGCAAATGCGGTTGATTATATCTACGAAAAAAATGTATGCGAAAATCATAATGGGTGCTACGACAGCTTACGCGTGTGTTTCTGAACGACATTGTCACTACGTTTCTCTTTGAATCCTATAATTTACTATCGAATTTAATTATCATTATTGAGTATTCTTGTAGAATGATTCAGCAGGTTTTATAACAGTCAGTTCATTGGCGACCAGCCAATTTGATGTGTTACGTTTGTCAGACGTCAGACTCTTCAGAAGTTACTATCAAATGACAACTTAGAATTAAAAGAATGATCATTTAATTTGAAGTTTATACCATTCCCTATCAAACAAGTCAAGGTGGAGCTACATGTGATTTTTCGTAATTTTTCAACAATACTTTATTCTTTACTATAGTCTGTATGGACTATGTATAAACGTTGATGAAAATGAATATGTAAACATAAAATCACCTATGAAAATTATCATTAACTTCTTTTTACAGTCAAAAACAACTATCATAATAAGAATAAAGTATTTTTCCAAAAGTCCGAAAACTCACGTGGATAATCACCTGAACTTTTTTAATAAGGTTTGGAATAATAAAAAAATTACAGGAATGATTATATGGAAAATTTGTATAGATATATTAACTCATGCTTCCAGAACGGGATTGAAGAACGATCTAGAGACAATTCTGACAACCAGTTTTACTATTAAATTTTGTACCAGGGTATATATTGCAAGTTGACTGGATATTTATGTATAAAATGTTTAATAAAATAATAATTGATTATTTACATTATTTACTAAGTATCATAACATTTCTAATTAGATTTTTATTATGGATTTAGGTTATAAACGCAATCAGAATCACTAATAACAGTAGCAAAAAAACCCAAAAGAAGCAGTCATTTTGGATTGGTTAATCTACCTTACGAAAATTGCAATTCCCAAGTTATAATATGAGATATGCAGTGATAGCAAATTATTTTGTTACTGTAGCGATTGATGTACACAATGATAAAACATCTTATAATAACCTCAAATAATTTATGAAAAATCTCTTTTCTAGACGACGTGTATATCTATATACTTGATGCGACGTGGTACACGTATATAAATTATTCGTCGATCAGATGTATATCGACAAAACCTTAATGATCCTCCACTTGGCTCGGAAAATAGCAAGAGAGACGAAAAAAACTGTCTCTCTCTCTCTCTCTCTCTCTCTCTCTCTCTCTCTCTCTCTCTCTCTCTCTCTCTCTCTCTCGATGGATGAATAGCGAAGCAACCAAGCCCCTGCTCCTCCTGTAACGAGTTGGAGCTTACTGTGAGCTTCGTTCGCCCTCGGTAGAAAGCTCACCGTGGCATTACAGAAGAACCTCATTCTCCACTAGCTCTCGTATATATACAGAGAGAGAGAGAGAGAGAGAGAGAGAGAGAGAGAGAGAGAGTGGGTATAGCGACGCAGAGTCTTAACTCCTCTAGCTTATATTATATATCGATTCTTCCCTAGTGCAAGTATTGCGTTATTAGACCAGAGTAGCACCTGCAACCGTGTCACTTCCGCCTTTGGTTCATTGGTTTTCGTAGTGGCGCGTGCTCCTTAAACACAGGAGAATGCCGAGTTCGTGCAATTGCCCTACCTTCCGTGGCGCGCTACTCGAATTGCCCTTAGGCCAATTCGCTCTAATAAAACCTATTGGTCCGAAAATTCACCCTTGTTTCACTGTCAGCCCATAAAATACATACTCTTGTGATCAGTGTTGTGTGTGTGTGTGTGTGTGTGTAGTTATTATCATCTGCAGTCAATCGTTTTTATTTTTTATTTTCACTCGATTTTAACCGAATATCACTTTTTTTTCTGCTTTTCCTTCGTTTTTCCTTTTTGATCAATATTTACTACGATCAATCATAAGCTCGATGGGCGGATATTTCGATATTTCTCTTCGTACACACATCGTCCACAATTCTTTATTAAATTTCAATCAATTTGTATAAAAATTATTTTTTATTGAAGTATCGAAAATGTTTTTTAAGATTCGATCGTTTTCTGGTATTCTTCAACGTGTGTATATATATATATATATATTAGAAAGTTATACGAAAAAAGGGATATGCTGGATTTTGGTGTCAAAAAATGTGAAAATTTTCGTATTTTGGAAGCATCGACTTAAATTTCTATTCGAATGATATATATACGAATAATATATACGATTATTAACATTTCATAATTAATGTTATAATCACATTTCGAGGAAAATTGTGTAATAAGTTAATTATTAGACACAAATATTAAATTATAATTCTTTTTACAAGGGAGAAAGAGAGAGAGAGAGACAAGGGAAAAATCTTGTATTCATCGGAGTACCTATAATTTATATTTTATCTCTCAGTGTCTTCAAACGAGATTCCAATTAACATCCGTCACGTCTACTAGGAGTGACGGAATATAAAATGCAAACGTCGTTTTATACACACCGCATCTTCCTCGTACCGAGGAGAACAAGAGAAAGAGCCATATTAGAAAGAAAGGGTATATATATATATATCTTGTTTTCCGTTTGGTAACAATAAAAAAATAAAACGATTTACAGAAATATCTAAGGTTATGCCGTTTAACGAGTAAATTCAGTTGAACCGTCCCACACCCAGACGTACACGGTAAATAATTAATAGAGGATACAGGTTCGGAGGTTTGTTCTGTATATATAAATACCCTAGGAAATCCAATGTACGATGTATAAATCTCCATATATTCGAATCGTATACATTTTATTCGCGCACGCGGAAGGTTTCACTTTGCTTATAGATGTATGTGTGTGTATGTATATATATATACGTATGTATGTATAGCTGGTGGACGCGAGAAAGGAGCCTCGTAATATACAACGGTCCCGCGAGGACAATGTATAAATACCCGGGGCATATACGGCCGGGGAAATATGGAAACTGCAGAAAAGGAAGAAGATTCGCGGTAAACGCGCAGGACCATTGTTAACGCCTCTGGGTGTGATAATCTATATATATATATATATATGCTCGTAACTAGCAAATTCTCCACCTTTTCCCATTTCCTTCGACTTCTTTTTGTTTGAGTCTTTTTTTCTAACCACCCTCCCTTTATTATTTTCTCTCTGTGTAAAAAATATATAATACTCTATACGCTGACCGAAGTATCAGGCTGTTATAGCTTTGTTGACTTTGGTCAGCGTATATAGTTGCACCATAACCGCGTACTACTTCACCTTCGGTACATCTAGTATCGTTGATGTCGAAATTAGCAAGCCCCACTTTATCTTATGCATAAGTACTTTCGATATTTTTATTTTTCGATTTATCACTTTGACGTAAAAAAAAAGTAAATACAAAAATATATGTTAATTAAATTATTGCTTGAGATGGAGCTTATAAAACACACTTTATTAAGAAATTCGCAATCGTGTATAGTAAAAATTGTATAATAAAGATATTATAATTTTTCAGATTAATTATGAAAATCCACTTGATATTTTTCAATTGTTTACTCTCGAATCGGTTGTTCATCATGTTGTGAATATTTAAAGGAAATACACTCTAAAATTGAACGTGATACCAATATGTAGGATAATAAATCTTCCAAAAATTGAAATATCGATAAGTTTGAAAAACAGTTTTGTAACTGGGATTAAAACTTTTAATTTACTCTCTCAATGAATTAAAGAATTCGAGTTCTAAAAAGAAATATATAAAGAGCAAATTAAAAAGTAATTTAATTTGCTGTGGAAAATTTGGTATATGTATTGTAATCTAATAATTGTGTACAATTTTATGTGTTTTTTTCTCATGTAAATGCTTGTTATTTTATACTATATATCTATTTTCAACCTTTGTAGATGAAGTACGTTTTATATTAATTATTAGGTTTTAGTTTTTAAGATATCTTAATATTTTCCAAGTCTATGTATAGGTAACTTTATACCTCTCTATAGAATTCATATTTTGTAATATATTTTCTGGTTCAACAAATAAAAAATACAAATTAAATAAATATATATACGGTAAGATTATTAACAATCTCGGAGTAAGAAGCCTGAACAAGTTGTCAAATTATTCCAACAAAATTTTGTTATGAATTAAATGGAGTAAAATAAGCATTTATTCCCGATATGAAAGTTGCTACTACCGAAGTTTAGCTTTTTGCAGTGATTCATTCGAGGAAATAATCGTTTTCTATTCCCTAAGTACGTATAAAATTTTTGTCGTCATCATTTGAAAAGCTACTTTATGAGATAATAATTTATTTCTAAAATTCTAACTTTTGTTTAATATTGTAAGATTTCGTAGTATATATTTAATTTAATATATAATAAATTTAATTTTGTATCTGTAGGAAAACGCTAAAATAAGGGTTCAAAACAAAAAAGTAAGTCTACGGTGAATAAAATATGTCTATAATAAATAAGTAAATAAAATGAGTCTACGGGGAATAAAGTGAGTTTACTCATAATAAAATCGTCGAAGGAATAAAATGAAATTTTACTCCCTCCGTATAGATAAAAGTAGACAATAAAAGTAGACTTTTTCGATGATAAGTGTCAAAATAATATTATCCCTGCGATTATTTTTCACCTGATCCGTCGGACATAAACTACTCGATCGAAGCAGTTGAAAAAATAAGATAATTACTGCTTGACACCTTTTAGGTTACTTTCCCCTAAGTAAATCGAATCGAACTGATGTGATATTTAATTTTCTGTGTACGTATATGTGTTACACACCGCTCAACTCTTGGATTTCAGTTCGCCAGGTTTCTTTTGTAGAAGCCGATGCGCGGCGCGGGTCGGTGGTCTCAGTAATCCTGCGACCGCTAGACCCAGTCAAACGAAACTGAACCAAGCCGTGCAACTCGAACCAACTGGATCGTTCATAATTTTATAAACAAACAATAGCTCGTGGGAGAGCAACCTCGGAGGAAAAAAAGTAGGGAACAAACGGTGGAATCGCTCGAAATTGGTACGTCCGTGTATATATATATATATATATATATATATATATATATGTATATTGGATAGCACCGCGAAAATCAACATAAAAGGATGAATTACGGTGGGCCGCGCACAAAGTCTCGTGCACGCTACACAGATATGCGGCGAGATTGACCAAAACCGAAAACGGAATTCGCGATGCGAAAACCGAATGCTCCATCTCGTCGTCGTTTTATTAAACATTAGTCTATTAATTCTTTACTATCGTTTTTTTTGTTCTCGCGCGTCTAATTTATTTTCTCGAGAAGTTTTCGTTAAGCGTAATTTAGATGAGCATTCGCTATTAAAAACGCGTTTTTTTGGAAATAATATGAACAGATCAAACGAGTAGTGAATGATTATCATCGTTAATCGGATGAAACGAGCGTTTTCGCATGGAGATTAATTTTATTCGAAAAAATGGCAAAAGCAATGTTGAGAATCAATCGTGAAATCTTGTAAATTAATGTGAATTGTCGTGTTCGTTCAAGCATCGTTTACCGTCAATTTCAGACCAAAACTGGGCAAGTATTCGTCAAATAGTTTTTCGTCGAATGCTCTTTGAAATTGCTCTAAGTGACTCACACATCGCTTGACTTTATATAGATATCTCTTTTTTGTTTTACCTCTATTTTTATATCATTTTTAGAAAGTATTCGACAGAAAGTTGCGGACGAATATTTGCCCATTTCTGTTTCAGGCATTGCGCGGTAAAAAAAGGAAGTAAAAATTACTGGACATTTAAATAAAATTTACTAGAAGTTTATTTTATTGAAATGTACTAAAACACAGAGTAAGTAAAACTTTACTGATAAGGAGAGTGGTCCCTCTCGTTGCAACTTTGAAAACTGTATTCCGATACATATTTTACTAATTCAATCTCACAGGTAGTTTGATGAAAGTTATATGCAATTAATGAAAATATATGAAAAAATATGCTTTAACTTAATTGCTGCGATAACTCGGAAACAGTTAGAGGTATATAGACACTCAAATTGTGACGAAATAACTGTACTTCGAACTATATACTACACCTCTGTCCAGTTCATTTTTCATTAATACCTAAATTCTGCTAAACAATTCAAGCAGGTTTATAAGGTATATCTAAATTATAACACTGATGCTAAAACTCAAAAAATTACTGAAAAATTACTGTAGTAAAAAAATTGTATACTTTATTTGAAATTAGTAGACTTTCAGTAAAAGTTGATAAAAAGTTCAGTAACGAATTGAGAAAAATTTCAGTAATCTTTTGGGTTTCGGCAGTCTGTTACCGCGAAAGTAGTAAAAATTTGATAAAATTTACAAAAATGGTTAAATTAACTCAAAATTATCTCACCGTGTATAAATATTCTAAGAAAAACAGGAAATCTTTGGATTACCATGAATTTCAGGATAATGATTACAATAAATATCTCTCTGCTGTATAAGAATTAACGCCGAGGAATTTTACGTAGAACACGTTGGGAAAGAACGCAACGTTATTACATTAGACATCAGGACGGAGGTCGGCGATACAACGTATAAATTAAATTAATGTGAATGAACAAAGTTTAAGTGAAAATATAGAAGTGTAATAAAAGAAAATTTAATGTCATAATCCAAACAGTTTTGCGGAGGTGAAGAGAAAGAGAGAGAGAGAGAGCGTATTATATATACGTATATATAAAAGTAGGTAAGCTTCGGATGCACCGATGCGGACCAACGACCGTGAAGTTTAGGGAAGATTGCATTGGTCTTGCGCTTTTTCTCTTAATCTCATTACAGTCCCTGTGGCGACTACGATTAAAGACAGAGAAATCGAGCATCCTTCTCCTCTTGGGAAGAATTAACGAGCGAGTTTAATCGGCTTCGATTTTCTACTCTCTCTCCTTCGCTTATTCGTTCCTCTTCTTTGCTCTCCTTCTCCTTCTTCTCCTCTTCGTCGTCTCTTCAAAACTTACCTCGGCTTTCGTTTCCAATTACCTCGCAATAAAAAATTAAATCTCTCCCTCTCTCTCTTTCTTTCGGTATTAAAATTCAAATTGGAACTAGCAATTTGTCATAAACGACTTAATTTAACTTCTTTCGGATTTTCCGTGATGTGTATATATACATACATAACAAGAGTGGATTTATATAGATCTCTTCCCTTTACATTTATGGGAATTGCTTTTATTAAAATATATAACGAAAGAAAGAGATATACACACCGAGTACAATTTTCTTTTCTTTTTATACTCAAAGAATTTCAATGCCTAATGAGAGATTATATTTTCCGACACGACCGAGCGTATACAATTATCACCGATCCCGCGAAAAGATGAAATAAAATAAATATCCGAGTAAAGTGAACAATGCATTATTCATCGGATCGAGCAAATAAAAAAAACGCAATCCAAGTTTACGCGTTAGGGTATACATAATACAGGCTAAAGGTGTCCTCGAAGTCCTTAGTTAGTATATCTCCCCCACCTCTCCCTGGCCCTCCATACAAGTATAAATTCGGTTTAACAGGTAAATTTAAATTGGTAACAGTTGAAATTAAATCTGCATAATGTTCAGTTGTGATGACTAGAGCTCAGCCAAATGGTTGGTAAAACTTGGGGGGTGGCACGACGTTGACAAGGTAATTCCCTTGTGCGCCGTTGACTAAGTAATTGGGCTGCGCTAACTGATCCCCCCACCTCCTCCACCTCCACCTCCACCTCCACCTCCTCCCACCTGCCCCCACTCTAATAAATATGTCTCTCTCAGGATCGAACAAGATTACTCGCGCACTTACTGTACGGCGTTGACGCGCGTTCTATTCAAATTCAATTGTTTCAATATTTAATGCGCGTTAAATAATGCCCCCCCGCGACCGATATCTCTCGGAGGTTTGCCATATCAACTCGTAAACATACTGATGATTTATGTACTAATATAATGGGCAAACTTTACACCCGAGTTCTCGAAGACGATGTCTATGTATATGTGCCTGTGTGATCTGTGTGTGTGTGTATGTGTGTGTATGTACATATATATACATATATCGACCTTATACATCCTCCGTACCTTCATTTTGATCAGGTCATTGAAAATGCTTTATTGCTCGGTATTACGGCCAACGATGGATTCGATAATACCTGTGTGTGTATATATATATATATATATATATATGTGGGGGATATATAAATTAGTACAACATAAATTATGCGCTTTCCGTTGCGAAGTACATTTATTTTCGAGCGATGTGATCGATTCGTACAATTTCGGGTGTGTATGAATACTCTTGAATTTAATTCGGTGGGTATATCGGTATAACGTTTTTGATTTGTGGATGAGAAAACAAACGGCTCGAAGTTATGTTTTAATTTATGTATCTTTCAAACACTAATTTTTTAAATATTTTTATACACCAGAATAAAGCCAGATTTTTGGGTAGCTGTTAAGCTCGATTTTATAATATATACCAAATCGCTACCGATAGAAAGTCATTCTTTATTGTTAATTGATTTAACGGGGTGCTATACTTAATTTTTACCACATTCGTATATGTACCTTATTACTTATCAGTTATATAGATCATACTAAACATAGAGTTAAAAAAGAGGATTGATTTATAAAGTTCTACCAATAAATTGATTGCCTTTGTTTTATTAATCACTCTTACTTGTGCTCATCGGCGTTATTATTTTGAGAATCATCTTCCACAAAAAGAAAATTCAATGTAAACTGTGAGTCGTTTAACGTAACCTTGGAAATGTGTCAAATGTAAGATTTTTTTAAACAACCTAAGAAAAATCGGTCTTTTTAAAAATTTACAACTTTTTTTTAAACCTTACTCTTTTAATTCATGGTTACCACACTGGGGTATATATGACCCCAATCAATATCAAGCTAAATTTAAACACTGGTATCAAAAGAAATTTATAAAAAAATTTTATCATACTAAATATTATTATTACGTAAAATTGATCCACCCTCACTTTCAAAACAATTATTAATAATTATTAAAAAAATTTTTTTTCAAATTTAAAAGGTCCATATACTGCTTTACAATTTTTTTTATGGCGTGATACGAACTGCCTCTAGCAAAGTTTGGCAACTAAAGGTTAAATCATTATAAATAATTTTAGTTTATTTACTTGCATTATTTTAATTGCCATTTATTACCACACCATACATTATTAAGTTACTAACACGTTTAAACCATTAAACATTTTGCATCTTGCAAGTTCGTATAAAAATAAGCAAATAAATGTGCAGTTAAATATAAATTCAAAGCTTCAAGTAAACAATAGATTTACAATGGAACCATTTCCATCATATAATAATTGTTTTAAATATTCATATAGTCAGTGGTAATCGATGATATATTTTGGTATACTTGCATGCACGCGATATAATTCGTAAATTGTTAATATATCTTGATACAGAAAGGATGGGTTCTTTTTCAATATTGATGAATTAACCAATTTATTTATTTAGCGACGTTTCGATGGATATCCTCCATCCTCATCAGGTTATACCTTTTATTAATGATATTAAATTAACATTTTTTACATACATCTTTTTACACATATAACATCTTATATCTTATAAATAATATTAACATACTTCTAACAAGTTACTTACTATTACGTCATTAGTAAATTATCTATATAAATTAATAGCATCACGGATGTGTCGCTCTATAATTGAAAACAAAAAATATGCAAAAAATAATAAATTCAAAAAACATAATCTTCACAGAAATTGAGTTTATGAATGACACATACCTTTCACCATTGTTGTGTCCATAATCATCACAATGAATTTAAAATTACAATAAATAAATAAATCAAGAACATCACCAAATAAATTAATACACATATTTAGCAAAAGGCAGTCTGAAAGAGTATAACTTAACGAATTTGACATCCTTTTATATACGAATTTTGTTTATATTTTTAGTTCCACATAATTCAACTACAGTCTTCGGATTATTTAAATTAGATCCTTATAATTTGGCCGTCGCATCGTCTTAATATTCATAAATATTAATTTGTTTCGCTACTCTAAGAAATAAAAATATCCTTTTTAATTATCTTATATTTGTATATATATAGATGCACCTAAACTCGTCGTAAAATTGGATTAACCCATCTGATGTAATTAAATTATAACAGTCCAAGAAATTCTTCTGAAAATTCGTAGTTTATCGGAATCTCGACTGCAACCAGTTGTAACGAGAGTCGGTTTAACAATAAAGGAGGTATTATTAAAGAAAGGGAAATAAGAAAGAAGAAGAAGAGGAAGAAGAAGAAGAGGTAGGGCAGAAGCGAGCACGCGATACCGTGACATTCGCTGAGAACAATTTCGTTAACCCTTAATGTTACCGCGTTGGAATTTGCATTTTAAGAAAAGTCGCTCGAGCACACCCAGAGCGAAAACAAAGGCTCGGTGCACACCGACGTCCTCGGTGAATTTCCCGAAGAACCGAGAGAGAGAGAGAGAGAGAGAGAAGAGGTTAGAGCGACAGCCGAAGCGGATCGAGGCGTCCCATGGGAATTTCCGTTTGGCCAACTTTAAGAAATCAAGTGCCTCCTTCATAAGCGGGACACGCAACCTTCTTTGCTCTTTCGTACCATCGGTTTCTACGGTTCTCTCTTTCGAACCGAGTAATCCTAAAGCCCACTCGTTTTCGCAGTGTGCGCACGTCAACGAATATGTTCGAAATCTCTCTCTTTCTCTTTCAAGTCACCTATTTTTTCTTCTTCTTCTTCTTCTTCTTCTTCTTCTTCTACTCGTTCTTAACCTTTACCTTTTTTCTTTCCTTGGCTCTCCAAGTGGTATATCCTTTGGAATCTAAACGTTATTCCGGCTTCGACTCAGAATGCCAATCGGTCGGTTCGTCGATTTCCTCGGAAATACCGGAAAGGGTTCGCTCGGTTACCCGGTTGGTTAGTCAAATCCGGAAGTCACTCGAGCTTGTCCTACGTTTACTTTTCGCCTCTGTTGTTCCATTAGTTCCTCGAATACTTTCCACCGTCTCTCTTATATTTGTATGTATAATAAATACGTTCTCCACATTTCACACGAGAATTTATATTTTCTTTCTCTCTTTTTATCGAACCCTCAATTAATTTGTTTAATTTACATACGCCTTTTTGTTTTTTCCTTGACAAAGAAAATTTATCCGAACGCGTACTCGATGTATATATATATATGTGAGTGATACCCTGATTTTTTTTTGCAAAGATACGAATTCGAATGTAAATTTTCGTTTCGTTTGAATAGGAATTTAAATTAATAATCTATGTATTTTGCATTATCGAGTAGGGTAGTTATAATACCGAAGCTTAAAAAAGAAATTAACAGTGCTCCATATATGTTACTTCTTTCGAATGAGATTTGTAGAAATATAATATCATTCGTATGAAATTTCAATTGAATTCAATTCAATTTTTAATAATTGAAATTTTAATTTTTTTTTAAATAAATATATATATAATATATACATTTTTTTTACACAACGCGAATTATTTTCTATGAATTCAATCACTTTAGTGAGAATAATAGAAATTTTATAGGTTGTAAATAGCTAAGTTGATTTCTTGAAAGCTATTGAGGAAGGATTTTTTCATTTTTTGAAAATAGAAGTAAAATTTACTGTTAAGCTACTATTAATATTAAATATAATTAAATAATGTACTATTTTAATGTGCAAATGTAAGTCATGAAATTGATCCAAGATACAAAAAGGTATATAATAACAATTTAATATTAATAAAAAAAACTATTTTATTAAAAAAAATAATTTATTTTTAGGCCAAATTAATTTTTTTATTTTTCTTTCTTACATAACTTTTGACCAAATCAAGATATTTGGACTTCTTTTTTAGATTCTATCCATTCGATCTTAGTTTTCTTCTGTACTTGATTTTGAGAGCATATCTCTATTTGTTTCAGAGTTATAGGTACCCCAAATTAAAGATATTTTTTGCCAAATTTTTCGATATTTAGCTTATAAACTGCGTAAAAAAGAACGTTAAAGTCTATAACTCCGATTTTCTTCATATTCTTATAGTAGAAATCATATTCTACAGTTTGATAAAAATCCGTTTCCCGGAGATGTGATACTCTCCTTGTTTGTTAACTATAAGAAATATAACTGCTTTTCCCCATTCGTTAAATCTACTTTATAGTTCTCAAATAATTTAAATTATTAATTCTGATTTCTACCAGGGAGAAAAAAGAAGTACAAATAATGCACTGAAAAAATGGTCTTTCGTTCTTAGAGGAATTATTATAGACTCAAACGTAAAATCTGCTTAAACTCAAAAGGAACCAATATTCTAAGATGAAGGATATTCCTCTTGATTATAGAAGAATCAATTTGGAGGAAACGGAGTTTTCGTTTAAGTCATATTTATGAAGAGTTTCTCCGAAACTCCATTTTTTTCGGAGTAGTAACTTAATTATGAAAGGAAATAATCGTTCGTACCTTACTTTTCGTGAAGTACACTCCTTTATATATGGACCATTCCATATCAAATCACCAGATTAAAAATTTTATAATTATTGATATTCTGCTAAACATCTTCTTTTTAACCTGGAATATGTAAACAAATTTTTAAATGTTTTACTTAAATATGACAAAAGTCATTAATAACCAAAGAACACGTATTTTGCTGTTTTGCACTTACATGTCCCATTTTCATGACATAACTCAAAATATATGCATCCTACAAAGAAAATAGATAGATACATTTAATATTGGAAATTACATGAAGATTTCAATGAAATTAATGGTTATAATTAAAATTTTATTGAAATCTTGATTTAGTTTCTAATCTTAAAGGTATATATCATTTTTTTGTTAGATGCATATATTTGGAGTTATAAAGTCATGATAATTGGTCATTAAGTGAAAAAAAAGGAAAATATGTGTTTTTTGGTTATTAATAACTTTTGTCATATCCAAGTAAAGCATCTAAAGATTTGATTACGTATTCTAGGTTCAAAAAGGAGTTGTTTAGCAGAATATCAATAATTTTAAAATTTTTAATCTGCTGATTTGATATGGAATGCTCCATATATGTATATGTATATATATATATATATATATATATATATATATATATAACTAACATTGCAAACTCGAATACCGAATATAAAGACGAGTATATAGCATCATCTGCAAATACACATTTATAAAGGTTATACGTTACGTATAATTTGCAGGTGTATTATATCACCTCTCTCTGTCTCTCTCTATCTATCATTCTCTCTTTCTCTCTCTCGTTGGTAACAATAGTTCGCGATTGCCTTCTCCGATTGTTGAAACTGTATTAATAGACGTAGCTGTAAACGGGACAAGCATAAAATAATTAATCGACGTTAATGACCAATTCGCTGAATGCGGAATGCGATTGCAATAATTTTACACTGTGGCGCGCGTTCCAAGCAAATTGAGAAAACGAATTGCTCGCGAGTCGAAGGTTATATTATTATTATTATTATATATACATACCGTGAAAATCGAGTTGGCCTGAGCGTATAATACATGTATACACCTATACGCGGTATTATGAAATCGTGGGTCGAAAGGGAAGAACGAAAGAAAGGGTTGCACCAGCGGAACAAATTGGAAAATGTCGAGACTGGTAAAAGCGCATACACACATGCATATATGAAACGATATGGCCGGATGTTAAGCCGTAAAATTAATTTAGCTCATATGCCACGATTTGATGTACACGGAGAAGGAGCCTACCCGGAAGCCCATTGACATCCATCTCTCTCTCTCTCTCTCTCTCTCTCTCTCTCTCTCTCTATCTCTCTCAACATTGGCCAGAAATTAAAAGTAAAAATATGATTCGCTCACTAGTGGTTTCGATTAATTAAATTACAACGTCCAATTCGCCCTTTGCATGTCCGCGCAGGCCCCTCTCGTCAAAGACGAAAGGAATCGATCACGTTATAGTCGATATTTTAATTAAACGTGTATATATATATATATACCAGTAATTATTCTTGATGAATAAAAGTAATTTTATAATCGTTGCACAATGCACAACTTAATTGTGCTGGGATCGACGTTTTTCGACCGCTCGCGCCTCAACCCTCTCAACGCAATTATTTTATTTTGTGAAATCGGCGTATATAGCAACTGTATTACACACTTCATTTATTTTAAAATCATCAAAAGTCGTCTGCAAATTATGCATTTTAATTCTTATACACATCGTATTTTGATAGCCTTGACAGAAATGTTGACAATGCGGTACATTTAGTTTAATGCTGGGATAATAAAATATTTATATTAAAACATTTCAATAAAATTTATGTAAAATTTATGTAGTATGAAAATATGAAGAAAGCCAAGTTATTACTTACCAATGGCCACTTTTACGAAAGTTATCGACACCTAACAATAATTTCAATGAAAGTTACTTCCACTTTGATCACTTATAACTCGAAAACGAATAAGGATAAGAACTCAAACCAAAAAACTAAAAAATAGTTGAGTTCAAGTAGATATGATTTGAAAAAAAAGAAGCTCAAATTGCTTAATTTGGAACAAAGTTATGAAGAAATTAAGAAATTGAAGAATTATAAAAAAATAAATTTTTTATATTAAATTTCTTTAAACGATATAATTTTATTTCGCTTTTATTTTTATTCGACGAAATTCACCTGGGCTGTAATATTTTTTTTTATTCAGCTTTGAAATCTTTACAGATTTAGCTTAATTTATATTTTACAAGTACACAGTAATAAAACAAGAAAGTAATTACATTATATTTTCATATTACATTCATTTAAAAATGAGAGAATACATTTACAAACGGTGATATTTGGCTTACATATGAACATTTGAGTGTTGAACGGAGGGTACATATTTATGTTTTCCAATTTTTTGAAGAATTTAACTCTTTCATTGTCGAATCTTTTACATTGCCACACTTCGTGAATTATATTTTTAGAATAGAATTCGCATTTACATAGTGCATTATCAATGAATCCTATTCTTTCAAAAGTCTCTACCATATGATAATGATTCGATCAAGCCCTGTTGAAAGAAACTATTGAGTTCCTGTTGAGTCGTTTTAAACCAGGGTCCATTTGTCTTATTAAAAAAGTTGTAAAAATATATTTTACTTTTGCTTTTACCATGGAACTCAATTATTGTTTAAGTTTGATCGATGGCGATTTTTTTAACAATAAAGTATAGATCAGTGAACAGAATTTCGTTGATTTCTACATATTTTTTTCGGTAGCTTTTTTAGCTAAGGAATCTACGTTTTCATTCTCTTTAATTCGTATATGAGATGGGATCCAGTAGAATTTAATATTCCAAGAAGAATACATTTTATTAAACTTGACATATTTGTTTTTAATATAACAATTAGTTTGAATATCATTTTAGTGTTAGTGAGGCTTTAAAACACTTTTTAAATCATAGAAAATGTGAACATTGGATTCTGAACATTCGAGAGCAGCATTCATTGCACAGTTAATAACTATTGCCTTAGGAGTAAAAATGGAAGCTTGGCTTATTTTTGGCGATATTTAATTTAGGAGCAATATAAGCTGTACCAACATATCGAGAGTCGTCGAATTTACTTCCATCAGTAAAGATGTTAATGCCGGTTACTTCGTTTAGGAAAGCCTTAAAGAGTTCTTTAGGATTGTTGCTGTGCATTAATTCTGTCCCTAGGTCAAAGTTGACAGGAATGCTAGTAACTAACGCGTCATAATTCGTATTAAAGTTGATGGTTTCGTCAACCTCTAAAGAGTTAGTTAGGTCTAACATATCAGACATGCAATCAATAAGTATCCTGTTATTTTTTCGGAGATCTTAAAAATAAGAGATCTTAAAGATACACGATGAGTTTATACATAGGATTATTTTTATTAGCTAAAATTTTGAGAGTATATCTATTGCCTATAACATCTTTATCCTTGCTTTGATTAAGGGAAATTTGCTTTCAGCTAAAAGAATATTAGTGGGAGTGCTTTTCCTATAATCAACTGCTGATCTAATTGCGGCGAACTGAATTTGCTCGTTTTTTTGTTAAAATGAATAAAAACTGATTTTTTTGGAGAAAGTTCCAGGCCAATATTTAGGAGAATTTTCAGAAAAGTTTATATGGAGTTTTCCAAGTGACTTACGCTAATATAAGCTGAGGGGATAGCCAGCACGATAGCCGTATCGTCCGCAAAGTTGAGTACTGTTATGTTCCAATTGTTTTGCTAATCTTTTGTTACGAACCAAGCCCTGCCAAACGCAACCGTATACTCTTGTACTCGAGAATATTTATTGTACTTATAATTATTTAATTACATTTAATTTATGCATTTATTTATTTATTCTGGGCGGAACATTGAACAAAACCATAATATTATTTATATTTATATTTAAATGATAATTTTGTATTATTCATTAAATTTAATATTATTACATTATAATTTAATTTGTTTCCATTTCATTAAATTATTACACTATTAAAATTACATTATTAAAATTATCGAATACTTATTCGAATACTTTTTATTTAGCGTTATTTGTTATTTATATACCAGTACGAAGAATCTATAAAATGGTAATAAAAATTATAACTATATTATATTGAATAATTAGTAAGTATATTAGAACATCGTAGTCTATTGTTCGATTACAAAATATCATATCATAAAATAACACATACAAAGATTCGTTACATTGCGACAGAAATAATCTCGATACAATACAGTTTATAAAATTTGTATTAATAACAAAAACACTGATTTTATAAGGCACTACACCAGGAAGTTTTTGATAATTATCAACTCCAAAAATCCTAAAGTGTGAAAATTGGAGGTTAGAATGTGTAAATTGACAACTTTACATTTTAGAAAAATGTCTCGATAAAAACTAAAAAAAATTAAATTTAGTAAATTACACATTCTATACCGTCAATCTATACACATTAATCTTATTAATTTTTTGTTTGATTCATTAATTAGTAATCGAAGCGCTCTAAATGTTTTCAGCCACGTAATGCATACGGTGTTGCAGTTTATCGACGTAATACCTTTGTCATTTAAATCAGTAGCGTTCGCACGGAATCGTAAGAATTTTCTGCCGCATAGATATCTATATACCTGTGTTATAGATCGATATCAAGAAACACGACTGTTAGTTCTTACGCGTGCAATATACACATAGGTATACGAGAAGACGAAAATCGAGGAAGGTTTCGACTGTCGACTATACGAGCGATACTTAGCGTCGTTTGCGTTCCGCGAGACCCGTATGTGTTCCGAATTTATACAAATATTCACTTCCACCCGGAAATTTACCGTTCTCTCGAGAATCCAAGACTGTCTTAATCGTCAATATATTGGACGTGTCCATATAAATGAGTTGTGTATTTTAGCCCGTTTACTCACAATATATGATATGGGATCCGTATTCTGGAAATCAAAGAATTATGAAATTTTTTTCTTTTTTAATTGTTGATAAATTCGTAAGGATATCGAGTTGAAAATCAACGTTAAAATGCTAATTTTCTCTACTATAGGGAAATTTATATACATATATCATAATTCACACTGAAAAAAAATTTACTTTATTGTTATAATAAAGTTTATAGTAATTTGTTGTTATAAATTCTACTAAAAAATACTACATACATGCTAATATTTACATGCTATAAAATATAGTTAAAATTATGATAATCCATTACAACAAAGTAGTAATTTTAATATACTATTTATCTCGGTGAAAAGTACATATGTTATATATTTTTGAAGAAAGGAAGATCGATTACCAATACGTTAGGGTAAATATCAAGTATCCGTTAAATCCGCGTGAGTATTTTACACATAGATAATGAAAAAATCAACTCTCCCTCCGATAAAATTGTGAGTAGGAGAGTTGGGGGGAGGGGGGTTACAGGAGGTGGGAATTTTGAAACCGCATATTTCCGGAAAGCAGCTCGAGTCACCCCCGGAGCCTCATAAACTTCATTGATCCACGTACTTATCCCTCGGAATGGTATTTTACGCTTAGAAATTATTCGGATCCCTCGGAAAACGCGAACTAGAGCACGCGATATCCTCGGCTCTCCTTAAATGGTAATAAGCCGAAAATTGAAGTCTTCAAGTGCTACGAAAACGTTTTGTAAATTGAAGCCGAACGCCTTTCGTGGATCGTATATATGTATATATACATACCTCTTCTTCTGTACAAATATATATATACGTTTAAGAGAAAGAGAGAGAGAGAGAGAGAGAGAGGAGTAGGTAGTTTCGCATTTTGACAACTTGCAGTTAGGTCGTTGATGCACGCGGTGGCGTGTCATGTCAGCATTAATTTCCCAACCCTTCATCTCTAAATTCACCTTTCTCCTCCTCGGTTCGTCTTTCCCCCTCTCTGTCTCTCCTTCTTGTCTCTTTCTGGTTGTACACAGAGGGACTGGCTTCTTGGCGCCCATGAATGGACACGCGCCCACCTATTAGCAGTGTGTTATTACACGCGAATCGATAGCGATTAAACTCCTCGTAGCCGTAAGGTTATTTAGTTCATTCTACTCCCCTTCCTCCGTCCATCGAGTGAAACGGGACCGCGGTGCGCTTTTCGAGTTACGGAAATGCGACTCGGTTTTCATTACCTTCGAGTAAGCCCTCGAATACTTGTATATGCGGTTCTGCACTTACTCGACGCAGACGTCTCTTCGATTTTTCGTTCTGTTATGATTTGAGTATTCTAATAACTAGTTGAGCAAGTGTTACATTTGATTTTTGCATAATATATGTTTTCTATTGTAGAAAACACTAATTATTATAAATATATATCAAATATTAAGTATTAATTATTTATCAAAGCAAATAAAAAAAATAAATTCTTAATAAATGAGTTATATAGTTGATTAGAATATGCAAACATCCGATCCAGTGCCCGTGAAGACTACGTGCATGGACGTTCTCCACTTTATCACTGAAATCGGTATCTTTTTGGAATGTTCGGCAAAACATAAATTTCCAAAATTTAACCTTTAACCTTTATAGTTTTATGATAAGACATATGCATTGTGTGCGCAGTGAGAATATCACTTTGTTTATATAAGAGCTCTGTAACAAATTCGATTTTTCAACTAGTGCTAGTCTCTTATTTGATCGATCGGCAATCCTAATCTGAAAGCAGAGATGTATTAATATTAATTAATAATCTATTAAATTTCGTTGCACATCACAGCTAGATTTTCAATTGATGCATAAACTCGATGAAACATCGTTAAAAGATCGATTAATCTGTTATTATTCGATAATAACCTGATTCAGTCTGAAAACTAGATAGTGAAGATAGTACTAGATACTAGTTTTAGGCTCACTTATATAGCATTCGATGATGCGAACAAACCTCAAAATATTCTCATTAGTTTTCCAACTTGTATTCGAATGTATATGAATAGTTTAGATATAATTTTTGGTATAAACGATGTAAATTCATATAATTTGGGTCCGATATCCCGTAAATAAGAATTATTTTTAAACATTTTTCGATACGTGTTGATTTGATTAGAATTTGCTGAATCTTACAAAGCTAATTGAATATAGGTTTTCATCGAATAATCAATTTTATCTATCATGAAAAATATCTTGGGAACCTTCTATCCATTCGAATTACTCGAATCAATTTTATTGTTTTGATTCTAATATTTAAATATTTAAAATTTATAAAAGTCACTTCTCATCCCGTTCTTTCTTTTTTTTTAACGTCGCTCTTTTTATGCTCCCAAATCGGTGGTAATCAGCGACGGAGGTCATACGATGTCTTGGCGAAGAAAGCACTTGCTGAAAATACAGTCGCCAGTGGTGGTTGTATCAATCGGCCGGGCCCGGGAATCGAACCTGGGACCTCCAGATTACGACCCCGACGCCCTACCGACCGAGCCATCACAGGCCTCCTCATCCCGTTCTATTATCATTTACATGTATATATGTATATATAAAATATCACTGATACATAAATAAACATTGTGAAAAGTTTCCAAATTATCCTCGAAATGCATTCACAGTATAATATCAATCAAATAAAGAGTCAGCGGTTATAATAAGGTTATTAATCTAACTATATTTTTATTATTTAACGACCGCCTGTTCGCCCTCTTTTTTTTCCTTAGAGTAACAGTAACATATAAACTGTAATAGTGTTGGCAAGTTTTATTACGGAAAGTTCAGGTATATAGTACTGAGACTTAAGTATCCTTCTGTAATAAAAGACCTTAGTTGCACCAATAAAATTTGTTGCAGTAAAGTTCAGTACAGTGAAACACGTCTTTATGCGTGTAGGCTCTATATACAATGAAACGTATTTTAATGTTTATCAATTGTATTTAAATACCCCCGATATTTTCAGAGACCCGACGAATTCAAACTATAGTAAAGTGTATTCCCGCGCAGAAAAAAATTCATGTGAAAATCATAGCAAAATTTTTCCTTGCAATATCTTGGCAAAATCGTGGCTAATGAGCAGAATCCATGATTTTGCAAAGATTTTGCCATAAATATTATTCAAAATATAATAAAAAAAATAATTAAAATTTGTTGCAAACGTATGGCATTTAATTAACTATAATTAAAAAAAAAAAAAAAGTAATCCTTCGGAGATTCGAACTTGAATCTTTTATACCGAAGTCTTTCGCTCTACCGCAACTGAGCTATTTTATTGTTTATATCAATATGTTAAATTCAGGTTATAAAATGAATTGAAGTGTGCTGCTATTGTTTTTTATATTTAACCTGAATTTAACATATTGATATAAACAATAAAATAGCTCAGTTGGTAGAGCGAAAGACTTCGGTATAAAAGATTCAAGTTCGAATCTCCGAAGGATTACTTTTTTTTTTTTAATTTATAGTTAATTAAATGCCATACGTTTGCAACAAATTTTAATTATTTTTTTTATTATATTTTGAATAATATTTATGGCAAAATCTTTGCAAAATCATGGATTCTGCTCATTAGCCACGATTTTGCCAAGATATTGCAAGGAAAAATTTTGCCATGATTTTCACATGAATTTTTTTCTGCGCGGGTTATTAATTTATTAAATGAATTTAACGTAACGTGTTCAATTCGTACCACGAGATATTTTTAATCAAACTTTTGGAGAACACATACATTTATTTACATTATAAGACGACGGTTTGGACGACATTAATAATTTATAATTACGATTTACTTATTTATTTACTCCATATGTACACTTATTAATTTAATTGTAATTCATTCGTTATTTTTTTTTTGTTTTTTTTTTGTATGAGTAAGGAAAATAATAGCGAAGAGTCAGATATATACTGTGAACGTAATATTTTAATTTTATAAATGACAAATCAGTAATGCTATCGAAACGTTCCTAAGTAATAAAGTTTATTATATTATATAAATATTTGTTCAATAACATGCATCAACTTCCTTCTATTATAATTAAAAAAGAGGACGATAAATAAATTTTATCGTTAAAATAATTTTATTCACTATTTTGGTAATCTAAAATTTGAATTTTTATGTCAACTGGTTGAACCAAATTTTAAAATACATCAAATTTTAGGTGCAAACCGGAAATGTTATCCAGGTTATTCTAACCTCAAAAAGTGAGTTTTTCTAGTATTTTTCAACACCACCTATGTTTATCTCTTGTCATATCAAAATCTATCAAATTTATTACATAACATTACGTGTAACATTCGTTGCTTAGTATGTCTAGTATTCATCCTTCTGGGTTAGAATTCCTAATGTCAAGGTCAATGACTTATAAACTATAGGTCAACATTGATGTTTAAAATTAGACAATGCGACAATCGACTTTTTCATTTAAAAAAAAGCTTGAGCAATTAAAAAACCTTGAAGCAATATAACCATTCTAACGGGTTGCAACATTTTATTGCATAAATTATGGTAAATTAAAAATGTAAAAAATTAAAAAAAAAACTGAAAGTTTTTTGTCAATATTTAAGTTACCATAACTTAACTTTTACACATTTTCAGACCAATCACAAACTACCGACAATTAGAAAGTATTGCTTTGAGGTTTTTTTAGATTGATGAATGAAACAATTCACTGTTTCGTGGTCGCTTTATTACGAGCTTTACTTTAAACATCAATGTCAACCTATAGTTTATGAGTCGTTGTCCTTGAGATTAATAATTCAAAGAACCCAAAAGAAAAATTTTGGGAAAAAACCAGCAACCAATGTTACACGTAATGTTATATAGTAAAAGTTGATATATTTTAAGGTGAATAGGTGTTATTGAAAAAAGTCAGCTATTGTTGGAAAATACTTGAAAATACTCACTATTTGCGGTTATAACAATTTTTTAAGAAATTATATTTAACTCCTAAAAATCTTTTTAAGTTAACGGAACATGTCCCATATATATACCTTTGTAATTTGGGTATGGTGCCATTGAATAGATATTTGTAATTAATGGTTTATCTTACTTCACCGAACCATTGCGCGAGATGCGTATGAGGATATACTACACTAATAACCCTTTTGTAATCAATATATGTATATATCGCACCCACTTGCATGACATATACAACACGCGTGTATCTCGTAAAACTGAACGCGGGCTTTAATAAAATTAAGGAAAATATTTAATTGGATAAAACGTCGCGTTTGAAAGAATTAATGTACATAATTGTAATGTCGAGAGGACGTATATATATATATTCGTCGACACGCAAGATTGAAAATAACATAAAACTTTTCCTTTTACCCGGGAGAAAACACCGAGAAGAGAGAGAGAGAAAGAGAGAGAGAGTGGAAAGTTCTCTTTTCTTTTCCTCCCGAGCTCGTGTGCGATTAAGATCAGGGCTTAATCCCCAGCTATTAAAGAAACTGCAAGTCGAGTCGTGATTCTAGTTGCCCGCAATAAAACGGTTCAATTATCGTTCTCGGTACGATGCTCGAGAAGAGCGATGTTTGAGCTACGGGGGATAGGCGCACGCATGAAAACTCGGTGATTCCCAAGTTTGAATCCCTCGCGGTCCACCGAGCCGCCGACTTTAAACTTTAAAGGCGAACGAGCAATAGACGTATATATATGTATATATAGAAAGATGCAAGCGCATCATTCGAAATTGGAACGGTCGGAGGTATAGGTTTGTAAGGAAGGAACGAAAAGAACAAGGATGTCCCACCACGGGGCGACGAGGAAAACCGAAAAAGAAACCCTTGGGCAAAATTAATATCCGCGCGCTCTCTATACCTATACAATATCTCGCGCTCGTTCCTCTGTTAGTATACATATATATATATATATAAAGGGAAAGGATGAAAGTACATAAATAACCTACTGCGAGAAGGAGGTTGCGCTCGAAGGTGTATATATACCTGCGCATCTCGCGTGCTCCGATAAACCAGGGTGCACCTGCGGCTACGAGACCCCGGAAGAGGGTTAATTAGTTCTCGATTTCCTATTGTTCAGCCAGCTTGACGAATTAATGCACTTTGAATAATTTCGTTCACCTCCACCCCTCCTCCCGTTCTTCCGCACCTAATGCGCGTGTATACCTATATATACATTGTATTCACACACACGCAAATAGACGATACACTCGACCTGTACCTCATCAGTGCGTATATAATCGAAATTGCTTTTGACCGCGTTAGTACAACTTATCGATATATACTGCAGTTAACTGATTAGAATATTTTCATTTATTTTCTGTCTGTATATGCACGATTTTTCTATACGTGTGCAAACACTTTATCGCTATACAAATTTTATTATTACGAATTCACGGCAATTCATCGGTTCGTGACGTTTATTTCATGGACACCAAAATTATTATAAACTAATGATATTATGATAAGGAGATAAAGATATATTATAATCTAAGTAATAACTGAATTGTGTAACTAAACAGCGGATAAAGAATTGAAAAATCAAATAGATTGCGGCATATCGTGTAAATCATTGAAATTCATAAATTGTAATTGACAATGTTAATAACTGCACAATTATTAACAAAGACAAAAGGAAAGAGTATATCATAATCAAATAACAGTTGATCGTCGTAATGTGTCTTTGACAATTTGTCGCAACTAAAATATTAATTAATTAATTAATCAACATGCAAGAAGGGGTTCCAGCTTTCGGGTCACCGATTTAGTTGCAACTTTGGGAACTGTTTTCTGGTACACAAATATGAAAGAATTGATGTGAAATTCAATCTTATAGGCTATTTGGCGGTAACTCTACGCTTTTAATGAAAAATTATGATAAATGCATGCTTCAGTTTGATTACTGATAACTCAAAAGCATTTAAAGATAGACCATCAAACATAGATCTAACAAAAAGTTGAGATCAAGCAGTTACGATTTGAAAGAAGCTTAATTATTTTAATTTGGTTAAAAGAATAGGACGAAAAACAAATATTTTGTTAAATGTTTCCATCGATTTCAAGTGATTTCATTGATTTCAAATTGATTTCATAAGAGAGGGTCAGCTGATTCCTGGGACTGAATAGCCCCTCGTAAAAAATAAATAAAATTTAAATACTACATTATTATTAAACTTTGTCTTATTCTTATTTCTTCCATAACTTTTGACTAAATTAAAATAATTAAGCTCCTTTTTTTTCAAATCGTATATCTATATTGGATCTCAGTTTTTTGTCAAATCTAAGTTTGAGTGCCTATCTTCAATTGCTTTTGATTTACCAGCAATTAAACAGAAGCATATTTTTTTACAATCTTTTATTAACTACATGTAACTTTCGTCAAACAGCCTATAAGATTTCAACAAAATCCGTGACCTAGAGTTTGGAACCCCTGTTAGTATACGATTAACTGAATATTTATTATAAATCATCTGTCTACTAGACAACATCCATGCGTCTCCGTATGTTATAATTAAATAAATTTTATCTTTTTTATATTATCCATTCCAGTTTAAGTGTATCATTGCTTTATATATTTAGCATAATATAATAATCGGTTCATTATCATAATTTCGTAATTGCGTATGTACTAATATAATTCATATTGATAATCATTTTATCGTGATACTGTATAATCATAAAACCAGTTAATACCCGTGACGTTTTTGATGAGATTTAAACATCATAAACCTGATTAATCTCACCAATATTACGATCCGAAACTCACAAAGATTTTTAGCAGGGTACGTACTTCAATTTGTTTATATATATCAAATGTACTTTGAGAAATTGATGATCGTAGTATCAGAAGTAAAAAAGAAGTTCAATACTTTTTGTTGCGCTTTTTTAAAATTTAGAAGATATTCTGAACCTTTTCGTTATAAGACATTCAGTGCGATATTTGGCTCAAAAGTTTATATTTATATTAAGTTTGGGGCCAACACATTTTTAGTAAGAATAAAGTTTCTAAAAATTTGGATTTAAATTGATATGAATCGGTGCGTTAAACGATTTCACCACCGAGAATCTTAGCCGATCTTGATTGTTAAGTCAACACGTGAAAACGTTCAAATTTCAATACACATTCCCTTCAATCGTATTTGAATAATATGAATCCTATACAGGTAGATCCGTCGTCTATTGATAAAAAAAATATTCTAGAATTTAATATTCGCGTACGAAAAAAAGTAAAAAACCAACCAATAGATTTTCTCAACTGCAAATGGATTCAGTCAGTGTAACGATTAGCTTTCCAAAACCGGTCTCCGTACACGAACAAGTTTTTCTCTCTCTCTCTCTCTCTCCTTCTCTCTTTTTTTTTATCGACAAATACCGTAGGTTCTCTTTCTCATAGCCATATAAACGCACAAGGGAAATATCGACGGGAGCCGTTTGGGAAAGGACATAAGTCACAAGGGCCACGCGGAATTGCCGGTATAGGACCGTTTGAAACGGTAGCCGTCCCACTTGCAGCCGAGTGATAAATCTTCCTCGCGCACAACCGAGAGGACTCGCGAACGAGCCGCGTGACCGCAGCAACTTTGAACGAACTCGTACTAACCCCCGCTTCTTCTCCCTTCCTCTCGTTCTGTTTTTCCTTTTTTTTACTTGTTTTTTCGGGGTTTAAAAAAATAGTAGAGCGAGTTCATCAATGGTCGAACGCGGAAAGCTTTTATAAATGCGAATTCTTTCTCGAGGCCTTTTTTTTACTCGAGGAAAGTTGCTCCTATCCTTTTTACCCTCCGTGTTTTTCTTCGGTGAAATTAGTAGATGCAATCTCATTCGCCCTCGTGTTGATTTCGTAGTTTTTAGGTCGACGTTTATGATGGAACGGAAGGAGAGAGAGATAGGGAGGGAGGAAGAGGTACATATTGAGTAGATGTTGATAGTGTCTTATACCGTTTGTTTACATTACTGATAGCTCGATGTTACGGGAATGTTTTAACACGATTCCGTGCTGTGTGTATACCAACCTTTTTAATTTGGGTTACCTTTCAATTATTAATTACTTTTCCGGGAAATATTTTTTTATCGCGCGAGTTCAAAAATGTTAAATTTTCATTTAATTAATTGTTTTATTTACGTAGTTGACATTGTAGATGTAATAGTTATTTATGCAATTACGGAGGTAAGATAAGTGTCTATTTCCGCGATTTCATTGATATATCAAATTTCAATTTTCCTATTTTTATTATATTTTACAAAAAAAATGAATTTACGTTAAGTGAGGCGTTTTTTAAAAAAGGTACGTATTTATTGGTTATCTTTACGAACTAAAACTAATTTTTTTACATTAGAGAAGGTTTACGTGCTCTTCGTCCACTGTTGTTGGTGGAATATCCTCGAGTATTTATAAAATTAAAAAATTTCTGAGAATTGCAAACTGAATATCAAGAACTTAACGCCTATAATAATTTCTTAAATGCTGTGCTTTGGGAAATTCCACCAACCATAGTGTACTATGAGTTCATAAACCTTCTCTAGCGAAAAATTAGAAGTGACGGTTGATCCAGGCCGTAAAATGTCATTTCACGAATCGGTTGTGTAAAATTTTATAGTCGTGGAGCGAACATTATTTTTCGATACGTGTCCTAAAATACCAACTTTATGGACCATATTAGGCCATTAAGCAAAATTATAAGAAATCACGAAAAATCGAAAAAAGGCGTTATTCTAATATAGTATTTAAAATTTCACTTTGAGGACTTATACGGACCGTAAAGTTGCTATTTTAAAAACACGTGTAATGAAAAAGTACTTTTTATTCCCTGTATTCTACAAGCATTATTTGTTTTTATTTTAAATTATTTCATATACTATTTATATATATATATTCAAATGCGTTATTGTGATGTTATTTATCGAGAATTGCAGAACAATGCACCCTGAGAATCAATAATTTACGAGTCGAACATCTTGATTGCACTGTATTAAAAAAAAGCATTTCGATTATTTATTTTTTCTTAATTATTTGTATATGCATTGGTAATTCTCTGACAATGTACAATAGTAACTAGAAATGAAAAATTTAAAGTATTAATTGAACGATTGTTCGTTTGAACCTTTAAAAGTGAGCTAGCCGATATTGTTCAACCGTGAAAAGGTTTGTCTGAGAAAGTCTCGTTGTCACCGTTGAATGGGTAAATAATTTACCTTACAAAGCAATCTCTCTTTGTCAAAGAAAAACAAAAGTTGTTGTCAAAGCTACGGAAGTAATAAATGTAAAAAGAAAAGCAAGTACGCTTATAGTTATTTCTTCTTCTGTTCTGATGGGTTTGTTTTACTTTTTCCTTCGGTCTTCCTATCTTTTTGCACTTTTGATACGCCTCTAATCTGTGAATTTAATGAAGGTGTATGAATATTTACTTGAAAGAAAAAAAACACACAGAGAGAGAGAGAGAGAGAGAGAGAGAGAGAGAGAGAAGGAAAGAAAATCGAAATTGTTAGCAGGTACGCTCTGGAATGATGGGACCAAAAAAAAGTAGGGGGACTCCGTGCGCGTTCGTTTCGCATTCGAGTTAAAATGACGCTGTCGTCCTCTTTGGATGCTCCGGGCAATTTTGCGAAAAATCGTTGAAAAAGCTATGCGGCGCTCGCGAAAAAATTGAATATATATATATACCCACCGTACATGTTTTAAACATCGTTCGTGCATTTCTTTTAACTCTGTATATATACATTCATTGAATAAAATTGGCTCGATCCTACTTATATTGATATTCTTTTATCAATATAATATTCTTCTATATATATTGACGCCCTAACACATCAATGTATCTTTGCGTACCTATTATTAGCAAAATCGTATTTCTGTGTAACTTCTATATTACCGTAACTTGAGCGTATTTATTTACGCAATCAAAAATGAAATAATATTATTTGCGTATACTTGTAGATCAGGAGAAAAACTTTTTTCCAAACAACTTTTAAGGCACATATTATATTAAAGATGAATATATTACTTTCAATAATACAACTTAATAATAATTTTGAGTTGAGATATAAGAAATAAATCGTAGACAATCTATTTACCCTAAAAATGTTAATTTGATTTCCATTGTAAGTTACTTCGATACGTTAAAAAGTTATTTACCTATGTAAAATATTTTTCTCAATTTACACCCAGAAACACGATTTTATTTCTTCAACATCTACGAGGCGACTTTGTTGAACGCGGTGTGTTGATACGATTTTGCGCAGCAATATATTTAACATACGTTTTTGTTGAAATTGTTGAACATACGTTTTTGAGATAAGATTTTGCTAATAGGTTCGCGAATGTATACGTCGATGTGCATAGGGGACGGATACTGTTACGTCTTTAATATAATAAAGCGAGTATTCAAAGCCTAGAAATTAATCTAATAGCTTGTGTGAATATATTTTCGCAACTACTTTCTAGCCTAGAAATAAATCTAATAGCTAGGGCGAGCTTAAGTATATTTTTCCTTGAAGAGATAATTATTGTTTAAAGAAATATTTATTATAAACTTTAATTTTATTTAAATAAGGGAAAGAAAAATTAATAAAATAAAAATTTGTTCCTACCCGAAAGACTCAAATACAAAGCTAGGTTGTACTTCTTCGGTGAAGTAACCTTTGGCTTATTAATATTTGGTATGTATAGTAAAAGAAGATATGTTTTATTTTAAATGAAGACGCGATAAACACAAGCTAAGGTTTCTGTATAGTAAAAATCCTTAAGCTATAAACTTAAGTGATCTTTACTTCAGTCCCATTTGTTGCTTAACGTGTTTATAAAACTCAGAGATAGGATATACATCGAAATTCAATGTTCTCCTTTTCTTCTCTGAGGGACAGAAATATGGAATACGAATGTTACTTACTTTGGTGAATATCGAAAAAATAAGTTTGAGCAAAGTTTAAATGTATATATATATTGTACTATACTAAGGGAGCGAGTGGTTATGAATGGTACTCTGGCCCTCCGAGCACTCCCTTTTATACATGGGCCCATGCAATTAGTGAGGGTGGTTTGGTAGGGGTATCCCTCCTCACCTTCCCTGTACAATTTTTCTCGAATTTTCCGCTGTATACTATACTATGCTTATTCTAAAATTATTTATTTATAACTATAACATTTACACTTATTTTCGCAAATTCTAATTGTAATAATTTTTAAAGATTAACTACTCAATTACAAATAATCTTTCATACTATCTAAATTTTACATTTTATTATAATAATGCTTATAAATTCAGTTTAATCAGTTTACTAGCAATTTGTTATAAATAAATATCTAAACGAAAAATATTTTGGTGCATATATGCGAATTTTTAATAACCTTTTTTTATATCATTTCATGTAAAAATTTGTACTGCATATTTACTGATTTTAAATTAATACTATTATTTATTTCAATTATTTATTTTTGCTATTAAAACTTCGTTTATATACCCTTTTAAAATCAATAATTGATTTAAAAAAAATTTTGATTCAATTATTCTGAACTAAAATAACTATTTATCATAATATAAAATATAAATAAATATCTATCAATTAAAATTATATAGATGAAAATTTATTAGATTCTAATTTGTTGACTTATTATAGTTTATTGCAATAATTGAATGTTAATCTTTATTTATATTTTATTTTATATATGAGTTCAATTTCTAAAAAGATAATTAAAATACGCATAAATATCTCACGTATTTAATTGTGAATAATCATTTATTTTGTCAATAATATTTAAACATTAACTGTCGCTATTCTAACTAACTAATACTACTACTATTTTAAACTATTTACGCAATCATATATTTAAACATATGTGTTACAAATTTATATATATTTTCAGTTATTTTCATGATTATTTTATCAATTAATAAATAAACAAAAAAAATTATTCATCTACAAGTTTTATAATAAAAATGAATAATATAATATAAATGTAAAAATCAACTCGTTAAATTAGAATTGAGTTTATATAAAAATATATCACATATATTCATTCGAGAAGTTTCGATGCAAAAATTGGCAACTGCGCATTGATTTCGAGAATATTCGGTATGGAAAGAGAGAGTATAGGGCTAATTAGTCTGCGTAAAAACCCAAAAATCCAGACGGAGTATGTATGTATTGGTTGGTGTACTTGACCATGCTTGCCTAGCGTGGGTCATAAAAATGCAATTATGTAAAATTTTCCTTCGCTTCTTCTCGAATGTTCTTAAGCCTAAACGCATGAATTTTGTCACGTACAGCATTTTACTCGTGCAAAACTACTATTTTCTATTCTAATAATATAAAAATTTCAACGGACGTTACACCCCTTTCCTAAAAACGGTTGCTAGTCTATCCTTGATTGACTGGAAATCGCTAATAATAAAATCATTTTTAAAGAGAATGTTTCAGAGATAAAATTAAATAATCAAATAGTTAATTAATTAATTCCAAAATATTTTGATTGTGGTGCTGAAGCTATTTCATTTTTATTTTGCTCATTTTCGTTTAATTTCGGATAAATTGGTTCTTGCTTATTTTCATCAATTTTAACCTTCTCTAATTCCACATTTTCTGAATTCCTTGGTGCTGTTTTTTGTTGACGTACGAACAGTAAAAAATTAGTTAAAGTGTGCCATATTGCTCCCAAAAGATGCAATGTCAATCCAAAAGTTTTGTGAAGTATGTATCCATTTATTAATGCTTGAATGAAAAACTTTATTGTGTGTAAAACCATGAAAATGGCTATTACAGCTGCACTTATATTTCCAAATGCTACAAATCTTCCCCACATTTTATTCCACGTTGAATCTACTATTTTATCTAAAGCATTTTTGTTTAACAGTTTACTCATCGTACTTCCATTTTCTTCATTTTCATCTCCCTGAAGATCTCTGGCAACTTCATTCAAATAAGCTGATCTTTCTATTGGAAACATAATTCTATTTTTAAGCTTTTCTATTTCTTTTTCAGTATAAATTCCAGATCTAGCTAAATCTGCAGGACTGATATATTCCCAAGTAGATTCCCTTTTCGGTGTTAACTTTGCTGGTGGATCGTGTTGTGATGGTTCTGGCGTCATTTTATACCATTTTTCTCCTATCTGATAATATGCAGGTAAAACCTTACTACATGTAATTTGCGTTCCTTGATTTTTTAAAATATGAGTCCTTGGTGTCAAAAATAAAGTTTCATTTCCTCTTTTAACCTTTAATTCCATATAACATTCTTTTACTGTACTATCGACTATTACTTCGACTGGTACACACTTAATTACGTGAATTATTTCTCCAGCTGCAACTGCCATATATCCTGGTCCTTTCATAAGATTATATGCAAACTGATCCGGAGCTTGTACAGCAATAGCTAAAGCGTTTCTTAAATTTTGTTGTTCTAATTGACAGCGTTGTTTTAAAGCATCGTGATATAAACTTTTAATCTGTGTTCTAATGTGCTTTTCAACATAAACAAACTTTGAATTTACGTATGTAAATAAATCTAAATTATTGACTGAAATTTTAATTTTATCTGCGAAAGATTCTCCTCTTACAGTTTCAAAAATAATAAGTTTCGGATGCTCAGTTTTTATAACGTAATAACCGCAAATTGATTGAGCTGTTTTTTTCGTTAGCGCAAAAACTGTATCTTCTGTTGTTAAAGAATAAACAATTTCGTTATTTTCAGAATCTAAAATCTTATTAGCATATCCCTCGAATAAAATACCATATTTCTTAAACTGACAGTTGTCTGAAGGAATTGTGTTCCAAAATGTATACCCATGAATAGAATCTGCACAGCTGCCTTCAATAAGAGAGCAAACTGTCCCGGATTTCAGAATTAATTTATTTTCATTTATATCTACGCGAGCTGACTCTTCTTGTACTGTAACTTCAATTACTGCTTGAACGACTACTGATTCCCATGCACCATATGGATCAGCATAGGCTGCATTACCGCATCGGCCATCACTGTTAACAAAACCGGCTAAAACCATCGGATATACTGTCGTCTGATTAACCTTTACCCCGGTAATTACATGATTTGCAAAATTAATAGTTCCTGTATTATACAATTGTTCACAAGATTGTTTTGAAATATCATATAAATATCGCATTTTTCCGTGTTTTACAATAGTTGTATGTGAAAACATTCCGCAATTATAAACAGTTCTTTCAATTGACAATTTACACTGTATTACTTTAGTCTCGGTAAAGTCATTGATTTGTAACAATTGAATGTAAGTTTTAGTTATGTTTAAAGTTGCTTCTGGTAAATTACAATCTCCAACGTCCAATAATGATACCGTCGTGACATTCATTGATCTAGCTGTACAATCGTAACCTATTATGGCGTTAACTCTTGTTATTATTGCAAAATAAATGATTATTGAAAGCATCTGAAAAATAACAATAATATTTACTCATTAATACTTTTTTCATTCTTTCGTTTTTTCCTTTTATTTAAAAATATTTCGTGATTTATATATGAAATTCTAAGACGATTAGCGTGTACGATTTTTGGCGTTTTATTAATCAAAATTTTAACATTACTTTTACCAATAATCTCAAGAATTTTATGAGGCCCAGTATAAGTATTACAAAGCTTGCCCGTTTTCATTCCCTTAGCTAAAAATACATAATCCCCTATTTTAAAATTTTTCTGATTTAAATTTCTATCGTAATATTTTTTTGATCTCAATTTACTATTTACTAAATTTTCATAAACTAGAGATCTTATTCCCGTAAGTCGCACAATTAAATCTTTAATATAACCCTGATATGTCGGTAACATATCATTTTCGCGTAATGGTTCACTAGATGGTAATCTTGCAAGTTTTCCAAAAATAACTTCGAATGGAGTATGTTTCGTACTCTCTTGTACACATGTATTATAATTAAGAACTGCGATTTCCACCCACTCATCCCATTCACTATCTTTACTTGCATATTGCCTCAAAAATTCACCCAAAGCTGCGTGTGACCTTTCTAAAGAACCATTTGATTGCGGGTGATACGCGGTAGTTTTAATCTTTTTAATTTTAAATCTTTTTGCAACCCTTTCTAAAAGTTTACTAAGAAAATTACTGGCCCTATCGGTCAAAATGACGCGTGGTGCTCCAAAAATACATATAAACCGTTTTATAAAAGCATCAGCGATTGTAGATGCAGTTGCATTCGTTAAAGGTACTGCGAGACAAAATTTAGACAACTGATCCTGCATAGTTAATATATATTCATTACCCTTTTTTGTTTTAGGTAATGGCCCTACAATGTCTAACGCAATTTTATCCATTGTTGTACCCGGTGTATCTGTCAAAATCATTGGTTGTTTTGTTTTTAATCTAACAATTTTCTTTAATTGACACTCAATACATTGTTGGATTCTACGTTGAATATCATGCTTTAAATTTTCCCAATAATAGTTTCTACGTATACGATTGAAAGTTTTTGATACACCCCTATGACCGCCTATAGGTGAACTATGAAGCTCATAGAAAATATTATCTCGATCTTCAACATTTACATATTTTACTGTACCTTTACAAATAATTATTTTTACCTTTGATTTCTCAAAAACTATATAAATCAAATCTAAAATTTCATTCCATGATAAATTTTCAATAAACTGTGATTTTGCAATACTAATCTCTTTTATATTTTTTTCTTCAGCAATATTTTTCAATTTATTCAAAGTTTCAAAAATATTTTGTTTAATTAAAAGTTGTGATACTTGTTCTTGTTCTCGAATAACTAAAGCAAAGTAAAATTTATTATCAAATCTCTTTTTAACGTTAACAGAATTTAACTCATATATTTGGTTTGTGGCAATTTTATTTATTTCAATTAAATTTTTAGCTCCAATATCACAAGGATTTCCATTCGTAGAAACAAAATAAGCAATATTATCAGTTCGATAGTGTAAATGTTCATTAGTTTCAACTATCTTTTTATTTGAAACTTTAGTATCATTACTTTCAATCGAAATATTATCACTACTATCAGTATATGAAGTTTTATTTGATTTTGTACCAATTTGTGAATTTACGTCGAAATTTTTAAGGTTAGTTTCATCTTCAGTTTTATTATTATGATTAATATTATCATTCAATAAACTTTCATCGCTAGATGAATTATTTAAATCACAATTTATATCAGATTTATTTACATTATTTTTTTGATGGCTTATCTCTACTTCAATATCACTATTAATATCACTTTCTTTATAATTAATTTGTTTTTCGCGAACCTTTCTAACTGGTTTTGTATTAATTGGCAGTTGAGTGTCTTTAATTACATTGTCAGAAAAATTTGGATCATTTTTAGAATTATTTTTTTGATGAGTATTTTTAATCGATTGTTGAGAAATATTTTTATCGTTATTGATATCTACTTGATCGTTATTATTTTTATTATTATTATTAGAAATATTTATGTCCTGTTTTTGCTTCTGAGCTCTTGTTGTCACATTTACTTGTACTGGATTCCTGGACAAAGCGTCAGCATTTACATTCAACTTTCCAGGTTTATATACTATTTTGTAATCATAGGCTCCTAAAATACATCGCCATTTTTGAACCCGTATACTTTTATCTGCTGTGCTATACCACACTAATGGCATGTGATCTGTCAGAATTAATATCTTGTGACCTAGCACGTAATTTCTAAAATAAAGAACTGATTCTACTACGGCTAGAGCCTCCTTTTCGTAAACTGCATAGTTTAATTCTGCTTTTCTTAAAACTCTTGACATGTATGAAATAGGTCTATCCTTACCGACCTCTCCTTGAGAAAGAATCCCGCCAATTGCGTATCCCGAAGCATCTACGGTAATAATAAAGTCTTTAGTAAAATCTGGATACTGTAAAACTGGTGCAGTACACAATGCATTTCTTAACATTTCAAAAGCTGTATTTGTTTCATCATTCCAAATAAACGGTTGATCCTTTTCTAAAAGCTTAGATAATGGTTTTGCTATTTTTGCAAAATCTTTTATGAATTTTCTGTAATATCCAGCTAAACCCAAAAATTGTCGAATATTTTTTACATTTTTAGGAACCGGAAATTTTTTTACTGCTATTATTTTATTCTCATCTGGACTAATACCATCTTCACTGAGTATGTGCCCAAGATATGCAACTTTTCTTTTTAAAAATTCGCATTTCGTTGGTTCTAATTTCCAGTTATATTTTTTTAATCTATCCATTACCTTTTCAAATATTTCATTGTGCTGTTCAAGTGTATTTGCGTATATCACTATATCATCAATAAATACAAATACTCCTTTCGATATTAAACCGTCTAAAGTAGTTTGCATCGCATGCTGATATTCTGCAGCAGCATTTTTTAAACCGAAAGGTAAACGTTTAAATTCAAAATGCCCGTTTGGTGTAGAAAAAGCTGTTTTATGTCTATCATCTGGATGTAAAGGTAATTGATGAAACCCTGATTTACAGTCCATAACGGTAAAATATTTTGCACGACCGATTTGATCGAATATTTCGACAATATTTGGTAACGGATATCTCATTTGTATTGTCTTTTCATTTAATGGCCTAAAATCTAAAACCATTCTCCATCTTTCTTCACCATTAGGTCCAATTTTTTTTGGAACGACCCATAAACTTGTATTATATGGTGATCTAGAATGTTGAATAATATCTTGGTCTAAAAGTTCTTGAACTTGTTTTTCGACTTCACTTTTTAAAATATGTGGCAAACGATACTGTTTCGTATAAATAGGTATAGAATCAATTGTTGTTATTTTACTAACCCCTGCTGTCGTAGCTGTTAAATTTTCTCCTTCTAAATGAAAACAATCAGCATATTTTTCAATTAGATTATTAATTTGTTGTCGTTCGTCATTATCTAAATGATTTAAAGATATTTTTTCCTTAAGTCTACTTAACCTCGAACCCATCGATATTTCTTGTTTAGCGCATTTATCTACAAAGAAAAAATTTGAGCCTATATTTACATCATTGAGATCTAAACCTAATTCATTAAAAGTTTCACATTTGTTAATAAAATAATTATTTAATTCTGCTTGACTATTATTAGAATCAAAATCATTAAAATCTAATTCATTAAAATCATTAATACTACTATATTCTTCAGGTATCTGACTATGTACATACAAATCATTAAATAAATCTTTTACTCTAGAGCTTAATGGAGCTGTTTTACCATTAACTATAATAACTTTAGTATTAAATTTAATTATTGCGCCTGTTTTATTGAAAAAATTCGCGCCTAAAATACCCTCAAAAGGAAAATCAATAATATCATGAATAACTACAAATTCAGTTTCTTGACCCAAAACGTCTATATTTACTTTACCCAAAGCCTTTAAACTTCCACTACTTATGCCTTTTAAACAAATATTTACATCTCTATCAATATCTAATTCATTATCAATTAAAGTTTCTTTAATAATATTAGCCTCGGATCCTGTATCAATTAACAACTGCCCCCTTATATTTCCATGCTCATTTAACATATTTAAATATAAAAAATTATTCTTTTGATCAGAATTAATATTAACTAAATGTTTATTATCATAATCATAATTATTATCTTGTTTAAATTCAAAATCTTCTCCCTTAAAAGTAACACATTGCTTTTCAAAATCCATTTTGCAGTTAGTATCAATAAAAAATTGTGCACCTAAAATGCCATCATAAGGTATTTGAAAATCTTCATTTACAACATAAAAATTTGCTACATGATCAAAAATTTTCATATTTACTTGACCTAAAGTTTTTTGATCTTCATTAGTTATTCCTTTAATAGATATATTATTATGCGTTATTTTAGCTGAACTTGGTAAAATATTAGCTTTAACAATGTTAGTCTGTGATCCCGAGTCGATTAAAAACTTATATTTTTTTTCCTTTCCTAATAAACAAATATACGGTACACTTTTAAGTGGTTTTTTTACTGGATGTTGAAAAAATCCGATATCTCGTTTTCCACAAACATCGTTTTCGCGACGCGATCGTTCGATTTGAGAGCTTCCAAATTCGCGTCCTGATTCGAAGCTCTTTTCTCGTTTCCCGAATTCCTTTGCCTACAATCTATGGTATTATGACCTTTAATTTTACAATATTCACAAAATCTATTTCTGTAGCACATGGCTGAAGTATGTCCATTCCGCCCACACGTTTGACATTTTATTTCTTCGCGTTTATCATTATTACTACTAAATTGATTGTTTAATTTGAAACATTTTTTTGCGTCATGTCCCGGTCTATCACAAAATTGACATTTAACTTGAGTTGTGTTTGATCTACACTGATTAGCAACATGGCCAAATTTATCACATAATTGACATTTTACTGCTCTACATTCTTCTGTTTTATGACCATTTTTGTTACATTTTTTACATGAAATTAAAAAATTACAATTCTTGGCTATGTGACCAATTTTATCGCAAACTTGACATTTTTGTGCTCTACATTCACTCGATAAATGCCCTTCTTTTTTGCAAATTAAACATAAATTAATATTGCTCTACGCGTTTCAATTAAATTTTCAGCTATGATTGCTTCTTTTACTAAATCATCAATATTATCTTTATCCTCAATTTTTTGTAAAATATCATCTTTTAAACCGTTTTTGAAACTCTCAGAAATATCTTTCATTAAACTTTGTTTTTTCTCATTACTTAAAACCCCTTTATTATTGGACTTGTAAATTTCAATCATTTTTTGGCTAATATTTTTAATTCTAGTGGCAAATTCAATAACTTTTTCATCGTCTCTTTGATACTCTCTACCTAATTCGCCTTGTAATTGCAATATAGATTTTGAGGAAGAAAATAATAATTTTAATTTTTCAATTAAAGTTGCTACATTTTCTATATCAGAACTATATATTTTACTTTTAATCTCGCTACTTAACTTTGTAAAAAGTAATTTTGTTAAAAATTTTTCATTTTCTGCTCCTACTAAATCTAATGCATCTTTACAGCAATCTTCAAATTGACTTATTGTAATACTTGATCCATCAAATTCAGGAATCATAAGTAATGCATCTTTAATTGAAAATGCCGTCACTTTTGTCTGCAATGTCATTTTACTATGCTTTTTTTTTACTTTATTCTGATCAATAGAACAATTTTTTTCTTCAATTTTAACAGTATCGTCTAACATTAAACCTTTAATTGATATTTGAGTAGAATCTTTTGTATTATCAGAATTATCGGTCTCAGAATCAGATGAACTTACTGCACTCTTATAATCATCAAAATCAGAACTAGAATCAAATTTTTCTTCGGTTTTTAACTGCTCTAGAATTTTATTTTTAGCCTGTAAACGAGTTGTAACCCCTTTGTTATTCATAAATATTATAATATAAATACGTTATTCCCCTTTCCTAAATTTCTTGGTAGATATATAAAGAGAAAAAAAGAAAATTCATTTTAAATTAAATAAACATTTTATTACAAGAAATAAACAAAATAAAATTACATTGTGTTATTAAATTTTTGCACAAAAGATATTTTTCTGGGTCGAGTAGGTTTACGTACAAAACAATTAAAAACTATATTTTTACAATTTTCTCGCGATACATAAATATTGTTATTATTATTACCACTCTCTTTTAGATTTACTTCTGCTTTAGTTGCTTCTAAATTTTTGCTTGGTTTAGGTGTATTTAAAATGAATAAATCTCGAGTACTATTTAGGTCCACTGTGAACTTTGGTAATTCTAAATCCAATTGCTGTTTCTCTTGACAATTTTTATCTTTTCTTCTTTCTTTCTGTAGTTTCGCCCAAAATTTTCTACTTTCTCTAATTATTGCCAGTGCTGTCCTTGAATCTTCAAATTTCAACTTCTTTCCTCGATTTTCATCTTCAAATATAAGTCTGCTCTTTATCCTTTCTTGCTTCCTCTTCTCACGTTGCTTCAAACGTCGTTGCTGAACTTTTAATTTTTTATAGTACTCTTTAGTAAAGTACCCTTCCACTAAAACAAGTCATAGAATACTTTAGAATTTTTAACCATTCTAATTAATTTTTTTTCTTTGTAATTATTAAATTTTTATCAAGTTTAATTTTCTATAATAATTATATTTAAATTGCATATATTTTCAAGATTTGTTTTCGTAAAATTTATATTTTTATTACCGTTTTATACGATAAATTTTTCAATACATATATCGTTATTTTTAGGTTATTTTTAACCCTATTACACGTGAAATATTTTTAACGCGAATTGATATTTGTTAATCTTTATATATATTATACTGATATACTGGTATTTAATTTGTTTGTTTATATATAATATTTATTAAGATTTTTTTTATTAAATTTAAATTTCTTTTTCAAGTATTTCAATATTATCTTGTTATGTACCGCTATACTGATACTTCTGTTTATTTTAGTTTAATGTTTATACCGATATACTGGTAATTTTTTGTAAAAATGTTTTGATTATTTAGAGTATTTATTTATAATTTATATAAATCTTTTATAAAACTGCTTTATTTAATTTGATTTGCTTTAAGCACTAAAGTAAACTTTGTATATATTTTTTTATGCAAAATCAATCGTCAAAACTTCCTTCTCGCGTACCCCATTATTAATTTTTTATGAATTTGTTTCTAAATTATCCCTTCAAATCAAATATCAAGTATCCCCCCGGGGCCTCCAAAAAAATAATATACGTATGTTACGTCTTTAATATAATAAAGCGAGTATTCAAAGCCTAGAAATTAATCTAATAGCTTGTGTGAATATATTTTCGCAACTACTTTCTAGCCTAGAAATAAATCTAATAGCTAGGGCGAGCTTAAGTATATTTTTCCTTGAAGAGATAATTATTGTTTAAAGAAATATTTATTATAAACTTTAATTTTATTTAAATAAGGGAAAGAAAAATTAATAAAATAAAAATTTGTTCCTACCCGAAAGACTCAAATACAAAGCTAGGTTGTACTTCTTCGGTGAAGTAACCTTTGGCTTATTAATATTTGGTATGTATAGTAAAAGAAGATATGTTTTATTTTAAATGAAGACGCGATAAACACAAGCTAAGGTTTCTGTATAGTAAAAATCCTTAAGCTATAAACTTAAGTGATCTTTACTTCAGTCCCATTTGTTGCTTAACGTGTTTATAAAACTCAGAGATAGGATATACATCGAAATTCAATGTTCTCCTTTTCTTCTCTGAGGGACAGAAATATGGAATACGAATGTTACTTACTTTGGTGAATATCGAAAAAATAAGTTTGAGCAAAGTTTAAATGTATATATATATTGTACTATACTAAGGGAGCGAGTGGTTATGAATGGTACTCTGGCCCTCCGAGCACTCCCTTTTATACATGGGCCCATGCAATTAGTGAGGGTGGTTTGGTAGGGGTATCCCTCCTCACCTTCCCTGTACAATTTTTCTCGAATTTTCCGCTGTATACTATACTATGCTTATTCTAAAATTATTTATTTATAACTATAACATTTACACTTATTTTCGCAAATTCTAATTGTAATAATTTTTAAAGATTAACTACTCAATTACAAATAATCTTTCATACTATCTAAATTTTACATTTTATTATAATAATGCTTATAAATTCAGTTTAATCAGTTTACTAGCAATTTGTTATAAATAAATATCTAAACGAAAAATATTTTGGTGCATATATGCGAATTTTTAATAACCTTTTTTTATATCATTTCATGTAAAAATTTGTACTGCATATTTACTGATTTTAAATTAATACTATTATTTATTTCAATTATTTATTTTTGCTATTAAAACTTCGTTTATATACCCTTTTAAAATCAATAATTGATTTAAAAAAATTTTGATTTAATTATTCTGAACTAAAATAACTATTTATCATAATATAAAATATAAATAAATATCTATCAATAAAAATTATATAGATGAAAATTTATTAGATTCTAATTTGTTGACTTATTATAGTTTATTGCAATAATTGAATGTTAATCTTTATTTATATTTTATTTTATATATGAGTTCAATTTCTAAAAAGATAATTAAAATACGCATAAATATCTCACGTATTTAATTGTGAATAATCATTTATTTTGTCAATAATATTTAAACATTAACTGTCGCTATTCTAACTAACTAATACTACTACTATTTTAAACTATTTACGCAATCATATATTTAAACATATGTGTTACAAATTTATATATATTTTCAGTTATTTTCATGATTATTTTATCAATTAATAAATAAACAAAAAAAATTATTCATCTACAAGTTTTATAATAAAAATGAATAATATAATATAAATGTAAAAATCAACTCGTTAAATTAGAATTGAGTTTATATAAAAATATATCACATATATTCATTCGAGAAGTTTCGATGCAAAAATTGGCAACTGCGCATTGATTTCGAGAATATTCGGTATGGAAAGAGAGAGTATAGGGCTAATTAGTCTGCGTAAAAACCCAAAAATCCAGACGGAGTATGTATGTATTGGTTGGTGTACTTGACCATGCTTGCCTAGCGTGGGTCATAAAAATGCAATTATGTAAAATTTTCCTTCGCTTCTTCTCGAATGTTCTTAAGCCTAAACGCATGAATTTTGTCACGTACACATTTTACTCGTGCAAAACTACTATTTTCTATTCTAATAATATAAAAATTTCAACGGACGTTACAATACTACGAAAATATACGAATAATTCGGTTTAACAGTTATATTTTTTTCTGTTTCAGGTAAGATGGCTGTGCTATATATTCGAAAATTATTCGTGTCCATCACGGGTGAGTGATTTATATTTCAGTGAAAATATTATATATCACCTATTAATTCTCCCGATCGACCAAATCGGCGTACATGGACGTACATAATGTATCAACCAATAGAGAAATATTAAATCTTTCGACATCGCGGATTAATAAATGCGACGGAAAACCGACGAATCTTATATTTTATATATGGAATATTGCGAAAGTGTGTGTATATACACATTCGATAAAAGGAAAATCAATTACCAACGGTGTCGTTCCGAACGAAAGAAATCACAGTTGGTATGAAAAAAAAGGAAAGAAAGAAAAAATAGGAGAAAGGGTAGAAACGCTGTGATTGTGGTTTATTGCCATTTTCTAAAGGACTATTCGTCGCCGTGATAAATCATTTCAAGAACGACCATATACAGTCGGTATTAATTAGAGTAAAGGTTGGCGCAAACGCGTAGTTCTGCTACTGTGGCAAAAAAAAAGTGAAATAACCCTTTGGTCGTGTTATTTCTTCGGTACGTTTATATTCCTTTCCTCGTTCGCTCGGTATACGACGATTTATGATTCTCGTATATACTGACCGGATGAGCGTCAATCGATTGACCGAGAGAGTTCGAATGTTCGTTTTGTCGCAGGGAATTCAATAAGTGAAAATGCTCGTTAAGCGAGATGAGAAAGAGACTGCTAATCCATTTTTGTGAACCAAATCTACGAAGTGACGCTCGATGTAAACTACCTCAATTTTGTGATTATAATGGAAACTCGATACTTTGCCATTTCAATTGTGTATATCTTCGGTAGGGTATAAACCAATTTAGATGGTCAGTTCAGCGAGACTCGCCCGTTTAAAGAAACTATACAATTAATTAATCCCGATGGACTCGCAAGTCAAGACGTCCATTTTATACCTTACTGAAATCATGAATTTATTTTATATTTAATATTATATGTAGAGAATTTTGAGTTTGTCTTATTATCAGCTTAAATTTGTCTACGATTTTTTGAGTAATGTCGAGTAAGTCTGCGCGTTCTTCGACAATTTGATCGTCAATTTAGAAAAAACTACATGCGTAAATATAACTTGTACATAATAAAATCGAAGATTTGAGTCTATTAGCGGCATATATTGTACATTCGTTCGAACACACGCGTTCACAATTCTATACTAGCCTACAAGATTGTAGAAAGATTAGTAGCAATGTTATTTCGGCAACTTCATCACGTTCTATAATTACGTTTTCAAAACGTTATACGCTGTGACAATGCTCTTTTGACAACTTTGCACTTTTGCGTAAAAGTTGTTAAATTGACAAGTACGTTTTAAGATGCAATATTTTTTGTAACAAAAAATTTTATTTAATTCGTTATATTTATTCACTTTTAGATTTCTACTGTTTTATTAGAAAGTAACATCTATACCTGATTGTAAAAGTTACTTATGTCTCTTTTCTTGGAATGTTAAAATTGATTTAATATATTATAAATGAAAAAATCTTTATTACACAGTTAATTTAAAAAAAGGGATAAATCTATCTATATATTAATATAATAAAAGAACAAAAGAACTTTCCCCTAGATAATGTCTCAATGATCTGTAGATTACGTAATCTTAATTTATTACCATTCAGACGGGTCTTATGTGGCGGATGTCTTTCTCGTATGGATTCAGGTGGATCAGTTGTTTTAGACCATTGTGTCGGTCCACACATTTTTTTTCACATTCCAGGTATTTGACTTCGAGACTGATTGGTTCTACTGAATCTAACGGATAGAGTACGGAACAAATGAATTTTCTGTTTGGCTGTGGAATGGTTATCTACTTGTAAGATGTCGTAAGCAAAACTTGGTATCTTCTTCACTAATTGATCATACATACTGAAAAAAATAATTAAAGAATAACAAGAAATCTGATCGATATTAAATGAATTTTCTAAATTTTTAGAAGAATATGGTTGATTCTATATATTGATCTGATTAAGAGGATTCACTTAATATCAATCATATTTCTTCTTCGGTTACATTTAACAATAATTCTGTTTGAAGTAAGACATTATTATTTTCAGTGTATATTTTACACAACCAGTCAGATAGATATATCATAAAAAATAAGAATTATTAATATTAATACAATGAAAAAATAGATAATTTAAAATATATTTAAGTTCCACATTTATGCTTAAATTAAATTTTATCTATAGGAACCCGAGTCTTTACGTACGATATATAATTTGCAATTGAAATATGTAATGAACGTCGAACCGAATTTGATTGTTGCTTCCTACCAAGTAACTTTCATCACAATTAACGATATATTAATTTGTTATAATTATACTTGAATGACATTGATTACTCCATACCTTAGTATTATTGTTTTCCGTGTCTCTTTGATTTTCGTTAACTATATCTTGAAAATGGATTCTTCGTCCTCTCTTTCAAAGCAATTTTAAACGCGCTGTTTTCATCCGAAGCTCGAAATCTAATGTTAATGTTAATGTAACGCAAAGGCATATTAAAAGAAGAAAGAGGCCAAAATGGCAAATCGACGCAGTCTATCCGTTATCGTCTATGTCGAAGTAGGTTAGATGGATAAGGAAGGAAAAAAAAAGTGACCGGTAGGTAAGAACACATGGTAATGGTTCTATAAACCTCGTACTGAACGCTCGCAAATACAGTTTTAAGGGCTGTTAGAACGCGACGCGGTGCCGCGGTTTCACACATCTAGGTCAGAATTTATGTAAATACCCGAGTTGTAGTTGTGACGATGTACGTCGAAAATGTTTGTCCCCACTTCTACTCTTACGATTTTTTGCGCGCTTGTCTCGCACGATTTTTAAAAATCAATGGATTTAATTTTTCTGTGCAGGATATAAAAAGTAAGCTGAAGAAAGAGAAATTTTACGTAATATTAACAATTGCTTTAACGATTCAACTTGATTATCTAAGTACACAACGTTTCGGAGAGATATTTGTCCCCATTTTAAGGTGCTAAACTTATGATTGTCAACACATTGCGTTTTATAAACTTTGTCAATATTTCTAAGTGTCAATTATTATAGAAGTTAGAAAGCATAATATTTAACAGCATAACATTTGAAAGTATAGTAATTAACTCTTAGAAATATTGACAAGTTTATTCATAAGTTTAGCACCTGAAGATGGGGACAAATATCTCTCCGAAACGTTGTGCACTTAGATAATCATGTTGAATCGTTAAAGCAATTGTTAATCTTATCTAAAATACAAATTTACGTGTGTGTAATATGTAATGAAAGAAAAATTGGTTGTAAAAACCATCTAAATATTTGGATAACAATTGGAGCATATAATAAAATCGAATAAAAAACACGTGATTAAAGCGTTTATGTCTGGGAAAAATTTAAAATCTGATTATCACCATTTATATAAAATTCTGAACAAAAATCCTTATATGTTTTAGATTTACGTTATTTGCACGAAAAAACAATAAAATCATAATAGAAACATGTTTCAAGATGGATTTTTGTTATTAATCATAAATCTAAGTTATAAATCAAATAGAAAATAAGAAAAAATTTAAAATATAATAATAATATTAATACCGAGACTCTCTTCTTTATTAAATTGACGATCGATGGCGTCCCGTGGATCGTGCTGTTAGATCAAGAAAACGCACCTTCAGAATCGATGCTTGGACAGAGTATAGGCAAAAGCTTGTGATTCGTAAAAATTAAGCACTTTTACTTGATCAGTGAGCTAACATTAACTTTCGCAAAATTTCGCCAACGTTTTTTCTTTACCTCATTGGCGCATGGAGATTCTTCATACCATTAGATACGGATAAAATAGATTTTTATAAAAATACCAATTATTTATACTGAATATTTAAGGGGACAAGCCTGGGTTAAAATTGAAAAAGAACTATTCAATATTAGCATTAATAATTTTTTGCATAACAGTTAAAAGCATTTCTTAATTTTTAAAATAAACTATATTATTATTAATTATTATTTCATATTTTTTGGCTAACTTATATGTAACATAACGCTTTTCATTAATTATGAGACTCCGTGCTCTGATTTTTTTCTACAATGAGCTTACCGTAGGATATCTCTGGAACCATTTCTTCGAATAGGCTGAATTTTTTATAGTAATTTTTAAATATGAGTTTAATCTAATTGAGTAGGACAGATTGTGTTAACATTGTAATAAAAAAATTATCCCTACTAAATTATTTCAAAAAATTAAAGAATTGTGCTAAATAACTTTTTAAATAAATTTTTAGACTTTTATTGAAATTCAAGTAGATTAAGATGATATTTAAAAGTTACTGTTAAAATTTCAATCTATTCATTGAAATGGTTCCTGAGATATCCTGCGGTAAGTCCATTTAGAAAAAAATCAGATTATGGAGTCTCATAATTAATTAAATTAGTTATGTGACATATAAATTGTTATGAAGAATATTATTAATTATTAATATTGAACAGATTTTTTTCAATTTTACACCAGGCTTCCCCTTAAGATTAACTTGTTCGGAGAATACAGTCGTTTTTATATTGCAGATTTAGACGGTCATTAAAAATTGGTTATTACTTGAGTTATAAAATCCATTTTTAATTAATAATTTTCCATCAGTTTAATGTAACTAACGATTATTCAACTTGAAATTTTAAGCCACGCATTTTATATATACGTGTACATAACTCATCGAAATTTTATATAACGCGGGAATAAAAAATCGAGTAGATTGTACCTTTTCTGTTTTTTACAAAATCAAAGCCACGATTTTCTAGAAATACATTAATATTTCACGCAGCGTACAATTTTAATGATACTTAAAACTAGAAAACGCGAAAATCGCGTAAGGTTGTGTGTGTGCGTGTGTGTAGAATCTGAAAAAGTTTATTCGCGAGTTTTCTCTCTTTAGTTCTCTCTCTCTCTCTCTATATATATATATATTTATATTTTGTCTAGATCCCAAGCTAAACCAGTGAAGTACTTCATGCAGATATAGAGTTGGTTAATGCATTTGAGACGCTGCGTACCGTTACGCCTGCATTACTCCGACGAATTTATGGACTTTCTTTGTAGACCCTCTTTCGCATCCCTCTCTCTTTCTCTCTCTCCTTCTTTTCTTCACATCCAGACACTCTGGTATCCTTACTCTGCTCCTCGCACTTTTTCCCCCACTCCTCCCCTCCTTCTTTAGAGGATATACCCGCTATACGCAGCGGCCGCGATAACAAGGGGATAAGCTTCAACTTTACATTTTTCAACGGTTAAAAAAGAAATTCTTAGACAAGAGCCCGTGTTATCCTGCGTCTTGAAAGCTTGTTATCAACCAGCTATACGACCGCATCGCTGCCCCGCACTTACCTTTTTTATTATTAACTTTATACGTGTACTTGCCATTTTAACTTTTAAACGACGGAGAGTTCTCAGTACGAATCGACCTTTTTAAATAGTGGATTTACATAGACATATATACAATTTATATATACATATCTACGTATTGAATGTATATAAATTTAGGACGAGGTTTCGGCCGAACAGGTTTTTGAAGGTATACCAAACCCGTACGCAAGAGGAAGGACAATGTGATAAATATAAGAATATGATTTTAGAGGAGTTTTCATTTTGATTTTTTGGGCAATAACCGGGAGAAATACTCAAAAAAATTGAGGATGCTTCATTCATATTTAAAAAAGGTATTTCAAGGTCGAATTTTTTTTAGCCTACTTTACGCCGAAACATCGTTATTCCATACGATTTTTAAGGTGCTACTTACGAAAAAAATTAAGACATCTGCAGGATTATTTTTACTATTTTTATACTACACTCGCCACATCAAATAACTCCAAAAAATATATATAAAATTTTGTTTCTTTTGGGGGTCCCTTTTGGTATCAGACCCGTCCTTTAAACGTTAACCAGTTTTTTGGTTTCTACACCGATCGTAGGGCTTCTCTGTCCGGTTTAATACATCAAGGCTATACAGTTACTGAAATATAAATTCAATAATAAATTTTACATCCAAAAAAAAACGCTACGAATATTATTAAAAATTGAAAAGGTAAACGTTTACTTTTACCCGTGATACGACGCGGCTGGACAAATTACTTTTGTTTTCATTAAAATAACAGGGAACGGTCAACATCCTTGAAAATACATTGAACGGTACATCGATGGCGGCAAAATACACACGCACACACGTAGGTGAAAAAAAAGGTGAACAAAGGAAAATCGAAAAAATAAAGCCTCTACCCTCGAAACAAATAGAAAATCCATGCTCGGTCTTTGCGCGCAACCGAGGTTTTGCGTCCACCCTCGATCTTGATGATCGTGTACACCGACGTAGATTTAGACGAGCCGTGTCCCGAAAAGCTATGTGTATATATATATCTACGATCAGCGGGCAGTTCCAATTTTCGTAGAATTCGATTTCCCGAGCAGTTTTTCAGAGGGCCGGTGGTCGAAATCCCGTGTCGCGAGGGGTCGAAGCAACCCCAGGGTCATCGTCGAATAAATATAGGGGCTTAACCTCGTGGCGTCCCCGAGACTCGCGAAACAAATCGCTTTTACCCCGGTGCACCTTCGAGCCGCGCTCGATCGCGAAGGGTACCCGGAAAAATACGCAATGCTTCCACGTACAACCGAATCCTGGACGATCGAATCTCCATGCGCATCTGTGATTTAATAGCTTCGAACGATATATTTCGATATATATACATGTACGTATAGGTAACCAGTTATAAAAACACGATGGATTTAATTCGGTGCGTCTGAGGTTTGTATACTGTTGCGTCGAAGGAGAATTTCATTTTTTAATTTATGGGTGTCGACGCAATACGTAAATTAAACGATTCACCTTTATTCGCGAAACTGATATAATTGTTTTATTTATTTCTGTTCCGACATCGATAAAAAATTAAACTGCGGTCTACTATTTGTCAAAGATCAATCTTATTAGACAGGTACAAAAAGACATAAATTTTAAACACAAAAATTAGAACTAAATTATAGATTTACAAATCTGAAAAAAATTGAGTATACTGTATAAACATGTCTAAAAACATGGCGTTCAAGATTTTTTCAAATTTTTATTCTTTTGTTTATAAAAAAGTAACAAACATTACCATTTTTTGAGTCTGACATCAGCTTAAGGATTATCATGAGAACACTGCCCTCCGGCTTTGCGCAATCTATCATCACACAAAAATTCATAAGGATTCATGCACTCATTTTGAAGAAAAATTGTTTTAAAATTTTTTTAGTATAATCGTATGCGACGCCTCAATTTTTTAAACAATTTTTTTCCAAAACACATGCATGGATCATTGTAACATGATTATCCTTAATGATATGTAGTATTTTGTGCCGAACCGAAATAGAAATACTATTTTTTAATAACTTATATGTATCTTTCTATACAATGTTGTAAGCGTATATGGTTCAACTCTATCAATAATGTATAGTAGTTTTCAAAAGTATCTTTTTCATATTATTATCTTTGCTTTAATGCAAATAAGTGCCGGGATTTAATTTATTACATTTGTGACTTGTGACATTTTTTTTGCACTTTTAGATAAATTAATTGGTAATTCAAATCAGTGAGAGATTTGCAATGGGACTATTTCGCCGGTGTAAAAGAATATGTACATAATAAGAGTTGGCACATTTTATCTTTAATGCGACTATACACCGATGCCTTTAAAACTAATAGATATGTGTATTAACTTATAATTTCTTCGAACATCCGCCTATATCGAATGACGAGTTAAAAATATCTAATACACCGAAATGAGTGATATTTTTCCATAATTAAAAAGACATATTCACTTTGCGAGAAAAGCATTTTGAAATATGTAGGGAAACTCTGTAAAATTGGAAAAAATAAAAAGGGTTTGAAATGGAACACGCATCGACCGGGTTCCGAGATAAAATCTTCTTCCTCTCAACGTTCGGTATTTACTATAAATTATAGTAATTTTTATTAATTCATTCTCTAATTAAAAATAAGTATTTTGAAGATAGATGAAGCCATTTGATTGGCCCCTTAATCACAAATTTGTTGGACTTTTTTGGTGAAATTACCAGTTTTTATCCAAAAAACGTTTCGGAAATTCTTTGATTTCTACTGCGAATGTATTCACTGTCTACTTAGGTTTTGCATAAAATAGTAGACTTTATTGTATAATAGTCAAAATTACCCGATTTTGCTAGGTCTGTAACGATAAGGTACACCACATTGTTAACATCAAACTATGGCTAATAATATCTTCATTTTATTCAAAAATAATAAATTTTAGTATCTAAAGATATCTGTAAATTTAGGTAGTTAATTCCCGATAGTTTACAAAAACTGTATTTTAGTTCCAATTTATTATGCTACTGTGTTAATATAATAGAAATGGAATTATAACTAAAAATAATTATGCTACGAAAAATATAATAATTTCCAAAATTATGAATTTCTGTTAACGGGATGTGAACCCCGAAAAATAGGAAAATGATATATTTTTTATTAAACGTAGAATTCAATTTATCAAAAAAAAACGTTCTGAAACGATGTTGCGTGTTCCTTTAAAAATAATCTGCAAATTTTTTCAAATTTTTATTCTTTTGTTTATAAAAAAGTAACAAACATTACCATTTTTTGAGTCTGACATCAGCTTAAGGATTATCATGAGAACACTGCCCTCCGGCTTTGCGCAATCTATCATCACACAAAAATTCATAAGGATTCATGCACTCATTTTGAAGAAAAATTGTTTTAAAATTTTTTTAGTATAATCGTATGCGACGCCTCAATTTTTTAAACAATTTTTTTCCAAAACACATGCATGGATCATTGTAACATGATTATCCTTAATGATATGTAGTATTTTGTGCCGAACCGAAATAGAAATACTATTTTTTAATAACTTATATGTATCTTTCTATACAATGTTGTAAGCGTATATGGTTCAACTCTATCAATAATGTATAGTAGTTTTCAAAAGTATCTTTTTCATATTATTATCTTTGCCTTAATGCAAATAAGTGCCGGGATTTAATTTATTACATTTGTGACTTGTGAATTTTTTTTTGCACTTTTAGATAAATTAATTGGTAATTCAAATCAGTGAGAGATTTGCAATGGGACTATTTCGCCGGTGTAAAAGAATATGTACATAATAAGAGTTGGCACATTTTATCTTTAATGCGACTATACACCGATGCCTTTAAAACTAATAGATATGTGTATTAACTTATAATTTCTTCGAACATCCGCCTATATCGAATGACGAGTTAAAAATATCTAATACACCGAAATGAGTGATATTTTTCCATAATTAAAAAGACATATTCACTTTGCGAGAAAAGCATTTTGAAATATGTAGGGAAACTCTGTAAAATTGGAAAAAATAAAAAGGGTTTGAAATGGAACACGCATCGACCGGGTTCCGAGATAAAATCTTCTTCCTCTCAACGTTCGGTATTTACTATAAATTATAGTAATTTTTATTAATTCATTCTCTAATTAAAAATAAGTATTTTGAAGATAGATGAAGCCATTTGATTGGCCCCTTAATCACAAATTTGTTGGACTTTTTTGGTGAAATTACCAGTTTTTATCCAAAAAACGTTTCGGAAATTCTTTGATTTCTACTGCGAATGTATTCACTGTCTACTTAGGTTTTGCATAAAATAGTAGACTTTATTGTATAATAGTCAAAATTACCCGATTTTGCTAGGTCTGTAACGATAAGGTACACCACATTGTTAACATCAAACTATGGCTAATAATATCTTCATTTTATATTCAAAAATAATAAATTTTAGTATCTAAAGATATCTGTAAATTTAGGTAGTTAATTCCCGATAGTTTACAAAAACTGTATTTTAGTTCCAATTTATTATGCTACTGTGTTAATATAAATAGAAATGGAATTATAACTAAAAATAATTATGCTACGAAAAATATAATAATTTCCAAAATTATGAATTTCTGTTAACGGGATGTGAACCCCGAAAAATAGGAAAATGATATATTTTTTATTAAACGTAGAATTCAATTTATCAAAAAAAAAACGTTCTGAAACGATGTTGCGTGTTCCTTTAAAAATAATCTGCAAATTTTTTCAAATTTTTTATTGATAAATCAACGAGATTTTTGGGCTATGTATTATCTACCAAGAATGGTTATTTATACGTATAATTAATACGTAATTAATTATTTTGTAAAAATCTCTCTGCCACGCTACTCTATTTGTTTCGAACAATAAAACATTTCGCCAAATAAACATAAATACGGGCGTAACTGATATTTATATACCCAGATATTTAAATATATATTCAATACAGGGAGACCTGCGATGGCTCGGTCGGTAGGGCATCGGGCTCGTAATCTGGAGGTACCCAGGTTCGATTCCCGGCCTTGGTCGATTGATACAAGCACCACTGGGAAATGTATTTTCAACAAGTGTTTTCTTAACAAAGACATCGTATGACCTCCGTCGCTGATTAGCACCGATTTGGAGCATAAAAAGAGCGACCTTAAAATAATAAAAAAAAATATTAAAACAGAGCGTGGGAATCATTTACAATTATGACGTGGTTCCTTAGAATTTGCTGATTATATTCATTCCATATTTTACAATATTTCAAAACCTGAATTCTTCAAATATCTCTACTATCACGTACACAGTTGCGACTAAAGTTGCTGTGAGAAGGTCCATTTTTTCGCGCACTCCTATCCTTCTCATGCTCAACACTACATTATTGATAGCGGAAGAAAAGAAGCCGTATTAGTTATTGAGATCGATTAAAAATTAAAGATATTAAAGATATTCATCACTTTATTATTTTGATTGGAGAAACGTTGCGCACTCTATATATAGATTTGTTTTGACAATCACATTCATAAATAAATCATGGACGAGAGAAATTGAATAATTTCTTGTACCTTTTTTGTAATTTTGAACATTGAAAAGAAAACAACGAAAACGATGAAGCATGTTATATAGTTGTAGAGTGTTACATAGTCAAGCATATTATGCGTTAAAACGCGGATATACCGGTGTTGTGAAGTTTAGACACTTTGTATCAGTCTGCTTAATGATACAAGTGCAACCATATCGTTCTACAACTTTCTTCGTACAAAGAAGTTAACGCGCAATATTTCACTCCAACCACCGTGTATATGTGTATCTATATACTTACATGTACAAAGTTATATATTATATGTAAGAGAGACCTGGGCAAAACGGACATCCCCTACTATTTCTAATACGGCTGTTAGAGAAATTCTTAAAAAATTCTAAGGTAAAGTACCCAATACTTGGACAGATTTTACGAACTTTTTCTATTAGAGGTTATATTTTAATATTATTAAGGAACAATGTCAAAATTTTTGTATGGAACTATTAGTACGCTGTATAATTAACTAATTTTTACAAAAACAAATAGATTCACAATTAAAATAGTTTAGATAGTAATGTTTAAAAAGTTACGTACAAAATCGTAGTAGTTGGACACAATTTTTTGTGCGGAGTAGTACTTGGACGCTGATTGACCCAATACTTGGACATTTAAATAATATGCATCCTCAGTTCAACTCGTGTCCAACTACTACCTTATGGGGATTAGAAAAGCACCTAAACTTGGACAGTCTTAAAGACAAAACATAACCTCGAAAACTTTTATTGCGTATTACAATAAATTAAAGTCTCGAAGTAACATAATTTTGATATAATTAGATGGTTTTAATTATAATTAATACAAACAAATAGATATTCTCGTTATATTTGTAGTCGTGTGTAATTATTAGTAGTTACTAACCGTTGTCCAAGTTTCGGTCCAATTTTTCGTTTTATCCAAGTATTCGGTACTTTACCTTAGTATATTGTCTATGTTAGTAGTATCTAAATTTTGGTACGCGTGTGCCAGTCCTAATGATTAGATGATTTAATTGATTAATGAATAGTATCAGTCTATTGTATTTTTATATATTTTTTTAATAAGGTATAGTATAGAACCTATATGAAATTTTATTTGACTAGTTTTTGTAAAAATGTCATTTTATCAATTTCGGGCAAGACGGACCGGGCCAACGTGGCCATTTTACTCGGAATACACAAATTTGAATTTTAGCACAACTTTTTCTTCATAATTTAACGTGTAAATTTAAAATATAATATAATTTTCATAGTTTTATATAAAAATGGTTCACAATTACATTCAACAAACCGAACAATGTTGACAAAAGATTTTGATAATTATAGAAAATTAAAAAAATTTAGTTTTTTATTACTGTTAATATTTTTTAAAATAGTTTATTTGTAATTTTATTTTTTTTTTGTTGTTGATATTTAAAAACATAAATATGATCCAAGTTAATTATTTGCCGATTTTTATTAATTTTTCCTGAGGGTGTCCATTTTGCCCGGCTATTTTTTGAGAACACTGAAATTAAAAATTTTTAAAAAATATATTTTATTATATATGTTTAAGTCATAATATATTGCTGTGCTTGTGCGAATGTTGCGAAAAAAACAATTTATTGATTATGTATTATGTTTTTAAATCCATTTATTATTCGTTTTTCCTTAAGGCGTCCATTTTGCCGGACCTTCCCCTATATATTTAAAAATTATCGCTCTGCATAGAAAGGAGTGCAGTACGTTATAAAATTATATAAATAAATATATGTATGTAAGGGAACGAAAAAAGATACTGAATTTTGATTTCGTTATTTCCAATATATATGATATGTTTCGTTATTATATATAAATCATATAATCAATCTGAGATACTTTTATAACGTACTGCACTCCTTTTTATGCAGAGCGATAATTTTTAAATATATAGAAAAATCATTATACACACACGACTACACTCAAACCATCTTTTTCAATAAAATTACGTTTTACCATTGGTTAATAATTTATTGATGTACACCTGCACATCAATGTACGATTTAGGAATGAATTTTTCATTTGAGAATTATGATCGCGACGATCTGATATTAAACTCTTTTTAAAATATATACATAAATAACGCGTCCTTTTTCCGTTTATTAATTTAATGCTGTCGAAGAATATCGAGTAAATTTATTTTCCTCGACAATTTAATTAAATCAAAAAATATTGTAATATATATACAATAAAACACATCATGTTTATCTATAGAAATATACTTTTGCATTAATTTCAATCGATTTGTGGAAAAGTCAAGTGACTAGGGATAGAAATTTTCTTTCTTTTTTTTCGGGTAAGAGTAGTATTTTTATTTTCACTTCGTCAATTGTAAATAGAGTTTTTGTAATCCCTGGAGAGAGAGGAAAATATTTTCTAAACTTCCAAAGCCACTTAACGCCGAGCACAATGGTTATCATTAGTCAGAGTTTATGATACTGTGCAGTCGTCCTCCGCGTAAATAAAAACCTGCGGCGAATCCCCGAGCAGTCCAATTAATGCAAACATTCCCGGGTAAAGAGAGAACCGGAGATAGTAAAAAAAAACTCGTTTTAAAGAATCGTCGGATAAAAGCGCGCACAAACGGGATCGAAAAAATAGAATAAATGAACGATCTAGTAAAGTGAATCATTGACAAAACGACAATTTTCGTACTCTAAAATTTCGTGGAGTGGAGACTTATATGGAGATGTCGTACTTCCGTACATGAAGTAAGATTGGATAAATATATTTCGTAGTGAACTGAGCTTTGATGGAACTGCATTTTTTATTTACAATCAAGACTTTTGGACTCGAAAATAAGAAAGGTTAGACTTATAAGTTGCTCCTATTTCTAATTTTCTTTCTAAGCTTATATGTATTTATCGCTAAGAAATTGAGCTTTCGAAAAATGACCAAATATTTCAAGGTAAGAAAATAGTTTTTGAGAACACCGTTTTTCCGACACAACTTTTTCAATTTTTAATTTTCTAGACTCACCATCGTGTTGCATAATATAATCATTCAAAGGTTAGAATTATTTAAATTATTAAACGATTGTTGTGATTTGCGTTTGATATTCCAATAATTACCTTTTACAAACCTTTACAAAACTAATTATATATTGGTTAGATATAAAAAAAATTGTTTACATAAAATATAAGCTTTCCTATATTCGTTAAATATATTCGAAAGAATTCTTAAATATATGCATGTATACGCTTCGTATATGTATATTTAAAAATTATAATCTTTTTCTGTATTCTGAGAAACTTATTAGAATACTTATTACTTTAATACACTTATAAGTTTAAAAACTGATAAAATATAATTCTTTAATGGCAAAAAATTTTTTTAAAGGACTTGAAGAAATAAAATATAATTTTAGTCTAGTAACACAAATTTCCCAACCTTTATTGATTTTTCAAATGTACATTTATATGTTTTCCAGTAAAAGCACATTCTCTGAAGTATCAGGATTGCACAACTTAATAATTAAATGTTGACGTTACGAAAATTAAAAAGTAAAAGATACATAAATGATCCATACTGAAAGTAATAAAAATAGTATAAATAAGAAAGAGAATAAATATTCTTTGAATAAAGCTTATTATTTCCAGTTTTAAGAAATTGAAAATAAAATAATTTTATTAAGAAGGTGCCAAAAAATGATAGTCTTTAATGTGTAGTAATTAAGGGCGCATTTAGATGTTGCTATAATTTTTAATAATGAAAAAACATTTTGTGGCACCTTTTTAAAAATACTTTTTAATTGGCACATTCTTCAAAAGAATTCTGAATCAGCACCTTCTTAAAATTATTTGTGAATAACTACCCTTTTGCACTAACTAGGAAAGGCTACGGCTTTCGAATCACACATCTTAAGGAAACTCTAGAATATGTTTTGTAACATAAAAATACGAGGACAGCCAGATTTTTGACGCTACCATGTTTATTTATCCAAGCTATGGCTAACTAAAGCCAATTTTATAAAAAAATTACTGCCACTTTCATTGCTTATAACTCGGAAACAAATAAAGATAGATACTCAATCCAAAATTTACAAGAAAGCTAAGATTGAATAGATATGATTAAAAAAAGAGAATCTCAAATCGGTTAATTTAGAGCTAAGCTATAGAGAAATTGATGAAATTTTGTTAATTAAATTAAGTTAAAAAACGTCAATACTTTTTTACTATTAAATTTTAGTTAAAATTTCAGCAATTTCTTGTTTTCTGTATAACTTTACTCCAAATTAACCGATTTAAGCTTATTTTTTTTAATCACATATATTTAATCTCAGCTAATTTTTAAATTTGAGATTGAGTATCTATCTTTATTTGTTTCCGAGTTATAAGCTATCAAAGTAGAAGCAATTTTTTTACAAAATGGTCTTCAGTTAGCCATAACTTGGGTAAATTGACGCGTTAGGGTCTACAAATCTCCTCATACTTTTATAATATAAAACATATCCTAGAGTTTGGTTAAGATCCGTAATCGAAAGACCGTGAGCTCTCCCAGTAAGTCTACGAAATGTCATTCCATAAAGTGAAAAGTAAAAATAATTTTGCGCAAAAGTAAAACCTCAGTTTTCTTTATAAAAATGTCTGAAATCAAATGAAATCCGGTGACTAACATATATAGCAGAAGCTTCGAGTAACTTTATACTTTATGTACTCCAACGAATTTTAAGAGCACACACACACACGTGCATATATATCTATATATATATATATATATATATATATATATATATATATATATATAAATCCAGGTATAAGAAAAGAAGAACGAAAAAATATCGAAAATCAAACGAACACGTAGGCACATAAGGGGTTACATCGTATGGCGCGTATAATCCGCACGTTTGCGCGCATAAACATTTTAATTTCCCCGAGCTTAAATTGAAAAGCTCTCGCGTCAAGTGCAGCGCGTTGGATTTTTCATTCCTGACGCGTCATCAACCTGCCTTTTCTCGTACGTGTGTACCTGCACTTTTTTTTCTCCCCCCGCAACGAGGGCTATTAGTAAGTCATCTCGAGAGCGTCGCGTTGCAGTTGAGCTCCATTTACGCACTACCGTTTATATACAGGCAAACCCGTTTTATTGACCCGCCGTTAATGAAATGTACTCGCGCCCGCCCGAGTTTTTACCTTTTTTCCCTCTATAACTCGCACTACGTTCGCTCGCGCGTATTTCGCGTTGGTCACTCTTTTATTTTTTCGACTTCCGCTTTTTTTTTACGCCCCCTCGCTCAACTCAATCTGGTATTTATTCGATGACGGATCGTGCTCGCGGTAACTTAATTGTGAATGATCTCGCGCCTTGAACGAATTTTTTTTTTGCGGGTTGCGAACGGAAACGCGAGTCATTCGTTTTCTTGTATTCGACAGGGGAGTGCGTTGAATGAAATTGTTGTTAGTTTCTCTCTCTTTTTTTTCTCTATTCTGACGTACCGATGGTTAGCGTGAAATTTTCCTTTCTTTCGATTTGATTAATTGCTTTTTCCGCAATTTTCGTTACAAATTCCTCTATGATACGCGAATGCTTTGTACAGCTATTTTTTTCTCCACAGCTTTTACGACTGTGCGTATTGAAATTTGTTACCATTTTGCAATTTTGAGTAACGTTCGACTAAGGAATTTCGAAAATGATAATTCATTTTTCTATTTTAAATATACAGCTTTTATTTTGTTACAGATAAGTGAATTTCATATTGAATGAATTTTTTATTACGACTGCAATTACGGAAAAAAGAAACAAAATCTTATTTAATTTCTCTTGTATCGATAATCGTTAGAACCTTAAATAATTGAAAATCTGGGATAGTTTCATCTCGGGGCGTCTTTTTCGCTTTATGGTGCAACGAACTAAATTTTTTTTTTTTTTTTTTTTTTTTATGTTATTTAACGTCGCTCTATTTATGCTGCCAGGGCTAATCAGCGACGGAGGTGAACGGTGTGTCTTTAAACAAAGCACATGTAGTTGAAACAGTGGTGCTTGTTGTCCATCGGAAGATATCATCGGTCACTGTAATTAGTCTAATAATTACAGTTTCCTGTCCTCCCGATGGAACCACCGCGATCCTCTTTACATCTTCGCGTCCCTAACGTTCCCTATAGTTCAGATGCCCGTGCCCCTCATGCACTGAAAAATGCACGACACGCACGTGCACCTGAACTGGCGTCACATTATAGTGACACGCCGAGCCACTGAGTCGCGGTGTTCGAAAAATGCACATGAAAAAAATTTTCAGAGGTACACGTCTGGGATCGAACCCACGACCCTCGGTGTGAGAGTCGGGAGCTCTACCCATGAGCCACCGCGGCTCTCAACGAACTAAATTATCTGTACCAAATGTATTAATTAAATTTCGAAAACCGAATATCTACAGCGTGTACATATATATTTAATACGGGAATTCTAAGGCATAAATTAATAAAATAAATAGGTTATACGTAAGGTTATATAGAATTCAATAGTCAAGTTTTAATAGTTTGATTCAATAATGTGTACCCCGAGAGTTTGAAGTAAAACAGAAAACGTTAATCACAAAAGTTGGGCGAGTGCATCGAGTGGCCCCCTTTAGAAAACTATTCGAGGAAAGAGGCAGGGCTGCCGCAGCAGCATCGAGAAGTGAGGAGGTGAGGAAGATAAAGCCGAGAAAATCGCGTCCGGGGAGTTTAGTTGGCAAGGAATTTTCCCGCAGCGCTCGCAATTTGTCCAAGTTGTCTGTTTGCAGGGGGCTTTGGACGCTTCGTGCGCGAGAAGCCTGGGTGAGAGAGAGTGAGAGAGAATCCACCGGTACACCGCAGACAGTCTTTCGAATTCAACTGACGAGTTTTGAATTTTCCAGCCATCTGGGGAAAAAGAATTTTACCGCACCGCTATGCATTTTACGGAAGCTTGTTACAATCTCTGATGGATTCGGGAAAAGTAGAACCAAACAAATTGCCCGGATTCTCCCTCCTGTTCCCCTCTTTACGTGTACGTGAACGACAACCATTTGGTTTATTTTATTTTATTTAATTTTTTTTTCTCAAACTTTTAAGAATTATATTTTTATTTATAAACCGTGGGTAAAATCATAACGCTATATACAAATTTGTATTAAGCAAGACTTGTGACGCGTCATCGCCCGAAAGGAATGTCAACTTAAGCACTTCGGCAGAAGGAGAGAACAAAAATTCTTCTCGTGTCTTAAGGGGATATGACACGCAAATTGCAGAGATCTATCGAGAAAATCCTAAAAATTTTAATACCTAATTTACGAAAAATCTACTGTAATATAATATTAATATATTATATTAGAATGCCGTGCAAAATATTTTCAAAAATCACGCTGTTTTAACAATGAACAATTTCACAGATTATTTTGAAGGCAAAAGCAACATCGTTACAAATCCTCTTTTTTCGATAAATTGAAATACTCGTTTAATAAAAAGTAAATCATTTTCTAAAAAACCTGAGGGAAGGAGGAAGCAATTAGGATAGGAAAATATTCTCCATATATTTCTACCGTTCAACAAATAAACGTTATTCATGCGGCCATAGCTAATTTTTTAACAAAAGTAATATAAATATAAAAATTAGATTATGTACTGCAGAATAATACCTAGAATAATAAAATAAATAATAATAATAATCTCCAGTCACTTGCACCTTGCAACTTGCACTGATTGTTACTAAAGAAAGAAGGTAAGCTAAAATTATTATTTTTAATAAGTATATATACGACGATACAGTCGAATCGAAACCCTCAAACTCACTTATGTTTATATAGATATATATACACTCACTTTAAACTTTGGATTCTTTCAGTAGGTAAAGAGAATTTGATGATTTCTTATGACCCATTTTTCTAGTTGTTTTAACAATAACTATAACTTAAAACAAACAAAAAATGTTATATGAAACAAAATGAATTTATCGTTCGTACAATAGTCATGCTTTATTCTAAAGTAAAGCATTTAGTTCGGAGAGACCGATAATATATATTATACACATAAAAAATGTTATAATTTATACTTATTTTACAATACCATGCAGGAGTGTCTCACGTGCAAGCGCGCACCTCGCCCTTTCCTGTTTTACTAACTTTCTTTATTAATAATTTAAATATGTTTTTATTTTAAAATGAAACAAGCAATACGTCAAAAAGAAGAAATGCAAGATACATTCCTTTTTCAAAAAACACTTCTTTTCAAAAATTTTTGTTTTCTCCCGCTCCATAGATGAATGCGATTATACACTTTTCGCGTATTCCTTGCGTCACCCACCAATCACGTCACTTCCAACTGACCAATCATATATCACGTTCTAAAAGATTTCACATCAATTTTTCAAAGAGATATTTAATTTAACGCGTTCTAAATCTATGAATAGCGAATGATTTCGTTATATATACATCGAACTGGCAAAAATACGGTGCATAGTGCGAGTATACGTGGCACGCGTGTGTTATGAGAGGTACTTATACTCGTTAGAACTCGTGAAAAATTGAAAGGCTTCGGTTAAATAAAATAGTCACCCGGGCGCATAAATAAAAACGGGTATATAGAAGGTATATACAGTGTGTACGTAGACTGGAGCGAAAGGAAAATATGAAGCTCATTTTGAATTTACCGGGCATTAACAACATTATTGCGGACGGGTGTGTATATTCTCGGACGTTTCGGGCATCAAAGTCTAAAAGTTGCAAGTCGCATTAATAATTCGTCGGGGCCAGTCAACTTAGGTGAATTCACGTGAAAGTTTAACGTTTAAACGACGCAGGGGAAAGTTGTTCGGACAGGAGGTAGATATATGACCGTTGCGGCACGTCCGCGTTTCCGTTGGGTTCCTTATACTTCGAAAAGGTCCGAGAGGCTTCTTCCCACCCACCTACATATATATATATACATATAGGTACGTTGGAGGAATCAAGCCAACTCGACCAGGCCGATTCCGCGTTTTACACCCAAGAGGAAAAGTACATTTTATCACTGGACGTATAAGCCTTATTGCTCTCTCCTTCCTTCGCCCTCGCGCTACTGGAAAACATTCTCTCCGAATGGACTCATTCAATATCTCTCCCCCCCCCTGCCCTCTTTCTCTCTTTCTCTCTCTTTCTCTATACTTTTTTGGCTCGAGAACGAACAGATAAAAATTTGGCGATCTCGATCGAATTCGAAGGTTCGACCTACTTCGTTGTTATTATAATTTATACCTACGTAATGTATATATATATATATATGTGTGTATATATATGTATGCGAAATGGCTTGATTTTATTGCCCACGTGTATACATAGGCGAATATATCCCTATATGCTTTTTTGCAACTTCACAAAATTCATTCTTTGATCTTTCTCTCCTTTCTCTCTCTCTCTCTCTCTCTCTCTCTCCCTCTCGTCTATTTTATAATATTTCTTTTTCACTATATGGCCAATATAGATATTGTATGGCTAAAGCATCGATGTTATTTTCGGACTACAAATTTCACACCGATCCGGAACACGGACGATTTTGTATATCAATGTATTCAAAAGAGACAAAGAGAAAAAGGAAAAGACGAAATATACTATTTGGAAATCTCTCTCTCTCTCTCTCTTTCTTTTTATTCTCGTCTTAATAATTTGTGGTTACTCGCAATTCTGAACTTTCTTACCGTGTGGAAGGCACGATGATAAAAAATAAATAAAGTACCTTGGACTAATGAGGTGTATCCTTTAGTAAAAGCGAACTTCATGATCGTAAAAAGTAGAAGTCGGTGTTTGAGCAAATCTTTCTTTTACGACTAGTTGTTGGAGAAAACTCGATTTACAGCCCAATGTAAACATGTTTCAAAGTAAAATTACGGAACATGCCGACAATAAGAAAGGAACGAAGGAAATAGTCTAGTGTAAATTTTAAACTTTTAAAATTATGGCTACGAATTAACCTTTTATGATGGACTTTTATATCCACGGAATAACGTTAATATAGATTTTTTTTTCTATCGTTATACGCACCTGGTTTAATCGAGTTTCGTTGTGTACGTTCAACGTAACCTTTTGGCAAATGTATATATAACGCTTTAATAAAAAAAAGAAAAATACGTACAATACGAAGGAAGAGAAAAAAAAACACTTTCTCGTTAGATCTCGCGTCATTGAGTATTTAACTTTTAACGGAGCTGCGGTCTATCGAATATTCACGAAATATATCAATTAAACTGGACGCGGCGAGTTACGTCGATGAAATATCATAGTTTAATATTCCTCGGGGCGACAGTTGAATAAATAATTAACTGTAAACGCGTAGTCGTGAAAACGTTTCAGCCGAGCGACGATAAATTAAATATAAAAAACTCAATTACCAAATCATCGCGAGAGTAAGAACGTAACACAAAATAAAAAAAAGAAGAATATACGGTTTCACCCCGAAAAGCAGGTCATATCCCTTGCGATGGATAAACAAAAATGAAAGGAGAAGGAGCTCGAAAGATTATTCGTCGAAACGTCAAAAATTCCAAAATTAGGTCCACGTTCGACGTGTAATAAAGAAAAGAACATATCAGTACAGGAAATATAATGAAAACCGGCACCGATCCCTATACAGTGTTACATAATTAAAATGTATGACTGTCTGGACGTATCGAGAGATGCGGGTGTAACTCTTCTCCTCCTCGCAAAAAAAACGAAAAGCTGGACATACGGGGAAGAAATAAAAAAAATATATAGATAACGAGGACAAAAAACGGAGTGCAATGCATCGACAGAGAGAGAGAGAGAGAAGGGATGTATATATATATATATATATGTGTGTATATATGTATGCGAAATGGCTTGATTTTATTGCCCACGTGTATACATAGGCGAATATATCCTATATGCTTTTTTGCAACTTCACAAAATTCATTCTTTGATCTTTCTCTCCTTTCTCTCTCTCTCTCTTTCTTTTTATTCTCGTCTTAATAATTTGTGGTTACTCGCAATTCTGAACTTTCTTACCGTGTGGAAGGCACGATGATAAAAATAAATAAAGTACCTTGGACTAATGAGGTGTATCCTTTAGTAAAAGCGAACTTCATGATCGTAAAAAGTAGAAGTCGGTGTTTGAGCAAATCTTTCTTTTACGACTAGTTGTTGGAGAAAACTCGATTTACAGCCCAATGTAAACATGTTTCAAAGTAAAATTACGGAACATGCCGACAATAAGAAAGGAACGAAGGAAATAGTCTAGTGTAAATTTTAAACTTTTAAAATTATGGCTACGAATTAACCTTTTATGATGGACTTTTATATCCACGGAATAACGTTAATATAGATTTTTTTTTCTATCGTTATACGCACCTGGTTTAATCGAGTTTCGTTGTGTACGTTCAACGTAACCTTTTGGCAAATGTATATATAACGCTTTAATAAAAAAAGAAAAATACGTACAATACGAAGGAAGAGAAAAAAAACACTTTCTCGTTAGATCTCGCGTCATTGAGTATTTAACTTTTAACGGAGCTGCGGTCTATCGAATATTCACGAAATATATCAATTAAACTGGACGCGGCGAGTTACGTCGATGAAATATCATAGTTTAATATTCCTCGGGGCGACAGTTGAATAAATAATTAACTGTAAACGCGTAGTCGTGAAAACGTTTCAGCCGAGCGACGATAAATTAAATATAAAAAACTCAATTACCAAATCATCGCGAGAGTAAGAACGTAACACAAAATAAAAAAAGAAGAATATACGGTTTCACCCCGAAAAGCAGGTCATATCCCTTGCGATGGATAAACAAAAATGAAAGGAGAAGGAGCTCGAAAGATTATTCGTCGAAACGTCAAAAATTCCAAAATTAGGTCCACGTTCGACGTGTAATAAAGAAAAGAACATATCAGTACAGGAAATATAATGAAAACCGGCACCGATCCCTATACAGTGTTACATAATTAAAATGTATGACTGTCTGGACGTATCGAGAGATGCGGGTGTAACTCTTCTCCTCCTCGCAAAAAAAACGAAAAGCTGGACATACGGGGAAGAAATAAAAAAAAATATATAGATAACGAGGACAAAAAACGGAGTGCAATGCATCGACAGAGAGAGTGAGAAAGAGAGAGTGAGAGAGAAAGGGATGTATATATATATATATATATATATACGCGCATCCATGGAAATGTCAATCTGTTCTCCGCGAGATTTATGGAGAACAATGCATTACGTAAATTGTAAGCGATGCCCTAGCGCGTGTATATCGTGTCAGAGAACGAGATTGAAGAGAGAGAGAGAGAGAGAGAGAGAGAGAGAGAAAAGAACGTTGCTTGCTGCCAAGGAAGGTTCATCGCGTTCCGTTCCATCCGTCGTTTAAACATTCAAAAGCTCGCTCGCTCGCTCGCGCGTTTCTCGCACTCTTTTCCCTTCTTTGTGCATTGGGTACGCTATGCGCTTGAAAATAGGAAAAAGAGAGAGAAAGCGTGGAAATAGAGACTAATCACGGTGAAATTGAAGTGTAGTGCGAAGAGAGAGATAAAGAGACAGGGAGAGAGAGAGAGAGAGGGAGAGGATAACGTTTAAATTTTGAAGCGACTGGATGAAGAGGGAATGTTACACTATGAAAGTCATACTCGGATTCGTAACGAAATTTTTAAACGAGATTAAAATTCGCCTGGTGCTATGTACAAACTAAGCTGTAAGTGGCTCTCCGAGAGACCTTAAACTTATACTATTCTGAGGATTATTTATTTCCACTGCGTTCTGTCTGTATATAATAGTTTTAATTACTTTGAACTGCCAATCACGTTAAAGGAATTATTACTATATGTATACGCGTAGTACGTTTTATTTTGTGAAGTATAAATATAAGAAAAATAGGTATGCGAAAATTAGAAACAATGCGATCAGAAGTCGTGTATATGTACATGCATATATATATGGGTGGTTCTCTGTGACATCGAAGATGAAAAAAATAAATATTGCTATAACTGTGGGAATATGTTTTAGAGGTATCCAGTAGTTCTCCTGATTTTTTTCAGATTTTTTCTGGTCCATTATTTTAAGTTACAGAGAGTCAAAGTTGACATTTTAGCACTTTTTTGCATTATATGCCCATTTTCATGAATTTTTAGCTCCCAGGGGATGCATTTTTCACTAAAAACATAAGTATGACTTTTTTTCTAAAATTTTCCGAACTTTTCATTAAAAATATTTTTAAAGACATAAATGTATGCTGTCACACTCTTGTAAGCCATTTAAACCTTAAATAGTGAAAATCAACAATTCTGCTCCGGACTTTGGTAACCTAATACTGTCTAAAAGATGTCTTTTTATAGTCAGAAACTGCCTAAAAATTTCCAGAGTGGGTCTACATCATTAAGATCACTTATGGTCAAAATATCCGGGAAAAGTGCCCGAAATATTAATAGAAATGTATATTTGTTGCCTTATAACGATGAATCTAGTAGCACGATCATTGCAAAAAAATTTATGCACTTACCTTGGAATGGTAGAAAAGTATCTCCACTTGTTTCAGTATCCATCTAATCCCCTGTACTAAATATTATTATACAAATGTAAAAAATTAATTTTTAAACATTTATAATGCTGAATTTATAGTTTTACATCCCTTACAAGAATTATAATACTAATCTGAAGGATTACTATAAAAGTATCAACATTATTATTATTATTATTCAGCAATACATTGTTTAGATTTCACAAACTTGTCACTGTCACGTTATCATATTATTCATTATAATTATATATCCGATTTATTTATATATCTTTTGTATTAAATACGTATATTCAGTTATTGTAATAATGATGTTTATATATTTATAGTAATCCTTCAGGTTAGTATTATAATTCTTGTAAGGGATGTAAAACTAATATTCAGCATTATAAATGTTTAAAAATTAATTTTTTACATTTGTATAATAATAATTATATTTTTAGCAGCTTACAGTGGATTAGATGGATACTCAAACAAGTGAAGATACTTTTCTACCACTCCAAGGTAAGTGCACAAATTTTTTTGCAATGATCATGCTAATAGATTCATCGTTATAAGGCAACAAATATACATTTCTATTAATATTTCGGGCACTTTTCCCGGATATTTTGACCATAAGTGATCTTAATGATTTAGACCCACTCTGGAAATTTTTAGGCAATTTCTGACTATAAAAAGACATCTTTTAGACAGTATTAGGTTACCAGAGTCCGGAGCAGAATTGCTGATTTTCACTATTTAAGGTTTAAATGGCTTACAAGAGTGTGGCAGCATACATTTATGTCTTTAAAAGTATTTTTAATGAAAAGTACGGAAAATTTTACAAAAAAAGTCATACTTATGTTTTTAGTGAAAAATGTATCCCCTGGGAGCTAAAAATTCATGAAAATGGGCATATAATGCAAAAAAGTGCTAAAATGTCAACTTTGACTCTCTGTAACTTAAAATAATGGCCCAGAAAAAATCTGAAAAAATTCAGGAGAACTACTGGATACCTCTAAAACATATTCCCACAGTTATAGCAATATTTATTTTTTTCATCTTCGATGTCACAGAGAACCACCCATATATATATACACGTTGTCATATAATTGCGTGACTGAAAGGGTTGACCTAACCTATAAATATTATTCAATTATTTTTCAGAAAACTACGTATTTTAAACCTATACTTTGAATTGATCTAGATTTTGTGTCCAAAGTGTTTATATTATATTATTCACAATATATCACAATATATCACACATCGACATGTATCGCCAACGGATCGACTGTTCGACTATAAGTAACGAAGAAGGATAAATCGTGAATTAATAAAAAGTACTTAAATGTAAATTGTTTTTTTTTATTATTATTTTAACGTCGCTCTTTTTATGCTCCCAAATCGGTGCTAATAAGCGACGAAGCGACTTCGTGAAGATTTTTGTAGGTTATGCTTATACGAATCATACGTTAGTTTCGATTCGTATCGATTGTTAAGCAGTGTTTCTCCACTACTTTATTTTCTACCAGGGTACTACAATTATGTAAACATTGGACGTCGGGTGGTATATATAGTAAATTTTTACCGTGATCTTCATAGTAAAAATTGTCAGACGTAGGATTAAAATTTACCGATTCGAAAAAACGAGAAACTAATTCCTAAGCCAATTAAAAAGCGTTTAAATTTTCCTGAAATTTACAATTTAAATTCAATCAATTTATATAATGTGATTAATAGATTTACGTTATAATTTTATACCAATAGGTTTTAACCACACCTAAATTACAGATCTCTTTAAAATATTTGTACTTACGAATGAGCTAAGAAATATTTAATGAACTTTGGCAATGTAGCACTTATTGCATACATTCTTTACGTTATACTAGAATTAACCGCAATCACTTTTTTATATAAGGATAAAATTAAATGTGAACACCAATTAATAAGTTGGTAATAACATAAAAGCTTTTCCTTTTTCGACACGCGTTGTAACGATATACATCTATCAATCAGATCTGGAGGTATACGTTAGATAGTTAATATCTATAGATGTTAATATCTCATATTCTGCAGTATGAGTATTAAAAAATTAAATTAAAATAAAAATAATAATTATGCTATTTATATAATAAGATTTACAAGTTCATAATAATTGTTGATTAATTAATAAAAAAGAAAAGTGTATGAGTACTCTAACTATCTACTGAATTTCAAAATAAAATATTATTTTGTTTTTGATAAACTATCCCTTACCGACTCTTGAGGTTGAGTTCAGATGTTTTTTCAAACTTTTCTCGAAAACACAGTTAGATTATTGATAAGCAAAGCCGCCTCTTCTCTTATTTTTCTACGTACTGTTTTGTTTCCTTTATTATTAATTATCGCATTTATCAGCAAGATAGGGAGGCTAAAAATTAATTTTGGTACCCTCTCAAGTCGTAATTCTTTCTTCATAGAGTTATTCCGTAGTTTCCTACATCGACGTATCGATCACAGAATAGGTCATGCATAAGTACGTCGTCAAATGAGCCAATGATAAAATATCTTTATTGATTTTATAGAAAAAACCGTAAGGGCATAAAAACCCTACGAAAGTGTTGTATTAATTGTCGTTGCACCACGTGGTTAATAACTATAAGGGGTCCGGCGATACGAATACATTTTATACTACTGATGTATCGAATGCAAAACGGAGAGTACACGAAAATTTTTAGATAATTTTTAAAATGGTATAATTAATTTGATAATTAATTGTCGAACGTTTTATAAAAAGATTAGGCGGATGTTAAAGTCAATTTTTACCGATCTGTTTAAATCCAATGTTTAAATAAATTATGTTAAATTATAGACAAACCAAGACATCATATTATATCGTACCAGTCAACTTTTATCATCCCTACCTTATTAACCAAATTAATAATATAAATAACTTTAAATTTAAGGGGATGTAATACCCAAATTGCAGAGCGCTAATTAGAAAATCACATATTGTAAAACCTAATTATAAGAAAAATCTAAGAAAAATCAAAGATACTGTTCAAAATAAATAGAATACAAGAGAGTGACAGAGAGATTTTTACGAAATAATTAACTATAAATTAATTATACGTAAATAACAATTTTTGGTCGATAATATATAGGTATCTAACCAATGATTCACGGCTGCCCAAAAATCTCGCTGATTTAGCAATAAAAAAAAGATTTGAAAAATTTCAGAGATCTTCAAAAGAAATATAACATCGTTTCATAACAATTTTTCGATAAATTGAATTCTTCGTTAAATAAAAAATGTATCATTTTCCTATTTTATGGGATTCACATCCCGTAGAAAAAGTACGAAATGACACGTCGCTGTATACAACCAATTGACTTCTCTGCAAAATTTCTAAGAAAATTCTTGCTAGAAAGTATAAAAAATCAATAAACAATCTTTCATGGAAAGGGGTAGTTCTCAGAAAACCGATTATATTTATGTCTCATATTTTACAAAGAGGTCAATTGTTTGTAAATAAAGACATGTCCTCTCCTACGTTTTCAAATATTATTATACTTATTGCACATATTATTTATTATTAAATTCTACGTTTAGTTCGAATGGTAGGGTAGTTAGGATAAATGCTAAGTTTACAAACCCTCTTAAGAAGGTGGTATACCCGGTGGATTATCGATCGAGCAAAAATTGATAATTATTACATTTATTTAAAAACATATGCAATTTTATGCAAAATTTGAATATAGAACTGCAGTAAATAATTAAATCATGTCCTAGTACAAAAACTTTAAGTTAATACAATATACAAGGACCCTTAAAAAATTTCTGTACCGAAAAATCATGGAAAATCATTCATTTCAGTGCAGAAATGTTTTACGGTGTCTTTATTGTATTGACTTGAAACTTTTGTTGAATGACTAATTATTTAATTATGTAGTGCAGTTATGCATTCGGATTTTCCGTAAAAATGCATATTCTTTCAAATAAATGTATTAATTATATTTTTTTCTCGGTCGGTAACACATCGGGTATATCACCTTCTTAAATGCAAGAAAATAACACCGTTATACCTTCGATACGAGAGAACTAGTGTTGAAAATTTCGGATGTACAGCGACATGTACTTGTGAACTATGTAAAATTATACGTTCAGCGATATTCGTACGCGATTTTTAACACGATTCTTTGCAATTTTTATATTTTGACCGGACAAATTTCTAAAAATATATAAATTATGATAATTATGCAGAAAGCGTATATGAAAACAGGTAATTTTAATAATAAACTCGTCCGCGCTCATGTGCATACGAAATTACAGAAATAACTAGCTAGAGTGAAAAAAAATGGAGTGCGAGCGATAAAGTTCGAAAGCGCGTCAGTCACGGTAAATCCACGAAACAATAAAAACCATAGTCTCTGACGCCTAGAGCGTTAAAAATAAATAACAAAGAGTGGCGGAGAGAGTAAAAAGCGAAAAAAGAAAAAGAAACGAACGAAAGGAAACGTAGAGATAGAGAAACAAAAGTATAGTCGAGTGTAAGGAAGAAAAGGAAAAAAGGTAGTCGGCGTACAGTGGAAACGCGAACGCAGCTTTGATAGTCATAGGGATATATGCAGCGAGGTATAGGAGGAGAGGCAAGTGGCGCAAAAACCGGGTTTTGTCGGGTTCGCGTGGACCAAATCGTTTTCCGGGTTGTGGGTGCACAAGGACAAACGAGGAAGGTATAGCGCACGCATCCGCGTGGACCATGCGAACCATCTCTCTTTACCTCGGTGGATTTTCGCGGGAAAACTCGGCAGGTCTTTTATCCCCTCGTAAAGGGCTATGTCATGCGACCATATGGCCTCTGTGTTTTCGGGCAAGCTGGCATTCGTTATTTCTGTCTCTCGTGTGGCTCATGGGGGGCCTGCGCGCGAGATTGGTTTCTTTGTTCCGAGTCGCCGACGTCGACGTCGGTACCCACTGTGCGTTCACCAGGACTCGCACACCTATCACCGAATTCGGGAGACTCGGTGCACGAACGCATCGGTGCGGACGTCGTGGATTCCTATTGTGTGCGCTTTCCTTCTCCCCTGTATGTGTACACCATAATGGTTAACAAGTTGCACATCACGGGATACGGTTACTGCGACGCTTGTATTTCGGATTTGGTGGCACATTCCTTCGTTTTTCTTTTCTCTTCTTTCTCTCGTTATCTTTCATCGTAGTTTGTCTATTCCAAATGTACCGACCGAGTTGTGTAATCATGTGATAAAGTGTTTTCTAACAGATTTAAGACAATCCATAGTATAGCAGTGTACCACGTCAATTAAAAAAAAATCATGTGTACATAAATTTTTTTTGCAAAATCCATTCAATTATTGTTCTTATCAGACCTCGGTCGTTTAGGGCGTTGAGCTTATGATCTGGGTTGATAGAAGCAATACTAGGGTATTTTTTAACAAGTGTTTTCTTTGTTTAGCACTATGTTGGGAGTTCAAATAGAGCGACGTTAAAATAAAATAATAAAAAAAATAAGTATTTTTTCGAAGAAAAATTTAAATTATTTATGACGAATTAGATATAGTAAGTCAATGAATTGCTAAATTCACATTAAATGATGAACGTTTCGTTGACGTAAAATGCAGCTGACAAACACGGAACTTTTCGAGAAAGTTTTTCATTTTCATTAGTAAATATAAATTGTTGGAAAATTAACGTTTTAGGTAAATAAATAAAATATCCAGAAAAGCCGTTGTTTCTTATGCGAGAGCTAGAACACTTTGGGTCTATTTGGGTTTTTTATTAGCGAAATGTATCATCTTCATTCATTCTCCATCAAATTAAGTCTAAGGCGTGTACATTTTATTGGTTCTTAAATACCTTTTTCTATTTATTATAGTAGTAAACATCACTATCACTTATCAATTAGTTTTTAATATGCCAGTAGAGTATTCGCAACGATTTTTGAGGTATAGAATAGATATTTATTAAAAATGTCGGTAGAAAGTAGATATTTTTAATATACAGAATTTATCGGGCTCTGCAAACCCATATGCTTTATTAAACAAGACCTTTACTCTTCGTCCACTGTGGTTAGTCCAAGAGTAAGCCTTTACAAAAATTAAAAATTAAAAATTGGCGTTTCGACCATCTGCGACAGGTGTCTAAAAAAGGTCGTTAGCTCCTTACTGAGGAGACCAAAGTTAGAAAGCCGTGGTCGAAACGCCAATTTCTAAGTTTTTTAATTTTTGTAAAAGCTTACTCTGGGACTTCCACCAACCATAGTGGACGAAAAGTAAAGGCCTTGCTTAATAAAGCATATTGGTTCGCAAAGCCCGATAAATTCTATGTATCGAAAAAATCTTTAACGAATGATAAATTCACTTTTCTTAGATATTTTAACTATAAATATATGGCCGGAATGATTATATTCTTTAATTTATTTACTCACACATATCGATTGATATCTACCTTTGTATTATCGTTATGAAGTATTTAATAGTTAATGTAACTTGCTAGAATTATTTAAACGAGCGAATTTAAATATAATCTTCGAATTATACCGTTTAGCGTATATATTATGATTTAAAATTACTGATTTTTTTATGTAACGGAAACTTATATTTTCTCTGATAATTGCTCTTTCAAATGTTCTCGTATTTAGGTACTTACTTATATATTGTGAATGTTTTCAGATTTTTAATTTAATATTATAAACGTGATTTTTAGGTTGGAAGATAGGCGTACTCGACATTTAGATCTGACACCCCCTAAAATGTTACATCTATACGAGTAAATAGATCGGCACATTAAATCACTACGAATCAAACCAATGATAAATATAGACAAATCTAGTAACAAATCTATTCGAATTAAAAAAAAAAGAAGTACGGAATATTCTACACTTTGGTTGATTGGTAAAACAAATAAAATAAATACACCGGGAAAGATTGTATCTACATTTTTGAGCTTTGGTTATGTATACATATACATATAAAAAAATTTTTAAATATTTACGTTACAGAATTTTCATCAGAGCTTAATTTTTTTCCGCGTGGTCGAGCGAGTCGGCAACCCGTGATTGACATTTCTCGAAGAAAAAAAAGGGTCACAGTCATACACACAAACACACACGTACACCGTATTTCAATATTTAATCTGGGCAGTGTTTCACCTGAAATCGATTCCACGGTAAAAATAAAAATTCGAAAAAGAGATCCCTGGGAAAACCAACTACAAATCCCTTTCCTTTATCATCTATCGAATTTGTCCGGTGGCAAATTTTCGTATCCGGTCTCCTCCTCCTCCTCCTCCTCCTCCTCCTCCTCGCCATCGTCGACGTCGCGTGCTACTAAAAATCCCGATGCTCACTGATAATCTGCAAGCCGAAATTCGTTATTCCAGCCTTAACTCGAGGATTAGAGGGACCGAGCCTGAACTCTGGACGCTCTTTGGAAAACGTATCTCTGCGAATTCTTCCTCTAGCTTACCTATATATGTATGTATATAACTGAATCTCTATCCCCCCAATGTGCGCGGATTAATAGCATGAAGGACGATCGAATTAAAAACGATGACCCTGAGTAAGTTTAATTTAAAATTTAATAATGGATTTTCAATATTATATACTGCAGTGTGTAGTCGTTCCAAACTGAATATATATATATACATATACATATACATATATTTATATATATATAGATCGACGTATTTAATTTTATTCGTTTCAATGTACACTCGCCTATAAATAAATACATTTGCGAAAGAAAATGTGATATATGGAAATGAGTGCGCGGGCTACGAATGCTTCTGTTTTTGTTCCCGAGTTTACCGGTATTTACAAAAACAATAACCGTCGCTTCTCTCGGTATTTAGTGACGAATGATACGTCCATATACACGTGTTTTCCTAATATGTATATTCGATCTCTACTTGAAAAATATTTTCTCAAAACAATACATTCGATCGACCATTGCGAATAACTTCACATTTTATTCCGTCCCCGCGGTAAGTATTAATCTTTATATTCAATTTTGAAATATTAATCTACTGCATTAAGTATGTCTTTTAATAGTATATATAAGATAAAAATAAAAATAAATAAATATATATATTTTATTTTTATTTTTATATATCTTCTTATATAAGATAGTTATAACAAAGAATTTCGTTTATTTACTCTATTCCGCTCCGCCTAGCCCTTCACTACTTAAATGATAATTATGGAATTGAAATGGAATGTAATAATGACAAGATATGAAAATCACGAAATCACATTAAATATAAAATTATTATACCTATAACTAGCTCGCCACGCATTCGATCTTGAGCTCCTCCGCGCTTCGCATCGTGTAGCGGTGCAAGGCATGCAAAAAGCTATGCATGACCGTGTAAAACTCGTGCTACGCGCTCGCATCGTTTGCGACTATTGGGTACATATAATACATGACACAACAATTCAACTTTTATTAAGTTTCACAAAGCTTGGGATTTTTGGCCTACAAAATATAATATACATCATAAGAGATAGTAATAAAAATATGACTTTAAATTATGTGCTTATCATCTTTGCCTTCGGATCATGTCACAATTCACACGCACTGCGATATATTTAATTTTATTGTGATAAAACGTGTTTTTTTGTACTTTTTTCATTATTTTGACCGTTTTTCTCTATTTATCTTTGAAAATATTATTCTGAGCGTAAAGTGTACCATATACCAAAAAGTTTTGTTATTTTGAGAGGAACATTTCGTTCGTATAAAGTATTTAGGTGGAATTAATACATTTCAAGATAATGCTACATAACCGTTTCTAAGCAATCAAAAATAATGCCTTAACTTCAAGTGTTTCAGTGCTATTATATCCCAAAATAGGACCATTATCTAATTACATTATGACGAAGTTACCCTGTAAATCTCAGGTAAATCGGTCAAAAATTAACTGAGTTATCTTAGGTACATGATTACGTACATATACATACATCCATATATACATTTTAGGGAGGGCCTTAAATGAATTCTAATACACATAAATTTCTCTTACAATCCATTATCTAGTATATTTTGATGCATCACACATTTTGCGATGATGAATATATAAGGCTCTCTCGTGTAGCACTATAGTGCCTAAAAACTTAAACGACTTGTATCTTTTTATTTTATTTATTAGGACTAAAATTAAAAACAGAATAATGGTAAAACTCTTCACTATATAAATAATTTTAATGTCAATCATTATCATTGTATTCTTTTTAAACCCTATTAATTTATTTAATCATTTATTTAATGCAATAAAATGTATTCATATAATCCTATAAACGCCATCAAGTTACTAAGAACGTAATCTAGTATTATTAACCTTGTTTTTAGTTTGTCATACATATATGATATATATAATAAGAATATTTTCACGTGGTAATAATTAAAAATTTTATTCCAAACAATATTGTCTATATTAAGCAAATCTTCTAATTGATTTTGAATGTTTACATTATTAACATTCCCACTCCTTGATAATGCAACGTATAATTGTCCATGTGAAAACAATGGCCGTCTTATGTAAACACCAATACAATCCAATTTTGCCCTTGTGATTTGTTAATTGTCATAGCAAAAGCTAATTTTAGCGGAAACTGTTTTCTAAATAAAACAAACGGTAAAGAAGAAAAATCTCCAGTATATATAATGTTATTTGCGGTATAAAAACTTTGCTATCAATATTATCTTCTGTATTAATTAACATTTTTTAAAATTATAATTCATTACTATAAAAATCAATTTAAAATATTTAAATAACACACAATGTTTTAAATAATAAATATTTGTTTATTTCATAATGTCGATAGAAATAGTTAATAAAAGGAATTAAGGAATGCGGGAATGTTAACGTAATTATGGGGCTTGGCAAGCGGAGCGAGCAGGGCTTCACCCCGCTAGTATAGATATATATATTTGTAGGTACATTATAAGCAATTTGAAGATTTTTTACTAATTTATTTGTGATCAAAAACCAAAAATTTTTTAAAATCAATGATAATAACTTGTTTTTGCATATTTTATTGTTGATTTAAGTAAGTTTTTTTGTTCAATTAAAATATAAAGAAAAAAAAAAGTTTTTTATGTTATATATACGCAACATTTTGTGGAAAATTTCAATAATCTCATAAAAGCTTGTTAATCAGATAATAATCATTATAATCGTAAATTACGATTCGTAATGAAATAATATACGATAAAATTATTCTCAGCTTAACGAACTTAAAGAACACAAAAAGTAACCTATCTCTATCCTTCAAGAAATCAATAATTAAATCAATTTTCGAAATCTATAATTATAAATGGTGTATAATTATAAACGAAGTTTTCGATAAAAATAAAATTAAGTTGCGACATAAACTTGCCTTTTTGAAGGAATTTTACTATTTTTAACGGAAAAATTCTACATCTATTTTAATATATTAAAAATAAGAATTATTTAAATTCTTTGCTTCCACGAAATCTATATTACAATTAATAATTTAATTTAAATAATTTTGCATTTTTAATTTTAATTTAGTGTTATAGAAAAAGCAGATTATGTATTAATATTTTACTTGTATGCGTAAAGTAAATTTTATTATTTTTAAAATATGAATTAAAGTTCTTTTATTTCTTGATGAACCGGTATATAGTTAAATATATCAGAGCTAGTGTATATATATAGAATTGGAAAAAAGTATAAAGTAGTCAAAGCATATCGTCATGAATCTAAGGAGGAAAGAAAAAGGGGATATCGAGGATATACAGAGAGTGCAGTGACAAAAGGTTAATAATTTCATGATGCGGAAGACAAAGGTTCGTCGAGGAAATGAGTAAAAGACCAAGAACGCGAAGATGATAACGCATATATACGAGGAATGTAATAAAAGAGATTCTGCGCGTGTGCGTGGATGGTGATCCCAGGAGGGCGGCTGAAGCTGCAAGCCCTCGTGTTCCAAGGCGTTAAACGATTAACCATCCTCGGGTATAATGCGATAACCACTAAATTAAATTTAGCCAGGCGGTCCCGGGATTACCCCGGCGAATCTTCCGTGTGAGGAATAAAAAGGGCAAGGATAAGAAGAACCTCGAGTAATCTTTAAAAAATGGAACGTAGAGGAAGAATGGAGGAAGAGGGAGAAAATGACATCGAAGAAGAAAGGGATCGCCGAGGTTGAAAAGGAGAGAAAAAGAAAGAGTAAAGAACTAAAGAAGCGAGGAGTATGTACGCAAACGTAAAAGACAGGTGAATTTTTCTTGAAGGTTGGAAATTAGATTTTCTTAAGTTGATCTTACATGCACGTGTAGATCGAACATTCCCCCCGATCTTCCATTCGGAATTCCTTCCACAATTCGACACTTTTACAAAGTGCGCTGAATTTCTTTCGTTGCGACTCTACCACTCTCTCTCTCTCTCTCTCTCTCTCTCTGTCTGTCTGTGTGTATAAGCGTGCATACCCGAAATATCGCACGTTACCTTTAAAAATGCTAAAAATTGTTCGTTGTTACATTCCTGTGTATCCGGCGAGTAAACAGACTTTTTAATTAACTTCTCCTTTCAATTGTATTTGTTTTTTTATCTCAAAAAGACAAGTTACATTTGCTAAATGTACAAGGTAAAGTTTTGTTTAATAAACTCAAGTAATATTTGCTTTAAAGGTTTAATCAATTTTACTAAGCTTACACGAATTAAAATTCTGAACCCGCGGTTTTTAGTAATATTTAGTCTAGTTGCAGTTCGAGTACTATTTATAGAAAAAAATAAGTGAGCGACTCATGAAAGATATTATTCAATTAATTTGAAGTAATTAAATTATTTTTAATTACGAGCTTTATATTTATATACTATCTATACCGCTGCTTGATTGAGAACAATGCAAATATTGTGAGATCGAGGGTATTTTCGTTGAATCACTAAGTCTGAGAAATGCACGATTCTCATTTAATGTTCTATTTTCTGCAGTATAATTGGAGGTTAATTTAAAATATACTTATATGCTTCATAATCAGAAGATAATGTGCATGCAGTGGTTTTTGTTATGGTAACTGATCACAAATAGGATATTAAATTACTAAAATTCGAGATATGGATTCAATATGGTAACAAAAATTCTTCAACCTTGGTAGAAATAAAAAAAATAACATACGTAGTTTCTAAGCATTAAAACTTACTTACAACAAAATAAAGACTATCTATTTAAAATGCCCATTTAAAAAAATATATTTTTGATTTAAGCGGAATTTTCTTAAAAATGTCGTAAGAAGGTAATTTGCTTGCTCCAAAGTGATTTTTCTATAACTAAGTGAATTCTTCCACAATCAACTCAAATTTTTGTTTGTGAAAAAATAGGAACAGTAACTCTAAAAGATTAATATATTCTAAAAATCAGTATCAACACCTTGAAGAGAATTGAATCCTCGCTTCCTCCAAGAACCATCACCTGATACACTTATATGGCAATTCTGACTTGTTGAATCATATACTTGCTTGACAGTTGCTTTCATAGACTGTTTACCAACTTCTTTACAAACATTTTTTATCTCTGTATTAATAATGTCATAATTACTGTGAGAAACTGGACTCGGCAAATCCATATTTCCACAAAAAGTAACTAAACCAGCATGCCCACGACCAAGAGTTCTCATTGTATACACTAACATCTATTTATTTCATAAGCGTTACTTTTTTTCCAACTTTTCTACTTGAATCAATAACAAATACCTTAAAACAGTTTGTACATGTTATTGTTATTTTACTTCCCAAACCTCTCACATCAACTTCAGAAATTTAACTGTACCATGACAATTCTGACAAACTAAAAATTCTTCTAATGTTGGGAAAAGTAGTGATATATCTATAATTTTATTTTCTGTGCTACTTCTTCAATGGTATCAGTTTTTAACTTTTTACTTGATCTGGATCAATGTTGATGGAAGTGCATCGTAGTGGATTTTACTGATGTTGATAATTTTTTATGAGCAGATGTACCAGGTATTCTGTTACTTGAGTCTGGCATTTGTTTTACTGCTCGTTTTTTGTATAAGCTTATAATAATTTCTTAAAACTAATAAAATTTAAAGTTAAAAATATACTTTTAATTTAAAATCCACTGAGTATTTACTAAAATAATGTAAATACTTTATCAATGCAGGCAATATTTACTTCAAATAGAACTGTACGTATTTGTGCAGTATATTAGAGTAAAAGAATCATTTATTTATTAACTATTAAATTTGAATCGTATGGTAAAGTAGATTTCTACTTTACCAAACTCTACGCTTGATAGTTGCTTCGTTTAATATACTTGTATGTAAACGTCGAAAACCTCGCAATTATTATTTTAGTTAAATTAAAATAAAATGTCTTTTTTTGCAAAAATAATTTTAGAGAAATAATGTCTATTGATGCTTACTTTATTTCAATTATAACTTGCGAAAAATTTTTTGTTTTTTTTTCAAATTTTGGGATAATGTTTTATGTAAGAAATACTTTAAAAAAAGTTAATAAAAAAAAAATCGATTTTTTGAGCAGTTAACCCAGGCTTGACCCTTAGTAAGTTTTTTGTTCAATTAAATATAAAGAAAAAAAAAAGTTTTTTACGTTATATATACGCAACATTTTGTGGAAAATTTCAATAATCTCGTAAAAGCTTGTTAATCTGATAATAATCATTATAATCGTAATTACGATTCGTAATGAAATAATACGATAAAATTATTCTCAGGTTAACCAAACTTAAGAACACAAAAAGTTACCTATATATCCTTCAAGAAATCAATAATTAAATCAATTTTCGAAATCTATAATTATAAATGGTGTATAATTATAAACGAACTTTTCGATAAAAATAAAATTAAGTTGCGACATAAACTTGCCTTTTGAGGAATTTAAAATTAAGCAGATTCCTTTTGATTCTAAACAGAATCACATTGGAGCGTATTTAAGGAGAATTTTGCCATAGAATTCAGAATATAAGAAATAGCTGGGAAATTAATAAATGGACAGCGAAAATGGTTAGGTATTGACTCCCGATGAAACGCTTTTTCGCCCATTTGTTGCACATATTTATTGGAATGAGCATAACCACTAAACATAAAGTATTCATTTCTGGGTAATGTTCTAAACAAAATGCGAAGCACGTTGTGAAATTTGATCCCTTTACCATTTCCGATCGAGTCCGACGATTGTTTGTGTCGTACAAATACTCATTTCAAGATATTTTAACTTTATAAATTAATCACCAAATTGATCCGAAACATTTTTGCCTATAATGCGCCAGGTATCGCAGTTAAGCATTTTTAATATACTTATATCTACTAGGGAATGCTTCCAAATTATTATGAGAAAATTTAATTATACAGTATATACCATTTTGGAACCGTCCTCTTGAATTTTAAAAATCTCAAATTCGTGATCAGCGACTCTATAACCTCTACACACACATTTTTCGTTATTTTAAAGTAATTAATAATCGAATGTAATATTTTAGATATTTCGCATACAATTAATTAATCTACTGAATATTAAAATCATATAGTTTTAATTTCGGACGTAAAATTATTTCCAATTTGCAAGTTAAAAAATTGACTAACCTAATAACATTAGACATCATTAAAACTTTGCAAAAAAATTTACTCTTTGAAGAAATGAATTAAAATTGATCAAAGAATCTAATAAATTTGACTGAAGTAAACCATTAATATTTACTTAACCACTTTATAAGTTGTTTTTTAATAAATTTTTCTATAACGTATCCAGTAATTATAACTCGATATTCTTCATGCGTCATTCAACCTGCTTATAATAAACTATAAAAATAAAAGGGATTTTAATATATTTAATTTCCATATTAGAAGTGGCTGCACGCATCCCACCTTGACGTTGAAACAATTGCGTCAAAAAGCATAACCGAGCGACACCGCGTAAATTAATAAATCGCGACTCGAGATACCTGTTCTCTTTTCATTCTCGCTCGTCGGTATATATACGAATTTGGATTCCGTTCTCGACGAGATGGGGTATATATATATATTTACGTTTAAACACCCGCGCGAGGTCCCTGTGCAACGCGAGCGATTAATCCAGGGAGTATACGCGCGAGCCACCCTCGTGGAGTACTTAAATGCTTTGCGAAAAGAAAAATGATAAGCGCGCACGGCAAGTGAGAATTAGGTATAAAGTGTGCCTCGTCACACACCGACGTTCGCTTTCCTTTTCGCGCTCTCCTCTATCTCTATCTCTCCTTCCCTCTCGGCCGTTTCGCGGAATTCATAATATCCCAGGTACACACACGTACACATAACAAGGGAGAGTAAAAAAAAATTGCAGATTCTTTCTTTCGCCGTCGCTCATCCGCGATATTAGCATACATTTTTAAATGCGCGCGAGAGACTTCCTCGTATTGCACCCCTCACCACCTGCCTTTCCTCCATTTTTTTTCTTTTTTTTATTAATTAAAATCCTCGGAATATAAATGAACGAAGGATGGGAGCGCAGAAGAGTTGGTTATGAAAATTTTTCGATGATAAATTTTACGGGGATACAAAAAAACTTTCGCGTCTGCTAATATTCAAATATTTAAAATTCGAGAGATTCGATTATTTTACGTTAATTATTCGACCTATATATACTGAATTTTTGGAACGCTCGCGCGTATAGTCGGTTTTACGAACGTTTGCTTTTATCCGTGTACCTTCCATTATTAACTCAACATCACCGTTTACTTACAGTTGCGTGAAGTTTTTTCAAACTTCGGACTGTTAAGTAATATACGAATATGTGCAGTCTAACACAATAATTACATTGAATATAATGATGTAATATAATACTAATTTAATACTCGGAGGGAGTAGTACGCAAACGTAAAAGACAGGTGAATTTTTCTTGAAGGTTGGAAAATTAGATTTTCTTAAGTTGATCTTACATGCACGTGTAGATCGAACATTCCCCCCGATCTTCCATTCGGAATTCCTTCCACAATTCGACACTTTTACAAAGTGCGCTGAATTTCTTTCGTTGCGACTCTACCACTCTCTCTCTCTCTCTCTCTCTCTCTGTCTGTCTATATGTTATAAGCGTGCATACCCGAAATATCGCACGTTACCTTTAAAAATGCTAAAAATTGTTCGTTGTTACATTCCTGTGTATCCGGCGAGTAAACAGACTTTTTAATTAACTTCTCCTTTCAATTGTATTTGTTTTTTTATCTCAAAAAGACAAGTTACATTTGCTAAATGTACAAGGTAAAGTTTTGTTTAATAAACTCAAGTAATATTTGCTTTAAAGGTTTAATCAATTTTACTAAGCTTACACGAATTAAAATTCTGAACCCGCGGTTTTTAGTAATATTTAGTCTAGTTGCAGTTCGAGTACTATTTATAGAAAAAAATAAGTGAGCGACTCATGAAAGATATTATTCAATTAATTTGAAGTAATTAAATTATTTTTAATTACGAGCTTTATATTTATATACTATCTATACCGCTGCTTGATTGAGAACAATGCAAATATTGTGAGATCGAGGGTATTTTCGTTGAATCACTAAGTCTGAGAAATGCACGATTCTCATTTAATGTTCTATTTTCTGCAGTATAATTGGAGGTTAATTTAAAATATACTTATATGCTTCATAATCAGAAGATAATGTGCATGCAGTGGTTTTTGTTATGGTAACTGATCACAAATAGGAGATTAAATTATTAAAATTCGAGATATGGATTCAATATGGTAACAAAAATTCTTCAACCTTGGTAGAAATAAAAAAAATAACATACGTAGTTTCTAAGCATTAAAACTTACTTACAACAAAATAAAGACTATCTATTTAAAATGCCCATTTAAAAAATATATTTTTGATTTAAGCGGAATTTTCTTAATTAATGGACAGCGAAAATGTTAGGTATTGACTCCCATGAAACGCTTTTTCGCCCATTTGTTGCACATATTTATTGGAATGAGCATAACCACTAAACATAAAGTATTCATTTCTGGGTAATGTTCTAAACAAAATGCGAAGCACGTTGTGAAATTTGATCCCTTTTACCATTTCCGATCGAGTCCGACGATTGTTTGTGTCGTACAAATACTCATTTTCAAGATATTTTAACTTTTATAAATTAATCACCAAATTGATCCGAAACATTTTTGCCTATAATGCGCCAGGTATCGCAGTTAAGCATTTTTAATATACTTATATCTACTAGGGAATGCTTCCAAATTATTATGAGAAAATTTAATTATACAGTATATACCATTTTGGAACCGTCCTCTTGAATTTTAAAAATCTCAAATTCGTGATCAGCGACTCTATAACCTCTACACACACATTTTTCGTTATTTTAAAGTAATTAATAATCGAATGTAATATTTTAGATATTTCGCATACAATTAATTAATCTACTGAATATTAAAATCATATAGTTTTAATTTCGGACGTAAAATTATTTCCAATTTGCAAGTTAAAAAATTGACTAACCTAATAACATTAGACATCATTAAAACTTTGCAAAAAAATTTACTCTTTGAAGAAATGAATTAAAATTGATCAAAGAATCTAATAAATTTGACTGAAGTAAACCATTAATATTTACTTAACCACTTTATAAGTTGTTTTTTAATAAATTTTTCTATAACGTATCCAGTAATTATAACTCGATATTCTTCATGCGTCATTCAACCTGCTTATAATAAACTATAAAAATAAAAGGGATTTTAATATATTTAATTTCCATATTAGAAGTGGCTGCACGCATCCCACCTTGACGTTGAAACAATTGCGTCAAAAAGCATAACCGAGCGACACCGCGTAAATTAATAAATCGCGACTCGAGATACCTGTTCTCTTTTCATTCTCGCTCGTCGGTATATATACGAATTTGGATTCCGTTCTCGACGAGATGGGGTATATATATATATTTACGTTTAAACACCCGCGCGAGGTCCCTGTGCAACGCGAGCGATTAATCCAGGGAGTATACGCGCGAGCCACCCTCGTGGAGTACTTAAATGCTTTGCGAAAAGAAAAATGATAAGCGCGCACGGCAAGTGAGAATTAGGTATAAAGTGTGCCTCGTCACACACCGACGTTCGCTTTCCTTTTCGCGCTCTCCTCTATCTCTATCTCTCCTTCCCTCTCGGCCGTTTCGCGGAATTCATAATATCCCAGGTACACACACGTACACATAACAAGGGAGAGTAAAAAAAATTGCAGATTCTTTCTTTCGCCGTCGCTCATCCGCGATATTAGCATACATTTTTAAATGCGCGCGAGAGACTTCCTCGTATTGCACCCCTCACCACCTGCCTTTCCTCCATTTTTTTTTCTTTTTTTTATTAATTAAAATCCTCGGAATATAAATGAACGAAGGATGGGAGCGCAGAAGAGTTGGTTATGAAAATTTTTCGATGATAAATTTTACGGGGATACAAAAAAACTTTCGCGTCTGCTAATATTCAAATATTTAAAATTCGAGAGATTCGATTATTTTACGTTAATTATTCGACCTATATATACTGAATTTTTGGAACGCTCGCGCGTATAGTCGGTTTTACGAACGTTTGCTTTTATCCGTGTACCTTCCATTATTAACTCAACATCACCGTTTACTTACAGTTGCGTGAAGTTTTTTCAAACTTCGGACTGTTAAGTAATATACGAATATGTGCAGTCTAACACAATAATTACATTGAATATAATGATGTAATATAATACTAATTTAATACTCGGAGGAAGATGTTTGATTAAACATATAAGCAAATTCACAATAGTTCCAACATTTTATGTAAGTGAAACATGTAATTTTCTAAAGTTTATAACTTGGTTTCCTGAAAAGGCACATCATTGTATTTGGGCTTCAATTTTCTTGTTACCAAGAAATAGTTGTCAATTTTCGGGTAAGTGGCTAAAACGGCACAATTAATATTTCATTCAAAGTACAAAAGCAGTTACCTTTTTTCAGCAAACTAATTAAAAAAACATTGCAATTTTAGGAATTTTATTAATTTTTTAATAGTTACAGACTTTAAAAAATAACATGTTTCACTTACATAAAATGTTAAAACTATTGTAGATTTGTCCATATATAAATTATTGAATATTATTATATTTATATTACTTTATAATATAAAGAAGTTTCATTTAATTTTTATAGCACCTTTTTAAATCATACATCTCTCGTACACAATATTATTACTGTAACATATTTTAATTTAACCTGAAAAATTTAATTAATTAAAAATTTAATTAATCGATAATTAGAAAATATTTCTTGAATATATTTGATAAACTACTATAGTATTAATTTAAAATAAATATATCTTCATTTACAGTTAATTAAACTTTATTTGTAGTACAAAATATAATGCGTAATTAAAGTTACAAAATATTTGTTTATTTATGTATTCATTTTGAATGAATATCTTGTCAAATATAAACGAGAAATATTTTTTTAACTACAAATTTCATTTTGCATAATCCCATCTATATAAATCCGCACCATAAGGGAAATATGTGGTAAAATTGAATAGGAAGTTGTAGCAAAAAATTAATACATATGTATAACATACATTTTTCTCCACATAGTTAAATTTGATTGAAAGAAATTTTTTTTTAAAATCATGGCTTAGAGTTCGGAAGATCTTCTGAAAACAAATAAATTGCAAATATATCGAAACAATTTACTTATTCAATTGGCATTCCATCCATACGTCCAATTACAATTTTGCCAAAAACACGTCGCATATTACATAGTATAATATAACCAGCAATAACTGAACAATTTAAATAGATATAATATGTCCAAGAAAATATTGCCAATTACGAAGTTCACTCACATCAACAAACATTAAGTAACAATTATAATTATAATAGTAATAATAAATTATAAAAAATATTGACGAGATTATTCTGATTAAGACGAAGAAATGAAATTTTAATAAAAAGGTCATGAAATACTTATAAAAGGTAAATCCAACTAAAGAAACAGGAATAAGGTGAAGAGCGAAAACGAAAAGTGGTGGAGAGAGAGAGAGAGAGAGAGAGAGCTCGGAAATAAGCTATCATAAATAATAAGACCACGTTTTACCGGGAAAAGTCGCGGACTATGCGCTAAGTCTTAAGTAGGATTAATTTAATCTCGTGTCAAGCTAATGCCCATACGGCACTCTGAATAAGTGCAAAAGTCGAATCCTCCTATACCCTTATAACCAATCGCAAAACTCGTTTCCGCCGCACAGTCTTTAAGAAGTCTGACGTTAAAAAAAAGAATACACACACATATATGAATAAGAAAAGAGGAATTTCAGATTCAGATTCGAATTCATTTAGGATTATATATATACCACTCGTGACGACCGAGGTGTGTACCTCGATCTTCAACATTTAATACCCGGAGTGAGAAAAAAATTCTATATATATAATAACGCTATAGTAATCATAGAGAAATCATTATAAACGCTCCGTCCTTTTCTCTCTCTCTCTCTCTCTCTCTCTTTCGGTAAAAGTTGTTGAAACGCAAAGCTCAAGATGTAAATAAGGTTTTAGTTTTAATTACGTTTCGAATTAGCATTTTAAAAGTTGTAATTAAACTTTTATGCATATATAACCATTGGAAGAATGGAAATTAGTTTCAAAAAGGTTGTAAGCCACCTCTCTCTCCCTCTCTCTCTCTCTCCCTCTTTTTTCTTTTACCAACTCGTTGACTAATCTTTTGAATTATCGAATCGAGCAGAAAAATATTTGGGATGAAATGTACGTATACGTTAGATCGGTTATTAAAACACCTTTTTAATGCCCGACGTTCATTAACAATTCACACGTGTATACACTTTGACTCATTCAACGTCAAAATAATCCAGCAGGTCAGAGGATTAAGTGCCTCGTCTATATACCGAAGTTAAATATAAAAATATCTAAACTCGTAATACTCACATACCGATAAAAGTAGAGTGTCGGTTAAAACGTTGCATACGCGATTTACACTCTGAACCCAAATGTGTCGAAATTGACGGTTAAATGTTTAAAATGTTTTGGTCATTATATACTTTAACAAAACGTAAAACATAAGAATTGTAGATTTTAAACTGTAAAATATGTTAGAAGAGTAAATAATGATTAGCGCACTGTAATACAAGATAACCTATTTAATTCAATTGAAAATTAAGTTTTGTGTGTGGGTTTTGTTTATTTATTTTTTTATGAGTCAATAATGAAAAGGTGGCTTAAAATATCATTTGGTTGTTTGGAAGAGATCTCAAGAAACATACGAAAAGTTTGGAAAAAAAATATTCATTAATAAGTTTTTTAGAGTAATTTCAATTTTGCGCTATTTTGAGATGTGACACTTACGGAATAAATTAATTCTAAAAAGTATATAAGATGCATTTCCATATGGGTTCAAATTTCTATTTATTATATAGATGTTTCATTCGACGATGTAGCTCTTTTATGATTTGAAATTAAAAAAATCTACTCGTATACATTGTTTCACGATATAATCGTTTAAAAAAAAGGCTTGAAGCAATACCTTTCAAATGAGCTGTAGCTGGGTTGCAAATAATTAATTACTTTTTTAATTAAATACTACATTTAATTCATAATTCTTTTTGATTTATGAATTAAACTCGTCTTTAATTCGCAAATAATTTTTGAATTATGATTTAAATTCGCGTTTAATTCACAAATAATTTTTGATTAATGATTTAAACTCGCCTTGAATTCACAAATCATTATTGAATTTTTAATTAAACTCATTCTAAATTCACAAATAATTTTTAATATAGTTTAAATTATTTAATAATATTGTTAATTTATTATCTTATTTATATATTATTATTTTATAATATATTATATAATATATTATTACATTTATTAAATTAATATTTTAGTTTAAATCATCAAATTATCATCAAATCATCAAATTATTTATTTTAAATCATCATTCAAAAATGATCTGTGAATTAAACGCGAGATTAAACCATAATTAAAACAGGATTTGTGAATTAATGGCGAGTTTAATTATAAATAAAAAATGATTTGTGAATTAAAGACGAGTTTAATTTATAAATCAAAATTGATTTGAGAATTAAAGACGAGTTTTATTGATAAATAAAAAATGAATTATGATTTGTAGATTGGTGCAATTAATTTTTTTGCAACCCTGGTCTGTAGCATTTTATGGCCTTCAATTCTGTAAAAAGTTGTGATAATTTAAAGAAAGACACACAAAAAATACACAAAAATTAACACGGTAATTCCCATTTAAAATTTTAAAAAATTTCGTATTTCTTTAAATTATCATAACTTTTTACAGAATTGAAGGCCCCATAAATGCTACGGACCATTTGAAAGGTATTGCTCCAAGCTTTCTTTTAGACTTTTGGATAAAAAAATCAATTGTGGCGTACTTACCCTTTTCTCAAGTTGAATACTAATATGTAGTTTATGTAACATTAACGTTGAAATTAGAAATTCTAACCCAGAAAAATAAATTCTAGACATAATTAGCAACGAATGTTACATATAATGTTCTCTATTAAAAGTTGATAAATTTTTAGTTAAATAGCGGTAAATCCAGCTGGTGTTGAAAAAAAAACTAGAAAAAATTCACTTTTTAGGTTAGAATAACTTTTGAGCAAATAGATTTCAGTACCTAAAAATTTTTTTCTGTATTCTGAAAAACATTTGCAATGTGTACCCAAAATTTGGTGCATTATAAAATTTTGATCGGACCAGTTCACGTGGAATACCGCATATGTAGAATGAAACAACCTTTTCACAGATATCAAAGATATTTTTCAGACACCTGCACTATTGAAATTTCAAAAATACGTTATAAATTGACAATTATGGTGGATAATAGGTGATTTCATTCTAATAAATGGAGGAAAACAACGAGTAAAAGCATTTCACCACAAGGAAAAAACTGTCAACATTTTTCACCCATTTCTAATAAAAATAACTACGTTTTTCATACTTAAGAAATGGAATCTATTTCTACCAGGGAAATTGTGCGCATAATATTACAAAAGGATTCTCATAAATAAATAATATATAAAAAAAATTCACACCACGCTACTATTGTGTTTAATAAAAGCAACATAATCTATATATAGGATGTATGGACGTGTGTGCGTGTAGACATAGAGTCAGGCTTATATAGGGATCGAGATCCAGTAGTTTATGCATCGAGAGGAGAGTTGGGCGGTTATATAGGAGAGAGAGAGAGAGAGAGAGAGAGGTCATAGTAAGCGGATAGCCAGGGCCCGAGATATTCTTATCGGGTGAGAAGGCATATCTAGCCCTCCAGCTCCCGGGGACCATCAAGCCAATGTTCGGAATCCCTGGTGATACACGCCCTGCCAGACACATAAAATGCCCGCTCCCAAGAGCTAATCTTCCTCGCGGGTAGCTGCTCTCTCTCTCTCTCTCTCTCTTTCTCTCACTATTTCTCTCCTATACCCGATGTATACCTCTCGCTCCACGAGAAAGACCAAGAGGGTCGCCGCCGACTTTCGCACAAACACCAGAGAGAAAAATGAAAGGGTTTTCCCACATCTTGGGTTCAGATTGACGGAGCGAGCTTCCAGCAAAAAAAAAACAAAACAATCGAAGCACATGTGTGTATATATATACGTCACTCGTATTATACCGATGCGTTTCACCTCTCGAGGTTTAAATAAAATAGGTACAGTAATGACGATGCCCATACGAAAATCCCCCAAGGAGGAAAACTTATGAAACACGTTCAAAATTTATAGTGCACATACCCGAAGGGACATTACTATGATTAAAGGCTCTTGTAAAATTGCTTTACACCCGCAAACCATTTGATATTCTTATAATTTTTTTCCTCCGACTTTCACTTAATTTTCAAACTTACGACGTTAAATTTCCTCTTTATATTCTATATACGTTATAAAAAACTATCCTTTCATATTGTTCCATCAAATTTCACGCGTGACATACTTTATTATTATTTCGCGCGTTTATTAATTTCACTTTCGTTTCTGCGGATTTGTCATCAACTATAGTTTTCATTAAATATTCCTGTGCAAATTGAAAATGTTAATTGTGTAATATAAGAAAAAATTCGTATGAAAATTCATTGCATCTCTGCCGCTCCTTTGTTGTAAATAATTAAATAAATTGATTGAAAGATCGTTTTAGATTACGCGTATACCTCTATCTCTATACGTTGCTTTATCGCTGTACGTTCGGCCTTTATTTAACGATTATTCTATTAATAATAAATAATATCAAAATGAAAGAGGAAAAATAGATGCTGTTTCATCGCGTCGTAAAAAAGTAGTTCAACTTCCGTAAGGATTTCGGTGTTGCACCATATATTTTGTAACTTCAAAATGTTTTCAATTTTTCCACTCAAGTGTAAAATTCCATCTTTTTTGTTTTCCTTTGCTTTTTTTATAAACCTTCTCGTTTTTATCCACGATTAATATAATAAAAAGTCCTGTTTAATAATAATAACACGGATGTAAATAGATGCGATTGCTGGGAACTCCGAGTAGGGTGTAAAGTTAGAACAAAGCAAATGAGTATAAAATTTGCCTGTAAATATATGGATTGAACGCGGAATTTTTACATTTTACAGAAGTGTGAAAAGAATGTAATTTTTAAAAATAAAAACCGCATGCGAATGGAAGTAAGAAAGGAGAAAGGAAGAAGAAAGAGTAATGAGAAAAGGAGAAAAAATAGAATAGCTTGACTTTTGTTAAGCTCACGTCTTGCTAATGTCCTGGATACACGAATTGTCTCCGAGGATTCTAATTCTGACGGGTGGCCATTCGCATCTTTTATATATATCGTATCCGTCCAACCGAAATCAAATAAATTAAGTAAATATATAAATTTATTGAATATATGTTAGATGTTGAAAAAACTACAAGAAACAATTTTTTATTACAATATTACTGGTTCCTCCAAATAAACTTAGATTTTTCGTGGTGCAGCGATCTCAGTTTCATTGCGTTAGGTAATTTGTCTACAAGTAAAACCACCCTAACGTAAATAATAGCATTAGCGAAACTTTTTATATGCAAAAACTGTCCAATAGATATACTCTGTAATTAATTTCCAGTAAATTGTTTAAATTAACTTTAAAATCCTTATTTCTGCTAGATAATATTCAAGTGTAAATTTTAATATTGTGAACGATACAATGTCATTTTTATTTAAATGTTAATGGTGTGATATACCAATAAAACATCGGTCATTATTTCAATCGATATTAAAAACAATATGAAATTTACGTTACAACGAATAACGTACATTTTTTCCATCATCCGCATACGTGTATATATATATATATATAAAACTATCTCTTTTAGTGTATACACATAAATTTGAAATGCATTTATTATAATAATCTGTGAAATGAACCATTTGTAATAATTAATCGGATTTAATGATAATGATCTACGTTATCCCGCATTGGTTATCGTATGCTAAACCAGTAATAAATGCACATGAAACTTTAATGCAATTCAAAAGGAATTACCATTTAATTTATTTCGAAATGGTTTTCAAATGAATCGAATGAATATTTTTCCAGTGTTTCCTCCACTCCTGCTCATCCGTTTTCCCTTCCCGGGATTTCTTCATTTTTTTTTATTCCTCCTTTCTTCTGCCCCCTCTCCCCCGTCGCCCTCGCTCACTTCCTCCTGTTTAAACCGCACTCAGTTCGACAGCTCCGATTTTCGATTCTCATCTCCGAGAAAGCAAACTTCATGCTTCTGCTAAAGTTCTTCCATTTCCATATTCAAATCTTTGGTTACTTTAGGCTAGCGCGGTATCGCGCGGTCATTAACGAAGTTAATTCTCATCGCACATTTGAATTCACTGAGAATGAGAATTCGGAGGGAAGTGGGCGCGATGAGCTAAGGGTTTTATTAAATTGCTCTCGGGACGGTGAATTGAATTTCAAGGATAGACAAGCCCGAATCATATATATACCTATATATATGTACACACACACATTTGATCGCTGGTTTTGCTTATTGACGTATCTGTTCTAGTCGTTTCTTCTTTAAATAATTCACCTCGACTGTAAATCGACACTTATCCCTACACTGAGAAAAATATTTTAGTAAAAATTACTATTTTAATGGTAAACGGAGGACAGACTTGCACAAGTATAAAAATTGCTATTAGTAATGGTAAAAAATGCCACCATTTTGGAAAAATTATCATTAATAATGGCAATATTTACCATTATTAATAGCAATTTTTATAATTATGCAAGTCTGTCCTCCTTTTACCATTAAAATAGTCATTTATACTAGCAAATTTTTCTCAGTGTACAGTAGCATACAACGTTTTTTTCGACAACTTGATAAAGTTGCATATACGCAAGTTATCAGAACGTTATAAGAACGTTACTGAAACGTAGATGTCGCGGAACGTTATGGCAATTACGTTGTATCGACAAATTTCCGAAGATGCATAAAAGTTGTTAAAAATTTATTATCGTAGCTACAGTGCGTTTTCTTCTATTTTGATAATTCTACTTAATTGTGAAATAGCAATAAAATACGAAATACGTTTGAAGACGTAACCTTCATTATAACAGAAATCTTTATATATAATTACATAATCCTTCGCTCAAATGTGTAACATTCGCAACGATATATCACTTTTGGATTTTGGTTTTTCATCATGTAATACCTTAGCGTACGGTTGCGTAAACAATATTCGATATAGGTGTCGCATGATGAAAAAACAAATTCCAAAAATGATTTAACGTTGCGAATGTTATACATATATAAGTGCAGGGTGACCTTATTATACGAAGATTTATATTTTAATAATCGTTATTAAGACATAAAAGATATCTTTTATGTTTTTGGTTATTTCTCGTGTGTTCCAAATTCACGCGCGTGAGCACACCGACACAGACGTTTTCCCTTCCCGGGATTTCTTCATTTTTTTTTATTCCTCCTTTCTTCTGCCCCCTCTCCCCCGTCGCCCTCGCTCACTTCCTCCTGTTTAAACCGCACTCAGTTCGACAGCTCCGATTTTCGATTCTCATCTCCGAGAAAGCAAACTTCATGCTTCTGCTAAAGTTCTTCCATTTCCATATTCAAATCTTGGTTACTTTAGGCTAGCGCGGTATCGCGCGGTCATTAACGAAGTTAATTCTCATCGCACATTTGAATTCACTGAGAATGAGAATTCGGAGGGAAGTGGGCGCGATGAGCTAAGGGTTTTATTAAATTGCTCTCGGGACGGTGAATTGAATTTCAAGGATAGACAAGCCCGAATCATATATATACCTATATATATGTACACACACACATTTGATCGCTGGTTTTGCTTATTGACGTATCTGTTCTAGTCGTTTCTTCTTTAAATAATTCACCTCGACTGTAAATCGACACTTATCCCTACACTGAGAAAAATATTTTAGTAAAAATTACTATTTTAATGGTAAACGGAGGACAGACTTGCACAAGTATAAAAATTGCTATTAGTAATGGTAAAAAATGCCACCATTTTGGAAAAATTTCCATTAATATTTACCATTATTAATAGCAATTTTTATAATTATGCAAGTCTGTCCTCCTTTTACCATTAAAATAGTCATTTATACTAGCAAATTTTTCTCAGTGTACAGTAGCATACAACGTTTTTTTCGACAACTTGATAAAGTTGCATATACGCAAGTTATCAGAACGTTATAAGAACGTTACTGAAACGTAGATGTCGCGGAACGTTATGGCAATTACGTTGTATCGACAAATTTCCGAAGATGCATAAAAGTTGTTAAAAATTTATTATCGTAGCTACAGTGCGTTTTCTTCTATTTTGATAATTCTACTATTAATTGTGAAATAGCAATAAAATACGAAATACGTTTGAAGACGTAACCTTCATTATAACAGAAATCTTTATATATAATTACATAATCCTTCGCTCAAATGTGTAACATTCGCAACGATATATCACTTTTGGATTTTGGTTTTTCATCATGTAATACCTTAGCGTACGGTTGCGTAAACAATATTCGATATAGGTGTCGCATGATGAAAAAACAAATTCCAAAAATGATTTAACGTTGCGAATGTTATACATATATAAGTGCAGGGTGACCTTATTATACGAAGATTTATATTTTAATAATCGTTATTAAGACATAAAAGATATCTTTTATGTTTTTGGTTATTTCTCGTGTGTTCCAAATTCACGCGCGTGAGCACACCGACACAGACGTTTTCGAAATAAATCAAAGAAACATTAGACTGCGTGGGTAAGATTTAACTTGTTATCGAAGACATGCAAATACTCGGAAGCATCTGGTGGAAGAAAAGTTGCCCTAAGTTGGAAAGTTTATGTTTTTTTTTGTCTTTTTCGTTTTTTTTACAAAGTAGTTATAGAGGAACAAATGCTGGTGGTGGTAGTAGGAAGAAAAAGCATCAAGTGTAACTGAAGTAAACTGCTCGGTAGGCAGTGCATCATCCGAAATATCAAGCCCATAACTTCTGATCTCCTTATATATACCGAAGAAGAGAGAGAGAGAGAGAGAGAGAGAAGGAGGTGCAGAATGAACAAAGCAGTTCTCGCGATGATTCGCACTAAATAACAATTACGCAACATAGTACTAAGCAAGAAGAAGGAATCGCGGCGAAACAATGCGCAAGGGAAAGCTCGAGAGAAACTCATTCCCCATTCGTACTGATATCACCGGATGTAATAATTTTCGAGGGAAGTTTGGTATATATATATATATACATATACATATATACGCGAGGTTTCCTCTTAGGGGATAGCGCCCTCGATAAATATCCGTTTTCGGAGGGCGGTGCGCGGGAGCACCGAGGATCTCGACGCGGATAAATTACCGGGTGCACGGCGAACTGATTTGCGGCGATCGGTTGCGCCCATATCCCGCGACGCTCGTTCGATGGGACTCGCGTGCGGAAAATCCGCCTCGGCGACTGGATGACCAAGCCCGAGGAGCCACGCGGGAAGAGAAAAACCGTCAACTCGGCAGGAAGTCTTTTTCTTTTGGCGCCGAAGTCTTATTCTACGAGAGAGAGAGAGAGACGCGAGGGAGGAGTTGCCACCAAAGAGGGCAAAGAAAAAGAGGGAGAAGCAACCGAGAGACCAAACCAGGAGTGAATATAACAGGAAAAAATCGACCCTTCTTCCGCTTGGAGACGATATTTTACCATTTTATCTCTCTACTCGTGAAATTTTATTATTTAATTATTTGCCCGCGGTATATGGTTTAAGGGTTTACTGTTAACTAAGAGAATAAACGAGCTGTATAGAATTAAATGTACAGATATAGAAGGAATAAAGTTATATGAATTAAGAGAGTGATAAAGGTAACTTTTAAACACTTTGTATAAGATAAGTGCCTAAGGAAAAGATTCTAACAAAAATTGCTACATATGTATATACAAAATAATTATGTATACTATAGGAAAATTTAAGTTTTACAGATATAAATATAGTAAATATTTTAATAAATGTTAAAACTATTAACAATGTTGTCAGGATAAATCAACAATACACTCCAGTTTGTTAAATTAAGAAAATTGAAACTATATATTTTTAAAAGAACACGCTATAAAATATTTAAATGCAATATAAGTCACTAGTAGATAATTAGATAAAAGTTTGTATAGGTTAATAAACCAAAAAAATGTTACGATAATAATCTAATATGTTCGGACATTGGGGAACCAAACTAAATAACGCAGCTTACTACCCAAAGACTCCTGATTCGCACACGGAGATCCAACTCTCAACACAGTCAACGATATTCTCCATAGTTCGTCGGAACGTAACGTCGACGAAGCGCTCCGATCGCAACGCGGAAACTTGCTCGTGCGTACTAATTCTTAACATAATCTGAAGTAAACATTATAAAATATAGTTATTTGTATAAATTTACTTATTTTTTTTTACATTTCTCCAAAACGTGATAATATACTATAATCTAAAATTAGTAATACAATTAGGTAATTGAAATGCATTTATTTATAATAATTGATCAGCTATTTTGAAAATTCTAAGTTAGTTTGTTATTTCTGCACTACGCTTACCAATTACAGGAGTTTTTAAACAATTTATTATTATTTTAATTTATAATAAATTATTAATAAATATGACAATCTTGTATGAGATCGGCGAATTCACATAATTAATAGACAATTCAAAAAGAATGTGTTTTATTATGTAAATTGGCATGTCGATCTTAAAAGCGCGCTCCAACCGCACATACACACGCAAGATACGTAATAACGATAAAAGTCAATATTTAATTCTTATACGAAAATTAGTTTCCTGTATATTATCGTTTCAGGACATTTACAATGTTGTTCAAACAGCTACGCATCAAACTTTCGTGAAAGATCCGAAAACGGACGTTATGGACAAAACGACTGACAAGTATTCGTGAAAGAAAAAGTTATAACTTTACGAAACGCTAAAAATCAGGTAGAAGTATGTACACATGCATTCTATTTTCAAACCGGAAGTGTCGCAGACAGTTATTAGGAATTCCGAATAATACTCGGTATTTTTAGCGAATAGGAATAAACGTCGCTCGCCGATTCGTTTATATGTACGTGTACGGTTTCCCATAAAAAACGGCCAGATTCTGCGTCGAAAAATATAATTTGATATATCAATCATGGCATATTTCAATCGAAGTATAAACATCGACAAAATAATTTAAACTTCAAACCGGCATAAATTATAAAAAAAACTTCAGTACTGTACGCGCTCACGATCCCGAGAAAACGAAGGATAAATTTCTATGTATACGTCCGATAAAAATTTAAAAGACAAATATATAGATAATACGAGTTACGCATGGACGAAGAAAGAGAGATATAAAGAAAGAATAGTACATTTATGTACACACAGAGAAAAATGGTAGAACGCGGTACGTATATACGTATATATATAAACCAACCAAGGTTTTCGTGCACGAGGAGCCGGATACGGGCTTCATCGAGACTATATATACATTTTATATATACTCGTGTATGTGTGGATGTGTGTGTGTGTGTATGTACGAGAAAAAGGGGAAGGAGAAGAGAGAATGGTTAGGGGAAACGGGAGACTTGCCAAATCCATCGAAACATTTTCGCAGCGATTTCATTAGAGGAGACGCGCGCGGCACACGCGGTACCACTGTGCACCCCTCCTCCTCATCTCTACTCGTTGTAATTTATGCGAAACTGCCCATAAACTTGAGATTATGGCATCGTCGTGGTGGATTTAATTTTTATTCTTTATAGAGGTATTTTTCCTTGATGTATCTCGAGATGTATTTCACTGAGCGTGTATATATACGTATATATATACACGTATACATATAGATATGTAGCTATATAGAGGACACAGTGAATTCTTGGAAACGCTGCTGGTGCGCTCTTGTTCGTACATATATATCATCCCTCCGATGGAAAATATACTTTCGAACAAACTTTTACTCGGCTGAATTGTAGACGTGTTTTTCCACTTTCGATAACTTCCGTCGATTCCTCAAATTATGTACTTAATTGACATCGAGTGTCTTTACTGCCTTTCTTACGTACATCCTTATATCGATTCGATTGTATATCACGAACATTGCCAGATTTAAAAATCAGTGAAAAAATAGTTTTTACTGTCTGCACCTCATCTGTATACATCCGATTACGATTAGATTTTCCTGATTTAACGTTACGGAATATTTTAATAGGGTTTTTTTCTCATTTTTAACTTAAAATTAAAAATGGTATAGGTTATTAAGATTTTCTAACACGAAACGGAGTGGATTTTCGTAAGTTTTACGAAAAAGTACGTTTAAATCAACAAGTCCGATTGTAGATAGAGCATCTTAACTTGACTGTCTGATTGAAATAAACGGGTTTTCTTGACGATGCTTTCTCTATATATTTACCTTTTCTTTGTCATCCGCGCAGTTTATATTATGTCAGGTGTTAGTCGATCTTGGTGAATAAAACATAATTTTAATTATATTGCGACGTTTCAATGTTTGTCATCCTCCTCAGGCTACACCTTTATTTAAATATTTCAAAAACGCAAAAAAATTTTTTTTAACAGATGAATAAATTAGTTATAACAGATAATAATCATTATTTAAATAAAATTATATTAATATTTTATTTTATTTTTAATTTATTAACATCCCTAGTAGAAATCTGACCATAAATGTAACGTTTTTTAAGCCAAAAAATGGCTAAGTGTCATAAAATACCCAATAAATGCTCAATTATTGGCAAACTTCGAGTTTTATTTAACCTTCAAATGGTAAATTTCTACTAAGGATGTTAAAAAAAAATTTTTTTTTTGGTTATTTTTATTATAACGTTATATTTGTTATTTGTTAATTTATTATATTGTTAAAATATACATTAAAATACTTTAATATTTAGAATCAACAAAGTTATTTTTAAAAATACATTTTATTATAGCGAGTAATAATTATAAAATTCTGCAAATGAGTAATTTAGATATTTTTATTCAATTGAAATTCGCGCCATATCACGGGTATATAATTGTATCAATTTATGATACACTTATGCGCCTGTGAGACGTGATTGTTCTCAAGTGTCGACCGTTCAGTATTATTTACTCTTGACTGGTTTTGCTTTATTTTTGCGTCTTAATTGTTCGTGTGCGCATGTCATGCTTAATTTGTTTAATTTATTTAATTACAGTACGTTGGATATAGACATGCATAATGGGATGATTTTCATTGGATCTCGATATTTTAAATTAGTTGTTGATTGTTTAACCTAGATTTGCTTTTTATTCTTAGTGCGACGACTTAATGATATTTCGATGTAAAGATACAATACAATTATGAATCACATGAATTGACGAGTTGTGAGTTAAAAGAATTATGTAATATTAATGTAAGGCTGGAAATTAACATTTAATAATCAAGTGTATTTGAAATATTTAAATCAAGGTATAATATTAAGGTATAGCCTGTGAAGGATGGCAAATAGCTAGCGAATCGTCGTCATATAATTAAAATTGTGGTTTATTCACCAAGATCGACTAACACCTGACATAATAAGATGCTCTCTCTAGTGGAAATATTACTAGATTTCTCTGATAAATTAACTGTAAATAATCTGACAGGTACGTTTTTCCCGCCACTAGAGGGAGACGACCTTCTCTCTTCACTTACCAAAGATATTTTTGTATATAAATCCTCTAGTTCATATTGTAACAGGTGTGCAAGGTAAGACCACCACTTCCTTATTCAGGAGTCCAAACTGAAGATCGAGGTCTAAATTACCTATAATCTTTTGAAAAGGCTGAGATCTGAAAGGAAGAGTAAATAATATAAGTTTTCTCCAATTTAATATTAGATTTCAATTCGGGATTACCAATAAATTATTTTTATTTTTTTTCAGGCTTAAGGTTTAGCTACGTCGTTTATGTGAATCTATAAGACATAAAAAACAAAAATACGTAGACAAAGCTGAAATTACAAGGTTTTTAATGATGTTATATAGGATTACCAGATAAACCAAAGAGAAAATAATTATAGAAATATGTATAATTTAATTAAAGTTCTTATGAGGGTCTATAGTCTGAGGACTTACTTGATCCTCAGGTTAACAGAAAAAATTAAAAGGAAACTTAGTTTACCTCCTCAATGTCCTCATTATCTGAGGATGTCGTAAGTAAAGAAACATTTTTTAGAAAATTATTATTTCACTAATATTATCATTGCAAGTACACGTAAGGGTTAAAATGATTAATATTATAGATAGCAAATACTTTTAAAATACATATTACGACATTACAATAAAAATACTACTCTCACCCACCTCAGCCTAAAAATTTCCTACATCTTATAAATTACACTTTCTACATTGAGTTTTTTCACTTAATAATAATAATAATAATAATCATATGCATTTGTACGTGCACTCATTATGTCAAATAAGAAAACAAACAAATATAAATAACAATGCAACTGAAATTCAAATTTCAAATGTAAGAGGTACTTTTTAGAATTTTAATAAAAAGTAAGACATATATCCATTAGGTTTTGGATAAGATTTTCTGATCCCATCCTCGGTCGGAATCTCATCCTATTAGTACTCGTATTTCTACACGAAACGTTCTAACACAACGTTGCGCTTTTCAACAACTGCTACAGTCATGTTGCAGGTAGTATCATGCACATTTTATGCTTTAGTGCACATTTTTTTAGTCATTGTCAATTTTAGTCAAATTGTCTATAAAACTATTTTTATGCATACATATAAATATTGAAACCGTAGGGTATATATTTATATCTAGATCTAACGCGTACATGCAGATGTATGTATCCATATATACTCGTATGCATATATAGACTAAAATAGTAAGATACAGTGTCACGGGCAATGGATATATATACATGTACATTTTCCGCAATCGTATTTTAAAACCAATAATCGGTCAAATCTGAATTTCACGTACCGTATACATACATATAAACATACATACATACACACACACACACATATATATATGTATATACAATACAGCGGAAAAAAAACTCAATCTGTTACACAAACTACGCGAAAATCGTTATTTCACATTCATCAATTTCTGTTATCCAAGTTTTATCAAAAAGGAAGTAGAGAGAGAGAAAGAGAGAGAGAGAGAGAAGGTAAAATAAAAAAAATAACGGTGAAACGAATCCAGCCTATATGAGCGCGCCCTCGTACGAAAATCGTAGAGCGTGGTCGCGCGCGGGCCAAAGAGCAACTCCCGGCCGGTAGCTCGCATTTTAATCAGTGCCCGCGGAAAGAGTGAATAGGGGATGGGGGTGGGGGAGGGGTGAGGGGATATTTCGATTATCGCGAAAGAGTATCGTTTTTGAGGCAGTGGGTGCCGCCGCCACGATTGATCGAGCGAGGAAAGCCACACGAACGAGAGAAGGATGAAGGAAAATCGCGGACGAGCGGAAGAGGAAGAGAGAGGCTATCCCAATCGCGGAACCGGAAAATTGGAATCGGCTCGGTTGGAAAACAGTCGAGCCGTCGATGAGAATTTTGGAGGAGGGGTGGTATAGACGGTCAACCGGTGAGTGTCTCGTACTACGCGAGAAAACCTACCTGGCGCGAGAGAGTACTTTGTCCTCGTTCGAATGGGGTTCCTCTCGGATCGACGCACGCGAAATAGAAGGAGACGTCACTTTGTTTGACGGTAATGGAGACGACCATGCGAAATGTATACGTTTCGCACACGTGTATACCCGTACATTGGTGTGGGACAAAACCAACCTCGTCGATTGTAAACGAATACACGTGTATTACTTTGCGCTCTTTCGATCTCTCTATACTACTTCTCTTCTACGGATCGAGCTCCCAGAGATCCCCCCCTCCCCACCTCCCCTCTCACTCTCTCACTCTCTCACTCTCTCTCTGTCTCTATCTCTGTTTATACACGTCTTTGTTTGTTCCCGTGATTGGAAAACAATAAAAGCTGAAAAGTGAAAACGAGAAGGGGAGGAGGAGGAGATGAGAACGCGAGGACGATAAAACGCGTCGGTACGTTTGATGGATTTCGGGAGGCCATTTTTCTTCGATTCGGATAGACCCGACCCAACCGACGTTGTTCTACTCGTTTTGCGGTACTACTTCCCTCTCTCTCTCTCTCTCTTTTTATTTACCCTGTATATATATTCCCGCTCGCTCGAGGAGTAATAGCCCGGAGAGAATGATTTTTTTTTTCATTTCTCCTTCGCGGGTACAGGATGAATGACAGTTTCCGTGATAACGACTATGACTATTTCAGCCACGTTTACCGCATTATCGCGACTCCACCGGTAAATCATTTCGCTCTTATTTAGACGTTGATGTTTAATTGAAACGATAACTCCGACCTTTTACTCTACCTCGACTTTTTGTTTATTACGGAATCGTTCATTATATATATATACTTGTGGTTGTATTAGTAAGAATCGGAAAAATCATTTCATCTAATAATATAACGTATAACGGTATACACCTCTTCAATTTCATTGTCTAAAATTATTGTTATATTTCCTTAAATTTTTAATTACATTTATTATACATTGTCATTGTATTCTAGATTTAGGAAAAGTAATGGATGGAACGCGCATTTTCATTATCCACGTTTATATATAAAACGTATTATATTTAAAACGAGTTTTGTTGCTTCAAAAGTATACACTCAATCAAACTTATGTTTATGGTTACAATACATTTTTATTTTATTAATTTAAGTAATTATCACGAAGCTACGATAATATATAGTAATCACAACTAAATAATAATTATACTAATAAAAAAATTTAGCAATTGTATTTATAAAAATCCAATATTAGATACTATAAACAGATTTTCAAAAATTATATTATATAAAAATAATTTTTAAAAATATAGTTAATAACTTTGGTATACCTACAAAACAGAGAAAATACGATAAAAGTTTTATTAATTTTATTGCGACATACAGAATTTTATTGTAATATATACTGTAACGGTAATGTACTGTTTACCTCACCGTTTGACGAATTCGAGCAACACGAGCGAACAGTATCATAATGTTCGCATCGGTTCGAGCCGGCGAGATTCGGCTCGGCTCGGTTCGTCGTAGCTACACGGGCGGGATCGACTTCGCGCGCGAAAGATTCGCGCACGCACCTCATTAGAGAGGTAAGGGGGAGATTCGCGCGCACTGTAGAGAGTGATAGCCACCTTCTTACGTGACAGGTGTGATCCCCCCGCGTCCCGTGTTTAGCTTCGCCGTGCCGTGATTTGTGCCGTGCGTTTGTGTGCGTTTCGACTGCAGGCCGATCCTGCATTTGCAGTGAGTGGTGCAACACCGTGCATCTACCTGCAACCACACAACCCCGGTGCACGGGCGAGCGGACAATCTGTCCGACACCGCAGCGACAGTGAGAGAGAGAAAGCAACCGATCGGCTGGTCGTTGTTTACCAACGACTACAGCAGCGTACAAAGTAAGTGGTACCACTTCGCGCGATCGTGTTTTTATTCGCACTTAGTAAATAATCGTGTTTCTTTATACCAGTCCCGTTGACTGGATATATTATTTTAGTTCGCGATATTTTCTTCCCCTCTCTCTACAAGTCGGCCGTTTACCGACTTGTAATTCAAAGCGTAGACCTCGGCGACAATCAGATCTTGTTTATTATTTATCTTTTTTTCTTTATTTCAATAAACTCATATTATTATTAGAATTCAATCCGGTGTTCGATTAATTGAATTTAACCCACGTACGATTCCTTCCGTAATCCTAAGAGCTCGTATACTTCTGGTTGACAAGTGCTCGACGCGATATCCCTGTTTCGCGGTCAATTTCAGATTTGAATATTACCTGGTTGTTATCTGAAACAGTAACTCGGTTTCAGATTAACATTTAACAGATTTGGTAGAACGGACAGGTAACCGTCGCCGCATCGCGAGAAAAATATGTTTATTTAAATACGGTAAGTTTAACCGTACCGCTGAGCAGCCGCGATATTAAAATAAACATCCGCGCGGCAACCAAACTGTTACAATACATATTATAATTGTATAGAATATTTTTTTAATATACTATGAACCTTGTGTTATATTATATCGTAGTATACGTACGTAATATTTTATAAATATTATTGATACATATATACATGTAAAAACAAAGGATATTTATATTTACCGAAACATTTACTATAAAGAATAATATTTTTTTACTCTATAATATAAAACACTTGGTATACTTTACTATTTATTCATCATAAAAATTGTTGTATTAGTAACTATACATTGATTTTCCTATGCAATGTTAAATTAATAAGTCGATTCGAGTATTGCGTTTCGGCACGATATGATTAACGAATTCGTTAAAAAAACGCGTCGAAATTGAGAGGCATTCGACTATAAAAAACGAAAATGAAATTGAAGTAATTATTTCGAAGGAGAATTAAACGATCTTGGTGAATAAACCACTGTTTTAATTAGATGGCGATGTTTCGATGACTTTTCGTCATCCTCTTCAAGTTACACCTTTATTTATAAAAACGAATACATTTGAACGTATATTAGTAAACTATAGATTTTGTATTAAACCTTACGATTACATTTTACTCACAACACGTCAATATATATATATATATATAGCATCACTGAGTTGTCGCACTGACAATGAAAACAAGGATATTTAAAACGATGAAACAAGTTTATTATATACACTGAAGTTCAATAAAAAAATGTAAACCGAGTTAATTATGCTAATATATTTACACTAAAGCTCCCTAGTAGAAATCTGACCATAAATGTAACATGGAAATGGTTAAATTAGAGTTTTATTAAACCTTCAAATGGTAAATTTCTACTAGGGAGGTTACGTACTTTTAATCTACTAAATCGAATCGTTCCCATGTATGAACATATATATCTCAAAGCAAATTTTAATACGCGGTGAGCACTACTTCTGTAACGTATACAACAACGTGTATATAAATACGTAAAATCGTAAATATACGAGTGAAATGATAAAGCGTTTCTCACAATTTGTCTTCGGTGTATTTTCCGTGTGTCAACCAATGCACTTGACCAAAATGAAAATTGTATAGTTTCATCGGTGTAGAGCGAGTGGTCGAGCTGTAACAAAAATACGGGTCCTAGGCAATCACCTTGGGTACACACAATCGCGTAATTTTTCTTGACTCGACTCGACGAACGAACGAACGAAAAAAAAAAGAATATGTAGAAAGAGAACGAAGAGGAGGGGTTGGGGGGAAGGTAGAAAGGCAAAGAAATACTCCGGAGATGATTAACTCCAGGACGTTTGGAGGCTTTTTTCATCAACTCGAGATAAGCGAACCGCACACGCAACGGACGAGCGCAAGAAAAATAAATAAGAAGAGGGTTGAAAAAAAGCAGTGGCGCGCTCGTTCGCGGAAAAATATACATTTCGCAAAGGTGAAAAAGAAGGCCGGGCAAATCTGCACAGATGTATGTATATACGCGACGGTGTAGAGGTACATTCTATACATATATATATATATATATATATATATATACACATGCGATCGATGGGCTATACGAAGTTATCGGTCCGACAGCATCGTCGAGTAGTAATCATAAATACGTAAGTGCGTCGTCGGATCCGTCCGGGCGAATCCTCGCACGCGATGACAAACTGCGCTTGGCTTTCGCTCGTACATAGGTACGCGCAAATTACAAAGGAGAAGTCTGTCCTTCAGTAGGCAGGTTCGACGGAGCAAGGTTCGCGCTACTAATCACGGTTCGATTCGCTAAAGGAAACTCTGCACGGAGAGAGATAGAGGGGACCTTCTAATGACACGCGCTCGACCGAGACCCGATAAGTTTCGTCTCCCGCGAGGGCGGAGACGAATAGCGAAAGAGATAAGTGCTTGTAATTGCACCCCATTTTCCTCTACCGATTTCCTCACTAATTATGGATAATCCTTCGCTATTCGTTGGGGTTTTTTTTTGTTGTGTTCACCTCCGCGCGAGCATTCGCGTAATGTACATGCGTGCCCTGGTTATGTCGCACGCTTTCGTATATACGCGGTTTACTTTTCTCTCACTCGTCATCGATTTTGTCATTAGCACTTTGCGTTTCGCGTGCTTCTTCTCCTCCTGATGACCACCGGGAAGAAGGATTACTGCGAAACCGATAACGTTTTACGATCCGTGATCTTCAACACATTTTATAATTGCTTTCCTCTACGCCTACTCGGTTATTTTTAATGTTGCGGCGCTTTTAGTAACTATGGTGCGAAAAGAATTTTCAACAATTTGCTGGTTTTGAGTTAACGGTTACCACTGTTTTATTACGTAGCGCATGTTGCTGCACTGTTGCCTCGTTTGTTTCTACTTGAATTGTATATGCATATTCTTTTTTTTTTATTCTACTCTCTAAACGGTGACGATGACGCAATCAAAGTGAAAATTAGTCGAGTCGAAACAGAACAGAGCCTTGAGTAGCACTTGAACGCTAAAATGGTTCTGTTTGATTGTCAAAATTCAAAAATTAAGAGGACAAACCTGGGTTAAAGTTGAAAAAAAACTATTCAATAAACAATTAATAATTTTTTTCATAATAATGTTTAACATTTCTTAATTTTTTTAATAAATTATATTATTATTAACAATTATTTAAAAATTTTTTAGCCAATTTATACGTAACGCAATTATTTTAATTAATTATAACACTTCGTACTCTGATTTTTTACTATAATGGGCTAACCGCAAGATACTTAGGAGCCACTTGATCGAATTGGTTGAAACTTTAACAGTGATTGAAGAACATGATTAAATTCACTTAAATGAAACAGAATTTCAAAAAGTCGAAATGTTTATTGAAAAAAATTATGTACCTACTATTTACACAATTTTTCAATTTTTTTTAAATAAAATTTTTTTTTATGTTCTTATTAGATTGTTAACTCAGTCTACTCCACTCAAGTGGATAAAAATCATATTTGAAAGTTACTGTTAAAATTTCAGTCTATTCGATCAAGTGGTTCCTGAGACATCCTGCGGTAAGTCCATTGAGAAAAAAATCAGAGCAAAGAGTCTCATAATAATAATTAAAATAGTTATGTGACATTGTTGCGTATGGAGAAGGTGATAGGAGAGGACCGAATAAAAAAATTGATCGGACGCCGGGACTCGAACCGAGGATCCGCGAGTTTCCAGTCACGATTTCTTGTTGTAGTTGCATTCGTCATGATATTTCGCGTTTTGGTCATCCTACACCGTTCTCACACACGCGCCGATCCGCGCGTCGATGTTACGTACGTAACAACATATAAATTGGCCAAATAATTAAAAATAAAAGTAAATAATAATATAATTTGTTTAAAAAATTAAAAATTTTTTTAAATTGTTATGAAAAACATTATTATTTATAGTTAACACTGAATAGTTTTTTTTTTAATTTTAACCCAAGTTTGTCCCCTTATAGATAATTAAATATTTATACACATATCGTGCTAGAAAATTAACTAGTTCAACTGACTATTGAGATTGAACATGGGTGCCTGGAGGTATATTCGATATATAAAGGGCATTAAATTTACCAATTAAAGTAAAAGATGGAATTTGGCGTGTTTTCTCCAAAATCGGTTACAAAACATGCTTTAAGAGTGAAGTGAATTGTATCATGCAAAAGAATATCACATAAAAAAATGTAAATCTCCGTTTTCATAAGTTGTCACGCATACAAATGAACGCTCAATTGAAGTAAGAAATATGGTTAGAAATTTTTTGCGTTGTCGCACGTTTATTTTAAGCAGCGTCCAAGAACAAAATTAAAAAAAAAACAAATTAAATTAAAATATGTGTATTGTTAGCTTTTGAACTTGAGGTTATAATATGTAATTTTGACTTACAGCTGGTAGTATATAAGGAGATTTTTTAAAAGGAAGAGATGACACTACTACGTTGCGGTTATCATTATTCAATTTTAATGCCATTTCTCACACGTAAAATTTGTTTATAGTTTTTTCATTTCGAAACAAATGTGTTACTTCAACGAAGCGTTCATTTGGTGATTCAATTCACTTCACTCTAAAAACAGATTTTGTAACCGATATTGGGGATAACACCCCCAATGACATCTTCTATTTTATTTTATAAACTTAACGCCTTCTTATACTCCTTTGCACTTAACAAACACTTCCTCCAGGAACCCATATTCAATCACAATAGTAACTGTACTTTTTACTGATTAAATTATTTGGCAGCGCGTATTCGTAGGCACACGAGTTCTCCCAACAATCATCGGTTTTGTTTGCATTTTTTTTGCTCAGATACAGTTCTATACCCTAAATATATCAAGTTTATACATACGGAGAAGAAATTTTAATAAAAATGACAAATCATGGAGTAATCGAGGGACAGAGTTATTAACATATAATAAAAACTCCTAACAATTTGACTCAGCAATTCAACTCCTAACAAACTGCATATTTACTGCATGTTACATCTCTCAAAAATTTTAGTAAATTTTAGTATAAAACGTAGTAATTTTTATCATTTGTTAATAAGTCTGCTCCTCGATTGCTCAAAAACATTGTCAATTTTATTACGATTAGATCAGTATCAAGCGCTGTTTCCTTTTATGTTTTTATATTTCGTTTAATTTTATCACTTTTACAAAATAAATATTAAATTATTATAGGTTATTCTTTTAAATGCTCCCATGGTCACAAAACATCTTTGAATTTTAACTTGCAACTTGAGTTGTGCTTCTATTTATCTCTCTCTCTCTCTCTCTCTCTCTCTCTCTCTACAGATATAAATATGTATCTATTTATGTCTCTTTCTTTAACTCGCACCCTTTTTCCTTGACTCCTTCTAGCCAAGTCTCCCTCCCAAAATGAAAAATCCCAAAATCTAGTGTGCCTATAGCAACCGTAATTGGGTACTTAATATGCGCAACAGCCAATCAAATCGGTATTATTTTGACTTCATCCTCAGGCTTTAAAAAGGGTAAAAAGTGTAAATGTGAATTATATATTTGTGTGAATTATATATATATTTGCACGCGCTGTAAGAAAGTAAACATATATGTCACGACTTAAATGCGAATTATTGTTCGTCAGTTAGTGCGAGTACAACAGTGCTACATGGATAATATTCTGCACTTACGGTATCTTAATGTGGCGTATTGGAAGGTCAAGTTTTATTACAAAAAGACATAAGTGACTCATGGTGGGCGGTACACCAAACAATCGAATCAAACAAATGTCTTTCTCACGTGAAATTAAATATCTAATTTAATTATTGCAACAATAATAATTAACTGTTTAAAATCTGCAGTATACGGTTTATTAATTGATTCTCCTTAGCATCTTGTTGAGCATAGTTGTTATACAGTGACAAGCCACTTAGAGTTTCCATACGTCAGGGTAATCGGCCAGTTTTATTTCCATTTTTAGACCAGTTCAAGGTAAAACCACCCATAAACTGCTCAATTTTTCTAGCGATATAACCGCGCAGTTTTCCGCGAAATTGTGTATAAAAAGGTTTTTGAGCTGCTGCCTATACAAATTCGAAATAATATTTTGGAAATAATATAAAAATCATTCAAAACTAATAAAAATAAATAATACAATAAAAAATTATAAAAACATATAAAAATATGAGAAATACAAAAAATGAATAATTGGAACTTAAAGTTTGCCACGATCTCGTCGTTAGTTCTGAGTTATATCAAAATAGAGAAAATTGAAAATGAGCTTATACTTTACTAATTACACAAATAATCATCGATCCTAAAAACTATACTATGCTCATTTTATGTCCGTATCTTGTATACGAAATCTGAATATCCAACTTCGGATTCTTAATAGGCAATATAACCCGTGTACTTTGACTTTTGTGGAAATTTACCAATTATGCCAAATATTGCCGTCATATCATGAATTTTGTAAGCTTTGAAAATTCAACTGCGAATTCGTGATTCGCGATCCGTAAAGACCTTTACCCGCGTAAAAATGTAAAACTTAATATCAACTTTATATAAAGTTTATGTTTGGCAAAAGTTGATATCAACATACGCAATGAGACTATCCCAAACTTGGAAAAATATTAATTAAACATTTGTATAAAGTTCAGATAAACTTGAAATAATCTCTTAGATATAAGTGTAAAAATATTATTTTTAAACTGACTGAGCCATTTTTGTTGTTTATGTCATAATATTAAATGTTGGTTATAAAGAACAATTGAAACATGCTTCTAAGTTTATAACCTGAATGTAACTTATTAAACATAAACAATAAAATAGCTCAGTCGATAGAACGAGAGACTTCGAAGTAAAAGATCGGAGGTTCGAATTTGGGAATGAATATTTTTTTTTTATTAATAAAATTTTACCTGTTCAAAAATAATATTTTTACACTTATTTAAGAGATTATATCAAGTTTATCTGAACTTTGTACAAATGTTTAATAAATATTTTTCCAAGTTTGGGATAGTCTCATTGCGTATGTTGATATCAACTTTTGCCAAACATAAACTTTATATCAAGTTGATATTAATTTTACATTTTTACGCGGGTATATATTCTTAGTAGAAATTAAACGAATGTTTGGTCTAGTAATAATAATATTAAAAATAAGCAAAATAAAAGTATGTATATATTTTAGGAAATAAAAATATTTTATACTTGCTTTTGCGTGAGAAGGTATAAGTTTTGCATTTCCGATTGATGAATAAAATAACCGATGAAAATGAAACAAATGAATTGATAAAAACGAATTAAAAACACTTTTAATACGAAAAAATTAGAAATAATATGGAAAAAAGCATGTTATGAAATTGAATACCGCTTCGTGGAAATTTTTTCTGCAAGTATTTTTCCTGGGCGTTAACTGCTTGATACAAATAGTTTAAAATCTTCCAATCTAGGAGATGATCGAAAAATGCGAGAAAATCCGTTTTCACCACCTGTTATGATCTGGGTAGGTTATACTTTTTTAACAATTTTTCATACCTTCGAAATGTCTATTAAATGTTTTCCACTTCTACGTGGGATTGATTTTAATCGATATTCAACCAATTACTCAAAATTACGGTGGAAGCTTAAATTATGAAAATTTTAAAAGTTTGACTTCAGCTTCATAATTATTACCTACAAATATAGTAGTATGCATTCAAATATTTTAGAAGAAAAGTCTGTATATTGAATCATTTATATTTCCTGAATAATAAACTATTTTTTACAGTGCGACGATACAATTATGTATATGGTATTATAAAATTTCATAAAATTTTTCTATATAAATTATAAGTATTAAAGTATAATTATAGTGCTTATGAAAAAAAAATGTAAAAAACGCTGTAAAAAGAAATCTTTTTCAAAGTTATGGAAAAAGATTTGTTCATTAGATCGCTGTTAAAAAAATACATTGTTTCAAATCACTGTGAAAAAGATAATATTTGAAGAAAAATCTCAGTAAAAGGCTATGGAACAAAATACTTATATTTCGGTAAATGCTATGAAAAAATCTTTTTAATACTACAAATACCATAAAGAAAAACTTTAATTTTGAAAAAATCATGAAAAGAATTTTATTCGTTAATTATTGTTGAAGTATGAAGATTTAAAGTTTTATGGATGCATCTTGCAAGCACAAAGTTTCGGTTTGATCGGATGAACTAATGTAGTTTCTATTAATATTTTTAAAGAAAGTAGTAACATCTAGAGAAATTACTTTCGTAGAATGTAAAATGTGGCAAGTATAACGTGCACTAATTTATGCATATAATAAAAAAATAATAAAAAGAAAATAATGAAAAACCACTCCAATTTTCTAGACCATCATAAATATTGTAAATTATAAATATTCAATTATAATATAATAGACGCATTTTTAAATTTTGCTTGTGAGGAACAAAAGTATTTATCTTTGTAAATAAGTTGAATCTTAAATGACATAGAAATAGTGATATTTATTATTTATTTATTTATATGTGCAGTTTACGGGCGTAACGAGTTAAATGTACTAGCAATCGCACACACGTACATAGATATAATTTCGTATATATTAAATAATTCATTCTATAAAAAATTATTATTCTATTTATCTATGTATTTATAATTTGCACAGATCGTATTAAAAAATAGTATACGCAACACGTGTGGAAGGCGATTCACCTGCTTTGCGCACTTATTGCGTAATGTTCTTCACAGCATTTTAAAAAGTAAATTTTATTCTCACGGCGTTTTCCCAAAAATGCTTTTTCTTCACGGCGTTTTTTTGAGTAAAGTTTTTTCAAAAGGGTTTTCACGGTATATTTATTGAAGACAAATTTTTTTCACAGCGTTTACTGAGATATAATTCCTTTCGTAGCAATTATTTCAATGAGTTTGTTTTTATGACGTTATGATATACGAAGTGTTTTTTTCGTAGCATTATAATTTATTATTAATAGGCATATAAAAACTATATAAATTGTTTCAAGACATATATATGGACGCGTAACACTCTCCGATGTAAAAAGTCTTTTAATTCTCAGTCCCATTCATTATTTGCAAATAACCTTGTAATTTATATCTAATTTTCAATGTACAGAAAAAAATGTATAGACGGTATATATTTTCAGGAGATTGTACTGTAATGTCGTTGTATAAACACAAATAAAGTGAGTAGTCATGTTTGCGCATAAATAAGCGAATCGAGTAAAAATTGAAAAACAAAAACGAGACCGAGGGCGGAATCCGCGCGGGTTGATTAAACAATTTTTCCGAATATTACAAAAATTCGACGTCGTCCAATTATATTTACGGAAAAATAGAAAGGAAAACACAGGTAAAAAAAAAAGAATTTCAGTTATAAAAAGTTATAAAAAGTAACCCGTCCCAACAAATTTCCATCATTATTTATATATATTTGTACGTAATAACTATTGAGAGAGTAATATAATGGAGAACTTTAGGTTGCAGAAGGGTAGGGGAGTGAAAACCGAGTGAAAAAGCCCAGGGAAACGCGCACGGTACTCGCGGGCCATCTCTTCTGTTTCACGCCGGCTGCATTAACAGATTAAAAGTGGCAAAAAGCACACACACACACACATCACACACACAGAAAACGAACGATATTACTCTCGCAAACCTGTAGCCGTATTCTCTCTCTACAACCACCAACACGCGAGACTTACTTCTCGCTATATATACCAGCTTATTTTTCCTATTTTTTATTTATTTATTTTACTTTTTTCTTTCATCTTTTCAATACCCTACTCGCAGTTTCCTTCTCTCCTCATTCGAATCCTATTCTTTTATATACGCTCTCGCTTAACGAAAATTAACTCGATTATGGTGTGCAGGCTTTTTTCCCAGTTGCGTTATAATCAATTGAGTGATCGTATATATATGAAATGTTTGAAAAGATATTGTTTATGAAAATAACTATTATTTAATATATTTTGTACAATAAAAATTATATTTTGAAGTATGCTTATGATTTGTTACAGAAATCATATCTATATATACACATATTTCCGACAGGACTGAACCTCTCGTCCGCGAGTTGTTTACACAATATTTCAATGTTAATATATGTACTTATTTTCTTTAGTGATGACTACTTTTTTCGAGATGCTTCAGAGAACCTGAAATTTTGTATTTTCTATTACTAGTTTTTAATTGGTGTTGCTTTTTTACGATCCGAATGAGGGCAAGATTGGATATTAAACCATTTCTCGATTCCAAACATACAAACACTTCTACTATTAAAAATGAGTAAGATCACCTGTTAAATATCAAACTGTCAGCTAATACAGTAAACACAGTGTTTATAGTGTCTATGACCATTGTCAAACGTTACAATTTTAAGAATCCAACTTAGATATATTACTCAGATTTTGAACATCTTCTTCTCTATCAATAGCTGGTAAAAATTCGTTAATTTGTTAATGGTTAGAGGTTAAAAATTTACTACTTAATAGTTTGTAAATTTTTTGTTAAAAATATCTAGTTTACTTAAAAAATAGATTCAATCTCTACTACGGATCGCTTGATTGCAATCTTTTATCATTAGTTTATTCAACATTTATTCAATTTGTCGAATTTCCGGTGTGAATATCTTAACCCCATAACGTTTAATGAACAACCAGTGTATATGACACATTTTTTTTCAGTCGTGAGACCGAAAACCATATGTGCAAAGAAATATCAAAAAGTTGTTTGAAATTCACAGTATAACACATGATAATTTCAAATTCGGAAAGAGCCACCTTAAATAGTGTTACGTGGGGTATGTTTTCTTGGAACTCACGTCACAATAAATAGGGGAGGCCTGGGCAAAACGGGCACTCCCTAGTCTTTCTAATATGGCTGTTAGGGAAATTCCCAAAAAATTGTAGTATATTGTTTTTGGTTGTTAGAATCGAAATTTTTTGGCACGCGCGCGCCAATGTTGATGGTTAGATCGTCTAGAAATAAAAATATTGATTTTCGTCTGCGAGCTTACCATGTTACCAAAAGAACTTTTTATTACACCAGTGATTGGATTAATTAATAAATAGTACTAGTTTTTTAAGTCATTTTATTTATTTAACTTTTTCTCTATAATTAAACGTGTAAACTTAAAATATACTATATTTCATAGATTATAATTAAAAAAAAATATATTAAAATTATAATTAAAAAAACAATTATTAATTAATACTGAATTTGAAAATAAAATAAAAAAATTTTTATTTTTCGTTAATGTTAATGTTGTGACAATAAATTATTTGTAATCTATTTTTTGTTATGGAAAATAAAATTCATAAATACGATTATTTCTTATTATCTAATTTTTATTATTTTGCCAGTGTTTTGTTTACCAACATTGTGGAAACCTCGCACATTAAAATGTTTTCAAGCATTTTTAAATTATTTTGTTTTCCAAAAATGTCTTTTTCTTCCGCGTTTGTGACTTACCTATATTTTTCAAAAGGGTTTCGAACGCTAATTGAAACAAAGTTTCAACGATACAGATATAATTTTTCCAACCTTCAAAGTTTTTTTAATGACGTTATATATACGAACCTAGTGTAAATTTCGGAATTATAATTTATTATTAATACCATTTAAACTTATAAATGTGCAAACATATATATGGCACGACATCTCGAAAAAAAGGTTTTTACAGTCCATTTTATTGCAAATAACCATATCTAATTTTCAATGTACAGAAAAAATGTATAGACGGTATATATTTTCAGGAGATTGTACTGTAATGTCGTTGTATAAACACAAATAAAGTGAGTAGTCATGTTTGCGCATAAATAAGCGAATCGAGTAAAATTGAAAAACAAAAACGAGACCGAGGGCGGAATCCGCGCGGGTTGATTAAACAATTTTTCCGAATATTACAAAAATTCGACGTCGTCCAATTATATTTACGGAAAAATAGAAAGGAAAACACAGGTAAAAAAAAAGAATTTCAGTTATAAAAAGTTATAAAAAGTAACCCGTCCCAACAAATTTCCATCATTATTTATATATATTTGTACGTAATAACTATTGAGAGAGTAATATAATGGAGAACTTTAGGTTGCAGAAGGGTAGGGGAGTGAAAACCGAGTGAAAAAGCCCAGGGAAACGCGCACGGTACTCGCGGGCCATCTCTTCTGTTTCACGCCGGCTGCATTAACAGATTAAAAGTGGCAAAAAGCACACACACACACACATCACACACACAGAAAACGAACGATATTACTCTCGCAAACCTGTAGCCGTATTCTCTCTCTACAACCACCAACACGCGAGACTTACTTCTCGCTATATATACCAGCTTATTTTTCCTATTTTTTATTTATTTATTTTACTTTTTTCTTTTCATCTTTTCAATACCCTACTCGCAGTTTCCTTCTCTCCTCATTCGAATCCTATTCTTTTATATACGCTCTCGCTTAACGAAAATTAACTCGATTATGGTGTGCAGGCTTTTTTCCCAGTTGCGTTATAATCAATTGAGTGATCGTATATATATGAAATGTTTGAAAAGATATTGTTTATGAAAATAACTATTATTTAATATATTTTGTACAATAAAAATTATATTTTGAAGTATGCTTATGATTTGTTACAGAAATCATATCTATATATACACATATTTCCGACAGGACTGAACCTCTCGTCCGCGAGTTGTTTACACAATATTTCAATGTTAATATATGTACTTATTTTCTTTAGTGATGACTACTTTTTTCGAGATGCTTCAGAGAACCTGAAATTTTGTATTTTCTATTACTAGTTTTTAATTGGTGTTGCTTTTTTACGATCCGAATGAGGGCAAGATTGGATATTAAACCATTTCTCGATTCCAAACATACAAACACTTCTACTATTAAAAATGAGTAAGATCACCTGTTAAATATCAAACTGTCAGCTAATACAGTAAACACAGTGTTTATAGTGTCTATGACCATTGTCAAACGTTACAATTTTTAAGAATCCAACTTAGATATATTACTCAGATTTTGAACATCTTCTTCTCTATCAATAGCTGGTAAAAATTCGTTAATTTGTTAATGGTTAGAGGTTAAAAATTTACTACTTAATAGTTTGTAAATTTTTTGTTAAAAATATCTAGTTTACTTAAAAAATAGATTCAATCTCTACTACGGATCGCTTGATTGCAATCTTTTATCATTAGTTTATTCAACATTTATTCAATTTGTCGAATTTCCGGTGTGAATATCTTAACCCCATAACGTTTAATGAACAACCAGTGTATATGACACATTTTTTTTCAGTCGTGAGACCGAAAACCATATGTGCAAAGAAATATCAAAAAGTTGTTTGAAATTCACAGTATAACACATGATAATTTCAAATTCGGAAAGAGCCACCTTAAATAGTGTTACGTGGGGTATGTTTTCTTGGAACTCACGTCACAATAAATAGGGGAGGCCTGGGCAAAACGGGCACTCCCTAGTCTTTCTAATATGGCTGTTAGGGAAATTCCCAAAAAATTGTAGTATATTGTTTTTGTTGTTAGAATCGAAATTTTTTGGCACGCGCGCGCCAATGTTGATGGTTAGATCGTCTAGAAATAAAAATATTGATTTTCGTCTGCGAGCTTACCATGTTACCAAAAGAACTTTTTATTACACCAGTGATTGGATTAATTAATAAATAGTACTAGTTTTTTAAGTCATTGGCTATTTTCTTACTTTTTAAATTCATTTAGCACAACTTTTTTCTCTATACCCTGATGGAAATGTGAACTAAAAATTAGGAATTAAAAGTAGTCAGTTAATAGGTTAAATGAACGCTTCTTCCCACTGCGTTCGTCGATTTAATAGATTGCCGTAACCTCCAAATATTTCACTTCACCTTCTGGCCATACATGTACTTAAAACTCCAAATTTTTAATCAAATTGGATCGTTTACTCGAATACTAATACTAATTTACCTCTTAATCTGCATTTATACCAGCCATTTTAAAGTATCATTCAGATTTACAATATTTCCAATTTATTTTCCAAATCTATTTAAAGTGTCATTTAAATAGTTAGGAAATAGGTTATAGTTTCGGTGTCCATTTTATCAAATAATCCGATCTTTTATGGGTTGAACAAGGACTTAAATGAATATATCGCTGTTTTGAATCTAAGAAATGGGCGAATTAAAGAGGAAAAAGCGTTTCATTTAACATATAATTAAACGTGTAAACTTAAAATATACTATATTTCATAGATTATAATTAAAAAAAAATATATTAAAATTATAATTAAAAAAACAATTATTAATTAATACTGAATTTTGAAAAATAAAATAAAAAAATTTTTATTTTTCGTTAATGTTAATGTTTTGACAATAAATTATTTGTTAATCTATTTTTTTGTTATTGTCATTTAAAAACATAAATACGATCAAGTTGCTTATTTAGCGAATTTTTATTGATTTTTCCTGTGGGTGTTCGTTTTGCCAAACCATTTTTGTAAACATCGAAATTAAAAATATTTTTCAAGCATTTTTTATTATTTTGTTTTCTAATCCATTTGTTATTCGATTTCCCTTAAGGTGTCCGCTTTGCCTGGACTTACCCTATATTTCCGCGTACACGCGTGTCCGAACGCTAAAGTGGAAACCAAGTCTCGAATCGATACAAGAAAAAAATTTTCCAACCTTCGAAACTATACTTTAAATTACGTCAAGTATACTAACGAACGCTAGTCGTAAAATTCATGCGAATTATACGCATATCACTACCAACTTTATAACGTGTATATATACGCGAACATACACACGCCGCACGATATGCGAAAAATCAAATGGTTGAAACAAGTATTTATACCGTGTAAATTATACAAATTTTTACTTTCTCCGTGTGCCCGTATATTTAATTTTGAGTTCGCGCATATATTATATTGGAAACAACGTTTACACAGTCATTACAGTCATGCTAAGTTCAAATCGAGTAAATAACCCCTTTAAAATAACTCCAACGCGTTTGTAAGTATAATTAAAAATTGTATAATATACACGTAAATATAAAAAAGGATACGTTGATTATTATTTAATTCCATTAATACTCGAGAGCGCCGCGTTATTGAATATGGTCGGATATTTACTTTTCGCATCAATGACAAAATCGGATTATGTACGGATTATTATTATTATTATTATTATTTTTATTTTTAGAAAAAAAGACGCAATTAATTACGTTCATAACGTGCATTAGCATGTATATTAAAAGTAAAAAACCTCATTTTAATTGAGACGTTGTCAATTTATACTTCATCCGACTGACATAAAAATCTTTCTAGGTATAACGCTATAATTTTATATATATTATATATAGAACATGCCACTTAGTTAAATTGAATTATATTACGTGCGCCTGCGTATTTTTTTTTCTTTTTCTCAAATGCGCATTCTATACATAAATGAGAGAGGTAAAAGTATATCCTCGATCTGCATATTTTATAGACAAATATATACGTATTATCTAATTAAAAAGACAACCTAATGTTTGTATATATGTATATATATGTATGTATATACAGTATATTTAATTGAATCTGTACGACACCTCCGTTGGATGTATGTGATGTATAATTCTCGTGTTGATAAATTACCCGTCATGTGATCTTATTACGCCAAGTATATAAAATTTTAAATTATTGTCTGGTAAATGTCGTATTGTAGCAGATTATACATATATTTTTCGTAATGTAAATCATTAATTTTTCATTTTTACATATACTTATTATGAATCAGAAAATACACGATGATAAAAATAATTAGTAAATATACAATAAAAAGTAGTAAATAAATTACGATAATTTCGATGAACGTATATATTATATAGGTTTCCATAGACTTTACACATCCCCTTAAAACATTGAATATATCGTCGTGCTTTACGAAGCCTAGCACATTTGAATTATTTATTAAATATAAACGTACACCTCTATATGGATCACCTAAGTGTGAACTATAGTTTTATAATTAACTCTTTGAGAGGTAATGTACATTGCGTAATTATATAACGTAAATTATTAAGAGTATATAGTAAAAAAAGAATTTCATTAAAGTATGTTTCGATTGATAAAATGGTATTGAATCAATTCTATGTATTAATTAACAATCGTGGTGATAAAATTATAAATAAAAATATGATAAATTTTTAAATCAACTTGGGTCTAAAAGTGTTAAATGTGTGTGTGCGATACGATGAAAAGTCTTAGGATAAGGGACATATGAATTAAGTGGAATTTGAACGAGAACTTTGTGTTTATAAAAATGCGAAATAAAAAAGTTTAAACAAGAGTATGAACTACATTGCAGAAATTCTAGCTATATACAAGTAAGGTACTTGATCTCGTGATAGAACGTACCATTTGTGACATCCGCGTATTCATTGATTCCCTCGGTATGGGCTGAAAAAAGAAATTACAGTCGAGTGAAAATCAATTGAAATAAAAAGAGAATAGTAAATTATTTGTTTTAAAGTAACAAGCGTATGAATAGCAGTTTTTAGTAACTGATATGGATATATTGGTATACGTAAAGGCGTTCGCACGAATGAAATAGCAATCAAATTAACCGAATGCGCAGATCGAATTCACCGACTTTCGATCGAAATTTAAAATATATATGTAAAATATGTACGTATATTTACGTACGTAATATAACAATTACGAATACATCAATGCAAAAATCAAGCGGAACAAAGGATGCAATATACAACAATGTAAGAAATAAGCACTTCGTGAAACTGTATAAGGTTTACAGTAAACCGCGGCCGCGTCAAGCCAAAGATTGGATGACAACAATTAGTCCCACGACTTATTAAACAAGATGACAACTAACAGTCCTTCAATTTATTGAATTTAAACAAGCTCCAAGTTTTCTCGAATATCACATATCCGTCATCAAACATATAAAGTAGTGACGGGAGAGGTCCTGCCTACTGGACTTTGTGGAATGTTTCAACGACAAATCATTACCAATAAACACGCCCAACAGCGCTCAAATCAAACGAAAATTACGAAAAATCGACAACTAAGTTTCCGACGAAGAATGCACGATCATCGTCACAGCAGCACATGGACATAAATGTAGTTTATAGCAGAACATGAATGTAGTTTATACATGTCAAAATAAAATTAAGTTCGCGTATTGTAATTTTTTTAGCATATTTTACAGTTTGCAATTTTGAAATTGATTTATATATATGACATAAATCAAGATCTCTTTTGGTACAAAAAATTAAATCTAGAGTATATGATAATTGTTTCTCTACCGCAACACGACCAATTTCTGATCAGTTAAGACCGATTATTGATCATACCTTCACGCATATAAAACTTCACATTATTTTCTATATTGCATATACTATTTTAAACTTAATCCATTACTGTAAATTATTTTTTGACACAGTGTGCGTATAAGGCAATTTTACGCACTGCTTGGATTTTAAAAATCGCATTTACGCCCACGATATCAAAAAAATATTGTTCGATACACGAGCGAAAGCTGATTTTCAACTCTCAAAAATATTACCCTCGCTTCGCTCGAGCGATAAACTCGCGCTCGTTCGAAAACCAACACTTTTGCACTTGAATCGAAAAGTACTAATTGTTGTCAAAACATTTTAATATTGAACAATTGATTTCCTTAGGAGTTGTATTAACAAAATGATCAACAATTGGGTGCTCAACAGAAATTAGTTATATCGTACGTTAAAAAAAAATTATAAAAAAGTATATCTAAATCTTTTAGGAAAGTAACGCAGTGCCAGTTTAGTAATAATTATAGAACAAAATACGTGCTCAATATTTGGAATAATCCAATTGATAATCCAAGAGGTATATAAAATATAAGTGCGCAATATAAAGCCCGTGAGACCGAACCATATATATATATATATAGACACACTCACAGTTTAAATTTTGATTAAAGGAATGAAAAGGGGCGTCCTATCGAGACCCCTAGACTTTAAATATATCGGTTATTAAAAAGGTCGTATCTCTTAAGGAATAAAACGAACGGTGTACCTCGTCGAAGCGGACCGAAATGGTCCTTTGCGGCAAGGAAGTGCACCGACCTCGTACTGGTGTTCCTAGGAAATCTCGGAGCACGCGGTTAGACTATATAGCTGTCGTACCTCCGGACTGCCTTTTACGCATCCCTCATCTATGTATATAGATATATTTCTATGTATTCGTATAAGCTTGTTCCTTGTACATTCTGGTCGTTAACATTCTCGGACCGCGTATAATCGATCGGCTTTCCTCGCACCGGTTTCACTCCTTTTCCTATGTGTGTGTGTGTGTACACGTAAGCGTCCTTCTACAATATATTGAGATGTACAGACTATAATCGTTAGACACGTTTGATTAAACCAAAAATTTGTTTTACCTTTTTTTTTTACTGAAATTATTTTCTCTTCTGAAGCATTATTGTCGTATACTGTATGCGCTGCTTAATTTCGACGAAAGTGATGATTGGGTCGTTAGGCGAAGGATATTTTTTGCCTTATACACGATTCTGCTGGAAGCGACGAAATAATATATATATATACGAGTTTACCTTTGCTTCTTACTCTGTATTATATACCTTATGAGTACGGAAATGGACAGTTCTTAATTATGCGTATTTATCATTTTAATGGTCTGCGATAAGTAGACCTTTATTTTAGAGATGCTTCATGCTCCGTATAAAACACCTTGGATACCTCCTTTTCTCTTTCTCTCTCTTTCTCTCTCTTTCTCTCTCTTTCTCTTTTACTTAATAACTCGTTACGTTATGACCTTTATGAGATAATGACATTCGTTATTTCTACTAATGTAACATCGTGTTATTAGCTCATCAATTTTTTTAAAGTGTACTTTAACACCGGAATTTCATTATATTGGAATTAAAATTTTTGGGTATACTTAAATTACCATACTTAATCTCCGAATTCGATGGAATGATTGTCACTCGAACTAAGTTACTAAAAAAGTTTCGGTGTGATGGGCATGATTAAGTTAATTAAGAAATGATCCTTAGATTTCAATAAATCTGTTATTATGTTTCTATTGTTTTTTGTTGAATTAATTAAATAGTTATACTTGTAGGTAGAGATCGACAAGAATTCTACCCTATTTTTCATACTAATACATTTATTATTTTTCTATAACCTAATTAAAAATGAACACAGAGCGATGTACAAGTGATGATACTATCTGTATTCGAAAAAAAGTATTCGACGAGTACTTTTCAATTTTATTAATTTTTAATTAATATTTTACGCTTAATTGGTTCTAGAAAAAATTAATTTAACATTTTTAGTTTGATTAAAAAATGCATTGAGAAATCAATAAATTAACTTAAAATTCCTGCGAAATACTTTAGTAACCGATACAATGGTTTGGTAACTTTTTTCTTCCGCGTACATTTTACAAAATGAAAATTTCATTCGAATCGATTAATTTTTTCTTTGCTTCCAATTAATAAATTTTTAACTGAGAGAACTTGAAGTTATTACTCTTAAAGACTAATAGTTTTAACTCAATAGCGCGTCAACAACTCACTCAGTTTTGTCTGTAAGGAATTATTGTAATCCCAAAAGTTTCGAGCCAAACAATTTATTTCCAATAATTTTTATTACAAATAGAGATAAAAATATTTCCAATTGTTAATTTGTCTCTTTATTTATATAGCTCATTCTTTCTTATTATTTGTTACTCTGATCAAAATAATGTTTCTTCAACATCGATACAATAAAACAATATCCCATTTCGATCAACCTATACTATAGAAATTCTACTGCAACTATATACCTATAACGTCTGCAAAGTGTTCATCCCTTATTTCTCTATCGTGCTATCGTTACACGGCATTCTTCTTTGAATCTATGTGACTGGTTTTCCTTTAATTAATTTGTCTACGTGTTTAATGGTCTCTCTAGAACTTCCGGGTGTACATTTCTCTTCTAAATTACCCGTGGATTGCCATTTTTTTTAATGATATTGTATTAACGGCGGTTTTCCTCACAAAATAATATATAGCATCGCACCTAGTTTATACGTAAACTTTGTCACAATCGCACGAGTTTGCTCCAGTTGTACTGAAAATAAATTATAGTCAATCTGATTAAATTTTTCCACATTCATTTGTGTGTTGTTATTAACGTAAGAATATCGATCAAAACACACAAGGAAATATGTATGATTTTTTATTACCATAATTGTCTTTATTGATGAAATTACTGACAGTTAAAATTTGCTATAGGAAAATATAGTTAATCTTTCTTGGAAATTTTTAATAATTTTTCTAAAACCGTTATTGTTTTTGATCTTGTCAGTAGGTGATTTCATTTCTATAAATATATACTGGGTTCATTTTTTAATGCTGTATATATATATATACATTTTTTTCCTTGCGTTTATAATAGATATTTTGATGATACGTTTGATATTATTAAAGTAAAAATCTTACATTCCTTATTCACATTGATCATAAAAGAATCTTTAGGAAATATATACAGTTTAGATCAAATTTTTTAAATACAATTGTCACAACGTCTTTTCGAAGAATTTTAACGTTTAATAAATTTAACGTAATTGCGTACAAGTGTTCAACTTTATTTTTTTGTATTGACAAGGACGTACCGATAATGATGTTCAAAATCAATCAGAAAAGAAGGAAGCGAATACATATCACATGGTGTATATATGTGAACATATATTAAAGTTTAATCAATTGAAATAAATGATACGAGGGTCAATTTAAATAATCCTTCCGGAACATCTGGAGTAAACAAGATTCGATGTGACCTCCGAAAATTAAAATAAAATTGAAATTAATCGAATAGGATGATCTCTAATTAAATCCAATCTCTCGAGAGTGAATGGGAGAAGAAGAAAAAAAAGCAAATAAACAAATACTGCTACTAATAAATATATATATCGACAACAAAGGTTATCTTAGAAAATTGCAAATCCATTTCCTTATACGTATATACGTAGAGAAAGAGAGAATGGAACGAACGTCGTATAGTATACAGAGTTCGATAAATAAAAAATAATTTCAAGCTCGCGAATGTATATATATAGACACAGATGAAATTGTCGAGACGCGCTACGCGTTGTTTTATTGCGACGCACTGATAGATCCGTTCGCGTTACACATAATGCCCCCCCGAGTCTCGGGGTAAGAAAATATGCGCATCGCTCCGGAAATCGAGCGCAATCTTACGAATCGAGAAGCGAGCGCGAGAAAGATCGGAATAACAGCTGCGAGTGTGTGTGTGTGTGTGAGTATGTGTGTGTTTGCCATGGAAATTCATGTTTTACGAGGCGTATACTGCGCCCCCGTCACACCCAGATGGGATGCGTTTTTTCTTTTTTTTCTTTCTGTTTTTCTTTAACGTTCTCCGCGTTGTATGCGTATACCACCCCCTCTCTGCAGCACTCGTGTTTCCTTCGGCGCTATCGACAAACGGCGTTATATACACCTCGCGAGCGTATAAGCAGATATGATGCAAATGCACGAGCGAGCACCAAGTGAGAGAGAAGAAAGGCATAAGAAAGGGAATAAAATGAGCAATGGGCAATAGTTATTGCAAACATATTGCCAATATGTTGCCGCGACCATTGGCAATGTATTGCCAAATACCGCCAAAAGCATCCTCCCATATCTTTGCCAAATATTGGCAATAGTTACTATTTTATCATTGTAAACTATTGCCAACTATGTGGCCATATCTCATAAATTTAAAAAAAAAAATAAAAAAATATTAGCCAGCCGCGGGATTCGACCTTCAATCTTTAGATCCGATGCTGACCTTTACCACTGAGCCATTTGTTATTTTGGTACTAAGAGTTAATTCAGGCTATAAAGAACAGTTGAAAGTTTGGTTAAAAAATTTCTAAGTCCAAAATTTATGAATTCAACTTTCTTTATAACCTGAAATTAACTTTTGATAACAAATAAACAAAATGGCTCAGTGGTAAAGAGCCAGCATTCGGATCTAAAGATCGAAGGTTTCGAATCCCGCGGCTGGCTAATATTTTTTTTATTTTTTTTTAAATTTATGAGATATGCTACCGATCATACAGAGAGATCGAAAGGCACGACGGATCGCGATTCTCTGTAATATTCACTTCCAGAGATAACATCTTGCATTGTTGCGAGTAATGCCCTTTTTGTCAAGGATAACTTTCCTTACGACGCATCCTCGGAAGATCGGAGATCAACTTTTTATATTTTCCTCGTCTATGTACGTACGCACGATATGTATGTGTGTGTGTATGTATGATGCGTCTCTCCGTTAATTCGATATTTGTATATATCATCGATGGTGCATTGTATCGCGCGGGTTTGTCATATATACGCAGAAAGTATCGATATTTTTATCGATTCGGAATGTATATTAATTTAGTCACGACAGTTGATCGAAATAAAAGGGTGCTGCAATGATTCTGAGTGAATATTTCTTTAAATGTTATCGTGTATCAAAATCCTGAGAGATATTGTATCAATTGTTCTGTAATAATTACCCTAAAATGTCGAATATATGTTTACCAGCGTATTTCTACAATTTTCATATTTATGATCGAATAAGGTGCCAATTTGCGAAATCTTTTTGAAAAGGTCAAATTTCTTTCTAATTTTTTTATTATTTAATACAATTTTTGTATACGTAAAAATGTTAGTTAACTACAATGCATCGAAAATTATCAGATAAATAATTATATCTGAAACAAAAAAGTCAGACGATTTGAAATTTAGTAAAGTGGTTCTAACGATTTCTAAAAAAATTATTTTGTCCAAAAATAACAAAATGGCAGCAAATTTGAATGGTTTGCAATAAATAAATAGTAATTATTAATGTGTTTTCAATTTTTTAGGTACTTCACTACACCGAGAAAAAACTGTATAGCAACTAAAAACTTCATAGCAATATTTACTAAAAAATTTAGTAAAGTATAATATAAGTAAAACAATCTGATTATTTTATTGATTCTACTATACTATAGCTGAATTACTTATAAATGCATACTTAAATCAACCAACTTTTTTATGGGTCTAGTTGATTTATTGATATTCGACTGTATTTTTTACTATAATTCGCTTAGTTAAATTTATTATAGAAATATTTAATGTAACATCATATTTTTCTTAAAATACTTACAATCAAAATTTTGTTACGACACAATATATTATTTCAATATCATTGTTCCTCTATACAGTATTGTTCAATTTACTATGTTTTAAATTATGTTTAATTAAGATTTTTATTAATACTAATTAGTAAGTAGTACAATGAACTTACAATTAACTATACATTGATAGAGTATTTCCGGATTCAATGATAAATATAGATACTATATTTTCACGAATATATTCCCTATGGTACTTGTTCAGAATTTGACCCCCGAAAAAATCATGCTTTTTAATCCAATCGATTATAAATGCATCAGATAAGATTCTAATTACTTTTTTTAATGAAGAAATGTGTTTCCGACCGTGTCTAACATGACAAATTATTTTTATTCCACAATATTAAAAAAATACATATGCGGACACAGTAGTTCTCAAATAACCTTTTAGGTTGAAAGATTATCAAAGAATTGACAACTTCAAATCGTTATTCAGGGCTGGAGACTGTTATTATCGGAGGCACGGCCGTGAATAACGATTTGAAGTTGTCAATTCTTTAATAATCGTTCAATCCAAAAGTAAGTTCAGTTCGATAAAGAGGTTTATGGATGGTTGGGTTATTAGACTGTACAAAATTAAGTTGAAATTATATTATGTAATCGTGAAACGAATTGTCAAATAAAATTTTTTTTAGCTAAAAAACGATCAGAAACATATTTGTCTACTATAAAAAATAATTAGAGACGTAAGTATTTTATGCATTTTGAATCGATTGCTTGCTGTGCTTTCTTCATTCTTCGGCATTAATTAATCTGCCGAATGAAGTGTTCTATGATTTGTTCAATACTAAAGGTGAACATATGCTGGAACTGGAAATCATCGAAACATAAAAAAATAAAATTGTATTCTTATAAGTAATTAAATAAGAATGAAAGTACGTACATCAGTTTACAAACTAGATATAATTTATTTTATAAAAAAATAAATTATTATAAAAAAATAAATTATTAAAAACAAAATTTTAACTATCTTTTTGTTTCACACAACTTATTATAAATTAGTAAATCTAAAATTATGATGAATTTTAGTGTTATTTTTCTATTAATTTCTGACACAACTTTTAGTATTATTCAATAAAAATATAATATAGTCAATTTTAATAAATAAATATTTTTAAATATATAATTAAATTACAAATTTTTTTGTAATTAGTACTTATAATTTTCATAAATAATTTTACCATAAAATATTGCAGAATAGTTCTTGCACTATATTTTCTGATAATGTTATAGTAAAATTATCCTCTATCAGTGTAGGTACTTATATTAAGAATATGGGGTGAACATTTCAAAACGATATCAGTGCAGTGGTTTTTTAGAAATCACTTCCGCAAATCGAGAAAAAGTTGTTTCGAGAAAGACTCGTTTAAACTTTTTGCGTGAAAAATTGTGAAAAAATCTTACTTTACCTTAGTCAATGGTGTGTGCTCAATACAATATGCCTTCTACCTCTATTTTCACTACATATACACGGAGAAAAAATTTCTAGTAAAAATTACAATGTTGTTCAATAATGGAGTGACATACTTGACAAACTGATATTGAGTCCGCATATAGATACAGGTGAATAAGAAAAGTAAAACTTATTTAATAGAGAGAGATTTATTTGCTAGAATATGAACAATAATAATACGTGTTTACTCGGTGTGCATCGTGAAAGTTCTAGTAACTAACTAGAAAAATAGAGAGAATGGTCTATATGAATATATCTAAGTTGTTACAATTATCTATACGTAGATACATTAGTGTGCATGCAGATATATATAAAGGCACGTATATATAATATATACATACAATTTTAATTGAAATATAAGCTAAACATTTTACATCACAAATAATAAAAATTACTTTTAAAATTTGAATTTTCCAACTATTAGAAAAATTCAAGAATTTATTGCTTTTGTACACTCTAAGTTACATGATAAATGAATTTATTGATCTTAACAAGCCAAAGAAACATTCCTCACATCTCAAGTAAGGCGGACTGTATTAATACCAGCCACTTTAGAAACCTCACAGGATGAGTGTTCGAAAAAAGACTAAGACAAGCTAAGTCAACAAAAATGTAAAATTTAATTGATTGTAGTATAAAATTAATTAGTAAAGACATTAGTTCCATGTAAGTGCGTTAGGGGGCTACCTGTTAATATATGGCACTTATTAAAGTTTGCTATCGGTAGGGCATATATACCCCATGTCTTCCTCGTCAGGTTTTCAAATATTTTTATATCTGTCATTTGTATCCAGAGACGAGATGCCTGGACTCTACTGATGAGTCCACCAGGCATACTCAGGGCGAAATACATAATTTTTCAATTTTTTTTTCTTCCGTCTTATTAAGTTTTAATTAATTTTATACTACAATCAATTAAATTTTACATTTTTGTTGACTTAGCTTGTCTTAGTCTTTTTTCGAACACTCATCCTGTGAGGTTTCTAAAGTGGCTGGTATTAATACAGTCCGCCTTACTTGAGATGTGAGGAATGTTTCTTTGGCTTGTGAAGATCAATAAATTCATTTATCATGTAAAAATTACTATTTTTTACAACAAAATTTACTACATATCTATTAATATTTACTATAAGTCTCCTTCTCCTATAAAAGTTTTCCTATAAAAATAGTAATTTTTTTCATTTGTCTGGTCTGTATCTCTTTTATTAAACAACATTGTAATTTTAACTAAAAAATTTGTTTCTCCATTTGTTGAGTATTTTATGACACTTGGCCATTTTTTGACTTAAAAACGTTACATTTATGGTGAGATTTTAACTGGGGTGGTATTGAAAAAAAATTTACACTTCATTTTCCGTTACTGATTTAACAGTCAAATTTCATTCTAATACCATTTTTGTACACATCGAAATTTTGTATGAGATTCAGTAGGTGCTGAAATAGAAGTTAATAATGTGTTAGGTTGTACATAATTTATTATATTCATTTAAATAAAATTGTTTTACAATCAATTGCTTCGATCGGTAACAGAAAGTATAAAAAATTTATAAGAAATTTCTAATGTTTCTGTACCAATCAATATTAAAACAATACGTCAAATGTATGCAATTATTTTTCATTTCCAATAACATCTTACAATATAACAAATTTGGTAAGATGAAAACAACAGAAATAGCAATAATCTATGGGAGAAAAATATTTAGTAAATTTAAAACTTTCACTAATGTAATAAACTCCCAAAAGAGAAAAAATTAGTGGATATTCAGTAAATATTTCTATACTTTCAGTAAAGATTGATAAAAAATTCAGTAACAATTGACAAAATGTTCATTAAGTTTTTTGTGTTTCGGCAGCCTATCTCCGCGTTAGTGTAAGTTTAGTAAAATTTACTGAAATTTTTCTTTCCGTGTATAAGATATATAACCTTACACGTTACTACAAAACACATATGAGTATTTAGTAAATCACTTGTCTTAGTTTAATAACTTACTTTATTCACTATATTACTTCAATATTAAGTTTTATTAGGAAATTAATAAATATTAGATTTTTAACCTTTACACTTAAAATAATTGTTTAAAAAACCACTCATTTAGGTAATTTCTTGTAAAGATTTCTTTCTCACCGTTGCGAATTAGCCAAACATTAAAAATATTATACACCTTTACCAAAATTTCCAAATTATCGAAATTAAAGAAAAAATAGTATTGAAAATTAAATATGTTACGAACTATCACGGTCAAGTACCTATGTATAAAAATAAAGTTGTTACATCCCATTTTATAATTAGTACTCGACCGAGTCTAATGTACAATGATTTTTGTAAATATGTATATGTGATATCGTATATTTTTTCTTAAATAAACGAAAATGTACATCATCTAATTAAAATTCTCTCTTGTTCCAGGTGAGTCGCACAAATGATTACATCGCTAAACCATATTTATCTTCCCACGTAAGTTTAAATTTATATAATTTATTCCACGGGCGGTCTAAGATAGCATTAACCACGAAAATATGATACGCGTTAACTGCACCGCAAGGACAAAACTAAGGGAAATATAACCGGAATTATTACGAGGAAAAAATAAATATATAAGAAAGTTTTAACGTTCCGAATATATATGTTGAAATACTATTTTAAAAATTGGTTGGGGTAAGACAGTTCTCTTTTTTTTCGTGATTCGTTTATTTAAGATTCTATTTTCTGTTATTCTTGAACAAATTGCTGAGAAGTGAGACAAAGCGATTGTATACGACTTCTTATTCGCTCGGAATACAGATGCGCATTAATTGTTATTACTTTTATACCTTGCAAAAGTTGTGGTGTATTAACAATAAAGACATAAATATAGATGTGTATAAAAATTAAATAATCTAAATCAATATTTTTTTCTCGAAAACTAGTCTATATTTCTGCTATAAATTTTAAAGACATATAGACTATTAATAAAGGAAGAGTACTGTTCTCCTAGATTAACGTAAATTAACTTTCTTTTTTAATTATAATTAATTTTATGTAATTTTCGAGATCGGTAAAGTAGGGTAGCAACTGAAAACATTTCTTAATTTTTTAAACCAATTATATAATCATTAACTTTGTTCAAAATTTTTTGGCCAATTTATTTGTAACATAACTATGATAATTAATTATCCTATTCTGATTTTTTTCTATAATGGACTTACCGCAAGATATCTCATGAATTGCTTCATCGAATAGGCTGAAGTTTTAATAGTAACTTTTAAATAAGAGTTTAATCTACTTGAATAGAACAGACTAATATTGTAATAAAAAGATTATTATTATTAAATTAATTTAAAATATTGAAAAATTATATAAAAACCAGTTAAATATTTTTTTGAAATAAACATTTGGACTTTTATTGAAATTGTGTATTGTGAAATGTTCCATTCAAGTGGATTTAAATCATATTTAAAAGTTACTATTAAAATTTCAGCCTATTCACTGAAGTGGTTCCTGAAATATCTTGTGGCAAGTCCATTATGAAAAAAAATCAGAGTACGAAGCCTCATAATTAATTAATACAGTTATGTTACAAATAAAATGGCCAAAAATTTTTGAATAAAAGTTAATAATAATATAGTTTGTTTTAAAAATTAACAAAATGTTTTTAATTGTAATGAAAAAACTTATTAAATGTTAATATTGAATAGCTTTTTTTCAATTTTAACATTGGCTTGTACCCTTAAGAAAATATATTAAAAAAATTTTTTTGTTCTACAATTCAATGAGCTAAAATTTTGATGTCATTTTTGTAGTAAAAATATACATGTTTTTGGAACACTTCAACAAGACAGAATCATTTTATCCAAAATTATGCAGAACAAATTTACCAGAATTACTATTCAATATCAAATGCTGCTGCGGCACATAAACTTTTTGCGATTATTCATTCAAGTAATTGTTTAAACTTTATAGGGGCTTTTTTACTTTAACAATTTTTTGTTTATCAAAAAATAGATTATTGGAAAATTAATTTTTTATGCAAAATAACAATATTTTTTATATATATTTTATTTTTTAAAAAATTATTTTTTATTTAATAAACGGTAAAATGTTCAAATTACAAAAGCCTGTGTGAAGTTTTAATTACTTGAAAGAATAATCACAAAAAATGTCACATAAATCTAAAAATTGATGTGATGCAAGGAGCGTTTGGCACCGAACACTAATTTTGATACATTTTTCTGCACAACTTTGTTTAATACGATTTTATCTTGTTCAAAATTTTCCAGAAAAGTTTACATTTCTATTGGCAACCATGCCATATAAAAAAGTTTCAGATCATAAAGTGAAAAAAACAAAAAAAAATTTTTTGACCTAAAAACTTATATTAGATTCTCCAAAGTTAAATTTTAAATTAAAAAATAATAGATATAAAACTAGAAAAATTCAAAGCGACTTTGTTAGCGTTTATAGACTTCCTGTGTATAACCTCCCATCCTCCCTCCTATATGATGTTAATGCTCGTTAATAAATAATGGAGGAATACCGGCGATCTCGAACGCTTATATGGTCCAAGCCGCAGCGCTAAACTCGTGGGCGAACTATCGTGAAATTCTCGGCGTCACGTTCGTATACATATATATACAGTGTACTCACAGCGCCGTCGGAGCATTTGTCAACAGCCGAAACCTCGAGCGTGTATTCGCGTTTAATCTTGCATATCATAGCGCGAATCGCGTCGAGCCATCATCGTCACACCTCCATATACATATGTATTTAATTATACTTATAAACCAAAGAAATCAAACGTATACCTTAATTCGCTCAACGTTAATACACCGATTTTCGTTTGCGTATTATACATATACCGTGCTCACCAATGTCTATCCCTGCCAGCACGCGATCGTTCGCGCTTTACGTTTTTACACTTACGCACAACCGCGTCATGCCGTGCGGAAAAAAAACTTGGATATATATATGTATCTGGTATTTCTCGAGAAAAGCGCGCGCGAACGTAAAACTTACGAAGCCAATAAATAAATAAGAGGAGCGCTGTTGTATATATATAGGGTGCAGAACGCGCGTATAACGAACGACATTGCAAACTATCTAAGTTTCTCGCCCCGTATTTTCCATGTATTTATCGTGCTAACTTGCATTCTCCCTCTTTTCCTTTATTTATTTCCGGAGTACTCCGAGGGGTTAGTGGTGCGCGATGCGCTTTTGTTTTACTTCCGCGTGCATCGCCTTCTTATTCGATTTTACTTGCGCGATTCTTTCGTTATATATACACATATATACCCGCACGTGTCCTTCTCTTCTTTTATCTCCGCGGGACTTTTCTTCTCTCCTTCTTTTTTCCCTTCCTCTTTTTTTTCGTTCGGAAAATTTTCGTCGGAGGTGCATCGACAGCTTCGCCCCCTCTCCCCCGCCGCCGGTGCATTTGAATTACAAAGACCGCGTGCACATTTGGTCACATTTAAATAACCCAATTTGAATAGAAATTGGGATTATAAAAATGAAAAATCCCAGGGCGTTCAAAGGCTACACTAAGTGGTTCGCGTTCGAACAAGAAAAAAAATGAGACAGCGACGGAGAAGAAAAGCGTGGAGGGGGGGTGGAGGGAAAAGTGGAGGAAAGCCCGAACGAAAGAGAAAGAAGTCCTAATTGCGTGCAATTTAATTTCGAAAAAAGAAGAGGAAAAAAAAAGAAACGAAGAGGGAATGAGAGAGAAACGTCCTCAACTCGTGCAAACTATAAGATTCGACTTGGTATTCCTAAATATGCTAATTCCGTGACGCGCATAAATTTTGATTAGCATAAAGGAGGAGAAAAAAGTTATCGAAAATATTTCTTCCTTTCCGTTTCCTTTTACTCTTTTTTTTAGGGGAGGGGGGAGGGGGAGAAAGAAAACGACGTCGAATGCACGACGAGCGAGAGGGAAGCCACGTTTGCCTGCCTAGTTCGTATCAGACGATAATATCCCGCTGTGGCTCGTCGTATATTCCCGTTTGCTCTTTCACTTTGCCCGCATGTATGTATTCGCCTGTGTACACGTGTATATTCGAAAGTCAATGAAACGAAAATGCACTCGGATTATCCAGTAATACCCCCGTTATGCTTTAACGCAGGGGTAGAGAGAGAGAGAGTTAAGCGAAAGTTGAACATCTGTATTAGCCGCGGTTCGCTCTCTCTATACCCTTGCACAGAGCCGACGTTATAACGATGTTTCTGGTAAACTTTTCTGTCGGGTAATCATTCGATTATACCTACTCTCCGTAAGCTCCTTCTATTAGAATTTTGATGGATATTTTTGTTTTGTAAAGTCGGATAATATATTATACTTGCGTATAGGGTTGTTCGACTTTAACGCATTAACTGCGTTATATAAGTGTTACGGATTCGCTTAAATGTACATTAATTTTGATATTAATGATCTTTATATGGATTAATTGAGACATATCTCGTTATTTTCATTACGAGGCGAGGTATATATACACGCACTCATTTAACTTCAATTTCTTTCAATTATCGTTTGTATATATACGAAACATAGTGCACCCTGCGGGGGGAGTTTTAGTCACGCGTAAAACAAAATCGTCTTGTGATCGTTAAGTAACGAGTGTAATTGTTTTCACATATTATGGTTGATCAAGATTACTAACTGTATAGTAATGCTTACTTTACAAGGATTGTGAAAAAACATAATTGTTATATGTTTAAATTAGGATAATGAATTAACAATAGATAAATTAGACTGAAAAATGTCTATTAATTAACTAAAAAAATGGAAAAAAACACCGAAAAGTAACACTTGATGATGTAAACATAACGTATTATTAATGAACAATTACAAACTATTAAATTAACTATATAAAAATAAAGAAAATATGAACTGAAATGGTTTGAGTGCACGCACAGTGAAAATAAAAAGAATTACTTGCAATACGTGTAAATGTCTTAACTATTAAGTGGTTATGTAATTTTTCTATGTAAACAAGTTTTGCTTTTATGGGAACGTTACAAATTTTATCGATAGTTAAGACATGTCAGTGTAAAGGGAGGTTAAAGCAATAGCTTCATGTTTTTACCTGCACCTATAGAGGAGGTAAGAAGGCGGCGCTGCAATCAGGTGAGTCATCAGTCTCGCATTTGTCATTCATAATAAATTATTAATAATTAAATATTAAATTGTGTAACACAAAAAGCAAAACCAGAGCGAGATAGTTATTATTAAAATGTATTATTTTCTCGTGTCAGACATCTTGATGAATTCACAATATTTTTCAAAATGTGCAATAAGGTAACGTACGTCGATTATGCCGTCGTATTACACATATCGATAAAAAATTGTGAATTCATCAAGATATCTGACACAAGAAAATAATACATTTTATCAATGACTGCCTCGCTCTCCTGTTGGTTTTAGTGTTAAACCGGTTAATATTATTAGTAATTTATTATCATCGGCGATCAAATATCTCACTTCACTACAGCGACCATTATGTATGCGGCTACTTTGAGAAATTTGTGGTTTAGTCTCCCCTTAATGGGGTTTTATAGTCAGTATTTGTTTATAAATTAATTAAAAAATAAAATAATATGTGAAACAATATGTGCTAAATTTCAGAGTAAATTATTCTGTTTTTTTCAAAAACGCAATAATATTTTAGTCTGAATATCAGTAGACAGTTACATATTATTAATAAACAAAAGCACATCTTCTCTTATTTTTCAACCAATACTGTATTATTCACACATTTATTGTCAATGATTGCGTACGTCGGTAAGGTAGGGAGGATAAATATTAACCATGACACCCTATTATACAAGTGCACATAATAAATCCATACAAAAACTACGACGACAAACCTGACACACGTGTCGCATATTCTTGCATCATCGTCCTTGACTTTGCACAGGGTAAATAGAATCAAACTGTGATCCTTACTACACTGAGAAAAAAGATCCTTTGTGACAAAGGCCCTGCGCATTTGAATGTCAATTACGCACAGCAGTTGCGGCAAATCTCCCAATACTTAACAGTTAATGCGTAAGCCTTAAGCAAACCTTTAATGTTATTTTTATAATAAATCATTTATATACTTCGTTTTAAGCTTAAAAAATAATAGTTAAAGTTATATAAAGTTTAAAATAATTATATTTAAACTTTTAAACTTCAAAATTTTGAATTAAAGTAGAGCAAATGCATTATATAAAGAATTTGTAATAAAAATTGCAAACATTTTGAGGTTAAGTGAACAATGATTTGCAATTTTTTGTTAACCGTGTTAAATCTATTAATCTGTGTTAAATGTATTAATATCGTGTTTCTTAGACAATGACATTAATTCAGTTGAATGTTTACATGATCTAATGTTTAATTACCCGTCTGATGCAATAAATGTTATTGGAAGTGCTGGTGTGCGAATGAAAGTAAAGCAAAAGTTGAAAGACCACGTACGTTTAGTTTTTAAATAGTAATATTAGTTTATATAAATTCTTTATGTGTATTGTGAATAATAATTTTTATAACTAAAATGTTTCGGATTTAATTAAATAAAAATATCGTAATTGAATCAGTAGAAGAAACTGTACTACCACCTGAAAATCATCAAGATTATATAGCAGATTTATCATTAATAATACGTGAGGACATGACGATTGATCCAGCGGATTCTTAGTATAATTATAAATTATTATAATGTTAAATACGATTGCAAGCAGAGCAGCTTATATACAATAGTCGTAGTCATTAATAACCATGCCGCTCCTTAACTGTTAAGTCGCGCGGCTTTGGCCATATTTAAGGCTCTGCGCCTTAACTGTTAGGTACTCGCGTTAGATTCAAGGGATCCTTTTTCTCAGTGCACAAATTGAACGTACTAAAAATAATACGCATTCTGGAAATCCTTCTGGAAATCCGTGAATTTATTTAAATATATTTGTGTACCGAACAAGGCGCTTATTGACGACTGCGCCGAAAAACGCGACAGTTCATTAAATTTATGAAGAAAGTGCTATTTCAACTTACTATTAAAGAAGATGATGATATGGAGATGAACGCTTCGGTCAATATATTATATTAAATATGAGTGGTTCTCTGTGACATCGAAGATGAAAAAAAGTAATATTGCTATAACTGTGGGAATGTTTTAGAGGTGTCCAGTAGTTCTCCTGAATTTTTTCAGATTTTTTCGGGGCCGTTATTTAAGTTACAAAGGATGCATTTTTCACTATAAACATAAATATGATTTTTTTGTAAAATTTTCTGAATTTTTCATTAAAAATACTTTTAAAGACATAAATGTATGCTGTCACACTCTTGTAAGCCATTTAAACCTTAAATAGTGAAAATCAGCAATTCTGCTCCGGACTCTGAAAACCAAATACTGTCTAAAACATGTCTTTTTATAGTCAGAAAGTGCCTATATATATCCATAGTACGGATCTAAAATATCTGGGAAAAGTGGAGATGGTTTTTTACCCGCCCAAGGTAACTTTTTTGCAATTTTTGAATTTTTTTGCAATGATCATGCTAACAAAATCATCATCATAAGACAACAAATATACATTTCTATTGATATTCTGACTATAAAAAGTTTTAGACATGTTTTAGACAGTATTTGGTTTTCAGAGTGCGGAACAGAATTGCTGGTTTTCACTATTTAAGGTTTAAATGGCTTACAAGTGTGTGACAGTATATATGTGTATGAAAAATGCATCCCCTGGGAGCTAAAAATTCATGAAAATGGGCATATAATGCAAAAAAGTGCTAAAATGTCAACTTTGACTCTCTGTAACTTAAAATAATGGCCGCAAAAATATTTGAAAAAATTCATGAGAACTACTGGACACCTCTAAAACATATTCCCACAGTTATAGCAATATCCATTTTTTTCATCTTCGATTTCACAGAGAACCACCCATACACACACACACACACATACACACACATAGTATATATTACTGACCACAGGCTACCAAATTACAGTTTATATTCCTTCAACATCGAGTCAAATATTAATTACGCCAACGCTTGAAAAGAACTAATGAAACTCGAATATCTCTCATACTCAATTTATCAACGATATTTAATAATACTAAAGCTCGCGAATGAATAAAAAATAATAAATACAATTTTTCTTTTAACTTTTTAAATATTTTATACATATACATATGCATGGAGATAACGTTGTTTATTATAGATATAAAGTTCGGTTCTCCGGGCGCGCAGCGGCTCGCTTATAAGCTTATATATTCCCTATATGTATAAAACAGAAAAAAAATATTCAATTTCAGATTTTCATTTTAATAACAAAGTATTCAATTTCGATGTTCAATTCAGTTACATTTAACTAAACTTGCCCATTTTAGGGCGAACGACAAAACTTTTACGCGCATTTGGAACTCCGAATCCGTAACCGTAGTATATGTAAAATACAGGATTTCACAAATATACAATGTGTATATATATAACACGCGTACGCGAAAAAAATTCGATCAGATGTATATATCTATAAGGTATACAACTCTCGGATCGCTTTGCGCAATTTGATACATACATATATATATATGTATAGATATACATGTATACGTGATATTGACATTTTTAAATGAATTAATGGGCCGGTTTTATAAATTAATGTTTGATTTAATTTTACTCAACTGTTTACCGATGGTACATACATGGCGCGTAAAAGTTAATCAAAATTCCAATTGATTGGATATAATTTCGTGTACACTTGATGTAATCATAGCACTTTGTGCTGGAGCTTCCAACTTCCACCCAGAAATCAAATTCAAATATCATTCCAGCGAATTCTGGGGAAATAGAATTACGTTTATACGCGGGTGTGTAGGCGAGTGTAGGTGTATGGGTGTGCGTACCCAAAAGGCAAAGCCGGTAATCAACCGCGTCAAATTTTTAAAATTAATAGTTTGAAAAATATATACATTATTATAGATAGACGGCGAATCGATTTAACGTTGCATTATTTAGATTTGTGTAATTGTAAATTTCCTAAAATTTGTTACGTTTGGTTCGAGGTACACGTTTAAAAAATATTTGCGATACATTGTGCCTTGAAATTGAATTTTGCAATTTTTTGCTCAGCTGTATCCAAAAGTATCGTTTGCGGATACACGTGTGAACGCGATGATTTTTAAATATGCTATTTAAATCGATTAGTAATATTCGTGTAGGAGATAAGCGTTTATGAAGAATAATAATTACATTGAGGTAATTTTATTTAAATTAAGTAATTATAAAAATTGATTGTTAAGTATTTGCGGAAATAAAGATAAATATATATGCAAAATAAGAAAAGGTACATTATAAAATTGTGTGATCGATTTTGAATTGCAGGTTTAGGATGAATGTCCCATCGATAATACGATAAGTAACGAAGAAAATATCGGGTAGTTTAACAGCCGTCGTAGGAAATAATTGTAAGAATCAATGGCTCTTCCCCTTTGTAACGCAGCAATTTATCCGTGTTTGAAAATACCGGCTGGTCTCGACTCTCGAGTACTTCTTACAGTCCCGTTTAACTCGGCTCGGACAGGCCTCCACCAAGATTGAACGTCCTTCCTTTCCTTCTCGGATCCTCGTTATATCCTCTCTTCCCTCCGCGTCCTTCTTTCGTGCACGTCGATCGAACGTCTTTTCGCCTCGTTCACGATCGGAAATCGAGATATAAATATATCGATTCGGGTATGCGCGCTACTATCCCGTCAATACCTTTCCCTCCCTATCTTCTTCTTCTTCTTCTTCTCTTCTTCCTCCTCTAGCTCTTACACTTTCTATCTCTCGATCCCGTATATATATATATATAGCGGCAACACCGGCTAAAACTCCCTGGAAAAGAGGAATTCAGATAACTTTTGCTCTCTCCGTCTTTCTCTCTGCAGGGCTTCGCTTCGAGCTATCTCGAAAGCCTCTTCGCGCTATACCTCTTCTTGTCTATACCCTTTTTGGCCCATTCCCGCGATTTAAAATCGGGGTCATTGTCGATCTCTCGTGATTGATGCGGCGACCCTCTTTGCATGCACCGGCATTTTCAATTCGCGAGATCGTCCTTCCGTGTTTCTTCCTATACCTGAGTTATTTCGCCGAGATTTATATGTATATACGAGAAAATTAAAAATTTATCGCGGATTTTCTATACGAGCATGTGACTCACGCGTGAAATTGAATATTTCTTATTTGGGACGATGAGATTTTTTGTAAGATTTTCATGATATACATAATCTCTTATTCCAATGTAAGGTTCATATTATATTTTTTTTTCTTTTGTATTACTTATAACTTTTTTAATTACGATTATTCGTTGGTGATTGCATATTCGATTGAAAGCGACGCTAAACTTTACTTATTTCTTTTTTAAATTGCTCCATCAGAGTTTTTCTTTTGTACCATTATCTACTTCATCCGTGATACTATAGAGACAGTTTTCGACTGATAATTTATATTATGGGAAGCTTGTAGCAGACACTTAATGGCTCGAGTTGAGACATTGTTTCTTGTTTTCCGGATTGTAAGGTGTATTAATACATTGCCTCGGTTGAAACCGAAAACACGATCTTTTACATTGAATTAGTATAATGTTACGACTGAAACGTAATATAATACTCTCATTTTTACGACGAATCATACGCGTTATCGTTTCGTTTTCCGTGAAACGATGAAAACAATGTATATACCACTGCGTTATATACATTTATTTTAACGTATTTATAAAAATAAAACCAATAATTGAATTTTCGACAATTGCTATATTATTGGGGATCAAACAAGCTTACCTGTAAGTGAAGTTCGATCTTAATTATATGAAGTCCTCGCTCGAGTACATTACAACTGTAGTATCATGTTGAAATTTTGATTTTATCACTTGGTATTTTTTAATATCAGTTGAATAGAATTTATCGATCTTCCCAAGTCAGAGGTGAAGGTAAAAAAGAAATTTTAATACATTTTTCTTTTTTCGTAACGTTTCGGTAGACAATGCTACCCTCTTCAGACTGCATACAACTGTAGTATCCCTCTCACTCGCCCGCTAATACACGCGATTTTAGAGACTAGAATTAACAAAAGCGCCCTCTTCCCGCTCTTCATTACTCTCTCCTGCTGGAACCTCATTCTTTCAGAGTATAGACGAGTACATTACAATTAATAAACACTATTGGGAGGGATAATAAATTAAAAACTTTTTTATTTTATTTCTTGATGGGTGGGTTGTAATGTACTCGAGCGAGGACTTCATATAATTAAGATCGAACTTCACTTACAGGTAAGCTTGTTTGATCCCCAATTATATTTCGTCCTCGCTCTCCTACATTACAACTGTAGTTGTTTAGAGTATATACAAAATATCTTTCACTTTATTTTAATATCAATTTATTTAATTCATATAAAATTCTTAATAATTAAAACAATATTTTCCATTATTCAAGATTCTAATTACATTTTTGTAGCATAGATCTAACAAAATTTGAATTATCTGTCTGAATAGGTCTTTTATAGAATTTTGCAAATACCTTGGATCGCTCAGACCATCCGGCTGTTCTACGAATCGTATTAAAATCTATGCCTTTTTCAGCTGCTGCTGACGTAGTAGCATGACGCGTTGAATGCGCACAAAAAACTGAGGTATCAATTCCTCCTAAAGTTAAGCACTTTTTTACCCACCTACTAATTGTGTGAGTTGTAACAGATCCATGAGGCTTTTTAAAGCTTATAAAAAGGTAATCACAATTTTTTCTTAACTTACTTGACCTATCTAAGTACAATCTAATGGTCGATGCTACACATAAATTTGGTCTATCATAAAAATTTTGTAACACAAAGCAAGGCTGTTCACGATTTGGACCAGAAGTCTTTAAAATATCCGGGACTCTTATTTCTAGCCCCTCGGAAACTTCTCTTATATAACTAATTCTTATTAATGATATTGTTTGTGATCTTTGCGCAGTACTAATTGCTAGTAGCATAACAGTCTTATAAGTAAGATTTTCAAAATTTAATACATCTAAGTTTTCTAAAAAATCCAAGATTTTTGAAACATCCCATGTTGAAGAATATTTTGCACGAGGCGGTCTGAGTTTATAAACTCCTTTCATAAATCTAGAAATACTCGCATTTTCTCCTAGTTTATCATTTGAAATTAAAGAAATAGCACTACGACAAGAGTTCAACGTGCCGTAAGAGGCTCCTGATTTATATAAGTGTGACAAAAAACTTAAAACTGATGAAACATTTACATTTAAAAATTCTATACTATACTGACTACAATAATTATCCCATTGTTTTAACGCACTAGAATACTGTTTAATTGTTCCTTTACTTAATGACGCTATCATAATATCGACTGCTTCTTCTGGAACTTTTTGCTTCAAAAAGGCTTGCCTGAGACTCTGCTCACAATTAAATTTAGGTGTTTCGATCTCGGATGTATCAGTGTCCTACAGGGAGACAAAAGTAGATTTGAATTCGCTTTAAACATTATTGGTTCTCCTATACTTAATTCCTCAAAAAGTGGAAACCACGGCTGATTTTTCCATAAAGGAATTACTAAAATACCATATGCATTTTCACGCTTGATTTTTGCTAAAGTTTTTAAAATTAACGAAAAAGGTGGAAATGCATAAAAATAAAAGTTAGACCACTGAATGGTGAATGCATCAATAAAAGAGGCTTCAATTTCAGGTTTCCAAGAAATAAATATTTTACATTTTGAATTATTTTTTGAAGCAAATAAATCTATTTCTGGTTCCCCATAATATTCAACAATTTGGTTGAAATACATATCATTTAATTCCCATTCAGTGTCTAAATTCTTAACCCTCGATAAACTATCTGCAATTACATTATCCTTTGAGGAAATATAAGAAGCAAACAAAATTATTTCTCTTTTTTCTGCCCATTGCCATATCTCTCGAGCTAATTTATTATATTTCAGAAACCTAGTACCGCCCATCTTATTTATGTAAGAAATAGCCGTAGTATTATCAATTCGCAGTAAAATCTGACATTTTTTAAAATCTCCAGCTAAAGACTTTAATGCAATTTTCACTGTTAACAGTTCTAAAAAATTAATGTGAAACATTCGTTCTTCTTTTGACCAAAAACCATAAATTTTCCTTTCTTTATTCCATGCTCCCCAGCCTGTCGTAGAAGCATCAGTATAAATTGTTATGGCATAAAAATCTGTTTTAATAAAATGAACTCTATTCAAAATATTTCTTTTCCACCACAATAAATCTTCCTTAATTGAATTTGGTATAGACATTAAATTATCATAATTATTGTCGTTAAAAATAAGCTGAAAAATCTTTTCTCTTTCTAACAACTTGGTGTACACCCAACCAAATTCGACAGCTGGACAGCATGAAATTAATTTTCCAATTAATTGAGCATAATCCCGTATTTTGCATTTATCTAAATTTAAAAATTTTTCTAACATTAAAAACATAGATTCTCTTTTTTCTTTAGGTAATTCTATTGCATATTTACTGGTATCTATTATGTATCCAAGAAATTGACATTTTTTATTTGGTACTAGCTTTGATTTTTTATAATTTATTAAGAAACCTAAACTTTCTAAAAAATTTATTGTTTTTACAATGTTATTGTTACATTCATCGAAAGTTTTCCCTATACATAAAATATCGTCTAGATAAACTACTGATGACAATCCTTTACTTCTTAAATGTTTAACAACTACTTTCAAAATTTTAGTAAAAATGTATGGCGCAGTACACAACCCAAATGGCAAACAAACAAATTGAAATAATTTATTATCAAACTGAAATCTTAAATATTTTCTGCTATCTTTATGAATAGGAATGTGGTAATATGCATCTTCTAAGTCTACTGTTCCTAAAAAATAATTTGGAAAAATCAATTGTATAGCTGTTCGTAAATCTTCAATTTTAAAATGTTGATTTGAAATGAAGTTGTTTAAATATTTTAAGTTTAAAATAAATCTTTTTGAACCATTCGGTTTTGTAATTAAAAAATAAGGAGATAAAATCTGATTTTTATTCTTTGTACATTTCTCTATCGCACCCTTTCTTAATAAGTCATCTACACAATTTTTTATATCTTTAATTTCTTTTGAAAAAGACTGTTTGAAAATATTGATATTTTTAACTTTAGAAAAATCTTTACTAATCGAAATTTTATAACCCGATATGCAATTCAGAACAAACTGATCATCAGTAATTTCCTGCCATTTATCTTTAAAAAACTTTAATCTGCCTCCTGTACAACTTACTTTATTTAAAATTTCTTTTCCGTTCTGTTCGTACGTTGTTGTGGTCGATACACCTGTGACTGATGCGCTTGTGGATGATGCAGTTGCGCTTGGTGATTGACAAACTGCTGTTTGTTTCTTAAAAATACCTTTTGTTTCAGACGTCCTGCAAAAGATGTAGCCCCCATCTGCATTCCTGCTGGACGTCTCACAAATGGGGTTCTCCAGTTTAACTGTTTGGCAGGAGTATTAAATTTTCCAGATTGCGTTGGCTTCAAATTTTCACCAACCTTGTTAATCAATTTAGCCTCTTTAATTTTTTCAGATAGATCTTTGCCATATAAAAATTCGTCAGGCTTTGTTTCTTTTAAAACCTCCTTTGTATCATTTGATAAGCCTGGCTCAATAAAGGCTTTTCGATTCTTGGTTTGTTTATTAATAATTGCCGTAAGCAACTTCCCTGCATCACATAATTGTGATAAAAAATCCTTCATATCCACCTCCTCATTGCCTTCGTACATTGACGTGATCAAGGAACCAACAATAGATAAAGTTGTACCCGCCATTTTTTGAATCGTAACCATATAACTATCTCTATTTTTCGCCGAATCTTTCATAGTAGACATAATCTGGGGATTTATCTTAGGAGCTTCAAGTTCCTTTACACAAGCATATTTATTCAGAAGAGTATCTAAATCCTCCTTTTTCATGCCTTCTTTGCAATAAAATTCCCATCTCTTCAAGAGCTCGGCATTAATTTTCATCTTTAAAGCTTGATTTTCCGTAGGATCGGCACCAAGCTATTAAGGAATAATAATCATTTTGTAAATTATTTATTTTTATAAACAATTAGAATTATAAACTCATTAATTTAGATTTCTTTAATTAGATGGAAACACAAAACATCTTTATATCCTTGTTATATTCAATGTACAAAAAAGAAAAAATTTTTAAATTAATGTCTCAGAATTACTGATTATTCGCGTTTATTTTGTTACATATACAAACATAACGCTATACATATATCTACGTCTTACTACATAGCAAGCACATAGTGATCGTATTACGTCCTTGTTTTGCCACTCACGGTCAAACACAAACGAATCAACAAGTCTTACCCTGTCAATCGGAACAGGTACTGACTGTTTAAATTTATTTTTTATCTTATTCCATACGAAATTAGCTATAATATATAAGTATAACCGATCTTTTTAATTAGTTCTACCTTAATTTAATATTACTTACAAAATTAATCCAATCCTCATCAATTTCTTTGATAGTATTTTCTTCTGGGATTGAACTACCACAAGCCAGTGGAATTTCCTCCTTATTTACAAAATCCCTGTTCTGATTTTCTTCACTATCCGAATCAACAATCTTTTCATCCGAATCATGCGACATTTCTTGATCGTTTGGCGCTTTATTTTCCGAATTTGTAGATGGCACACTCTTTTCTACTATCTCTTCCAACTTTTTTACTTTCTTTAACAGCTCTTCAATTTGATCGTCTCTTTCTCGAGATCTTTTAGACTTTTTACCCATGATGATAAATTCCGTACAATTAATTACCTATACCGACCAAAATCTCAAAACACGTGTAGTTCGTCGCGCGCGCGAAAGAAAAGTGAGGTTCCAGCAGGAGAGAGTAATGAAGAGCGGGAAGAGGGCGCTTTTGTTAATTCTAGTCTCTAAAATCGCGTGTATTAGCGGGCGAGTGAGAGGGATACTACAGTTGTAATGTAGGAGAGCGAGGACGAAATATAATTAAATCTTTGATCGTGTGTGATAATGTAACGTAAATGCATTTTCGACGCAGTAAGGAGTATCGTTACTTTTATATCAATAACTGAAATAGTAAATGAATGTTTATCAAACGCTATATGAATGCGCTACAATAGTCATATACAATTATTACATCATAGTAAACACATTATATAAATAGGACATTCCACGTGAAGTGATCCGATCAAAACTTTAAAATGCACCAAATTTTGGGTACACATTGTAAATGTTTTTCAGAATACAGAAAAGAAATTTGTAGATACTGAAATCTGTTTGTTCAAAAGTTATTCTATCCTCAAAAAGTTTTTTCAAGTGTTTTGCAACACCACCTTTGTTTACCGCTATATAACTCAAAATCTATCAACCTATACTATATAAAATTACATGTAACATTCGTTGCTGCTTTCTTCTATAGAATTTATCCTTTCGTCACATAATCTATATGTCAATATTCAATTTGAAAGAAGTATCCAAAAGTCAAAAAAAAAGCTTAGAGCAATACTTTTTAAAAGGTCTGTAACTTATTAATAGCCTTCAATTCTGTAAAAAGTTATGATAATTTAAAGATAGACAAAAATTTTAAAAATTTAACATGGTAATTCTAAAAGAATTTCATGTTTCTTGAAAAATCTCACTTTTTGAGGTTAAAATAACTTTTAAATAAATAGATTCCAGTATCGAAAAATTTTTTATGTTTTCTAAAAACATTTCAAGTGTGTACCCAAAATTTGGTGTATTTTAAAATTTTGTTCGGACTACTTCGCGTAGAATGTCTCATATATAGAAAGACTAGTGCTCGGTCCGGTTGCCAACCCCCTGTGTAATTATAGAAAAAATGATCGTTTTAATTATTAAGCATTATAATGTTTCAAAAATAAACGTAACTTTGAATTACCTAATGTAAGCTATAAGTTAAGTTTTTTGTAGTTCTAATTTACTATTATTTTTAAATTGTTATACTAAATTACTTAACATTGTTTAATATTAATCTACGTTTTAACGTTACATTAGATATTATCATATATAATTTAATAACTTAGGCCATATGAGCCAACCTTCGCTTTCTATATTTTGTCAATTTATATTTATAACATTTAAAAGTTGTATTTTAGACAATTTTTCGAAATTTAGAATACGTATTTACACGTAACATTATAGGGTAATCACACGTAATTACACGTAAATTTACTGATTTTCATCTTCCTCCGTACTTCGTCATACCCTCCTTAGTGTGGTTTTTAGGAGGGACAGAGGAGGGATAAAAGAAAAAGAGAAGAACACAATATACATAACGTGTCAAATCCAATCAAATCGGTGGACGAGGGATTTGGAGGAATTTTTTAAAAAGCTGTAATATACAAAATATCGTAAAATTTAAAACGATTTTACCGTTTATTATGTAGAGACGGAGGAGGGACGGCAGAGGTATGACCATGAGGAAATGAACCTCATTTTTCTTACTACTATATAATATAGAAAGATATATGAATAATAAAGCCGGTATAATAAATTAGTAAATATAATTCGGTTCAATATTGAAATTGATTGAATAATTTTGAAATCAGAAATCGACGCAACTGCACACGTACATAGACACACCATGGATCGATAAATATTGGAAAAGTAAAGATTTAGAATTTCAAATGGAAATTAAATTCGCGTAACGTAACGTGTACATAATATGTATATGCAGATATCGTCTAGATACTCTTTGATTTTGAACGGGATATATACATGTATAAAATGCATTTTAGTGGAAAACGCGAAAGATATTTCTACTGTACCTAACTATTGGTTGGCGTAGCGTGGGGCGATGGAGGGGCATAAATCAATACAAATTATAGAGATGTTTAGCATACTTGAATCTAAATTACATTAACCTATAGCGCGAGTCATAATTAATCGGGAAACGCTATTTTCATCCTTTTGCCGAGGCCGCCAACTTCGCGCGGCGATGTACACCAAACGTGTGCGCGTCTGATATATATATGTATCCAGGAAAATCTATGAACGCAAATGAAGCGTTTGACATATTCATTTGCTTTTAATTATACGACAGATAAACTTTCACAGGTGTATCGCTTACGAAAATGTATATTGTAATGCTTAAATGATCGTCGGGATCGTGTAGGTATACGTGATAATTTTTCTTACACGAAATTAAGTGAAATATAATATTTATGAGTATTGATTATAATGAAATTGAAATATGAGATTTCCATCTGCGACGGGTGTCTAGAAAAGGTTGCTAGCTCCTTACTGAGGAGACCAAAGTTAGAAAGCCGTGGTCTAAACGCCAATTGCTAATTTTTTTAATTTTTGAAAAGGCTTACTCTGGGACTTCCACTAACCATAGTGGACAAAGGCCTTACTTAATAAAGCAAGTTGGTTCGCAAAGCCAGATAAATTCTGTATATCAATGAAATATAAGAGTTGAGTTAATTATTATTTGCAACAACGTCGGTTTAGCTCCACTTCATTTGAATCATTGATAAAGCGCAAATGACAGTTGTTTACTAAAATAATTTAAATAGCAAAATTTTGTGAAAAATTGTTTCAGTAACAATTGTAAATTACACATTATCAGTAGGTTCACTTACTCAGGTCGTATCGGCAACTCCCCTTGAAAATTCATTAAGGAAGAAAATGATCCCAAATACGTTCTATTTGGGTTAAGAAACAAAAAACATTCCCATACTTTGTCATGAATTTTTAATACAATAGCGATATCTGCGCAACCATGACACGAATTTATATATATAATGTTGATAGAACTAAAAATAATGGTTACTTTTGAAAAAGTCTATGTATAAGGCAAGCAGCAAGATGGGTAACAATCTTTCTGTTCTTTATCATAATAATTTAAAACTTTTGTGGCATACATATTTGAATAAAAGTTTTCCTGAAAAATGTGTGTCAAAATTATATAGTGTTCAGAGCCTTGCGTACCTTGATCAATTTTTCGTTTGATTTCACATATTTTGGAAATAATTACTTAAACCTTAAATTATCTTTTTTTTAATTGAACAGTTTTTTGTTTTTCATCGAATAAAATACACACATTATTAAAAAATTAAATTTTTATTCAAGAATAACAATAACTTAAAGAATTTTTTTAATAAATTATTCTTTTCTAGTAAACAAGAAACTGTATAAATGAAAAAAAGATAACGTGAAGTTATTGAAATTTGATGAGACTCAAAGAGTATTTGGCACCAAACACTAAATTTAGTACGTAGTAAGTTTCTGCATAACTTTTTTGAAACGATTCTATCTGGTTGAAATTTTCCAAAAGTATTTGTATTTGTACTACAAAGTTTTAAATCATTATAATTTTTTTATATTTCTCAATCTGACTCTACCCTTAAATGTTAAAAACTTTGGCTAAAAATCGTTTTAACATAGAGTATTTAATATATTATATTTTTATTACCTAGTTCATAAATTCTAATTTCTACTATAGTGAGGTAATAAATTAAATTTTGTTTGTTAAACATGGAATGTCGAAAGTTTCAACGAACAGACGCATGTATACTATATACTGAACAAATTAATGAATATTTTGTATTATATCCGCTTGTGGCTATAGCCTATATCTACAGATGTGTTTTTAATGACAATTGATTGTTTCAAGCAAGAAGTAACTTACTTATATGGGATATTACAAAAATTAATAAATAAACAAATGTACACATATGATTTATATATATATGTCATACTATACAACATGGCATTTTTATTACTAATTTTTAAATATATCTTTTAAAACTAAACTTTCTAAATGTGAATTAGTGAATAATCACTAAAAATATAGTGATAAGTCAGTCACTATCACAAAGTAGTGAATTTTTACTAATTCAATTAGTCAAAATTTACTATTTTAATAGTGAATATTCACCAATTTCGTGACAGTGACCGACGTATCACTATTTCATTTTTAGAGAGAACACCGTGAAAAAAGTTGTGGTAAAAATGACAATAGTGTCTAGTAATGAAATTGCAGACTGTCAAAATTAAAAAAATTATACTGTATAGTAACAAATATAATAAGCTATATAGTAACATTTACTAAAAGTCTATTTACTTTTACTACAATTTTCGTGTAATATTTGTCATAAGTTGCGTAAATTTTACTATATACTGTATAATAATTAATTATAGCATTTGATAATCTGTGATTTCATTACTAGACGCCCTAGAGGAAATTCAATTTATTTTTGGAGCAGGAATTGTAATTTTTACTATGTCAGTGTACTTTTAATATATTAATGTTAAAATAGAAATTTCTCTTTTAATATCTAAAAAAAAAATCTAATTGTACTAATAATATAATAAGATTATAATTTCTTCTTCTTTTTAAAAGTTTCCTCTAATCTATAAAATTTTAATATACCGTCCTCTTGCAAAAATGAACAATATTGGAAATGTTAACATTTATGTACACAAACTGATGTATTCGACCTTGAAAAAGAAAATAGGAAAATCTTGGAAATCGTCGTGAATGTAATCGAGCGAGTCAACGTTGAACGAGCGTTTCGACTTATCCGTGTATATAAGACAAAAGTCATAGAGAAAAGGGAGATGGAAAATGGTTCTGATGCGATGGGTTTCCCTATACCAAACATAAATTACTAGACGTGTTCGCTTCTTTTCTTACGTCGAGAATAGTCGAACCGAGAATGAAACGACCTTCGCCCACGATTCGTGTTTCTCTTCATTCGAATCGTATAACTATTTCTACTTCTCCCTTCGATTTTCTCAAGATTTTCCAAAAATATTTCTATTCTCAAATGTCTCGGTCGTTCGGCCATTTCTTGCGACAAATGAAAATCCTTCTCGACACCTTATCGCGATGATGAGAGATCAAAACCAACGATCTATCTATCTCCATTTGTTTTTATTTTCTTTTTTTTTTTTATCTTCGCATCCGTTTGTTAATCACTTATTTCGACGTGTGCGGATATATACGAGCATGTATAACGTATACACGTTAAATATACATATTTATATATTTCTTCAGAGCTCTTTTTATATTACCTCATCCGTCGGATTTGAAATTTCATTCGTTCGATGTACAAATACGAAGGAAAAAAAACAAACGTACAGTTTATACCGTAAATGTGATCATATTTTTCTTTATAAAATTCAGCATTGCACGTTGATATGTTTATATGTATCTCATCTTTTTTAGAGTTGTTTATATCTCTGCACACCGATGACACTTTTTTTTCTACCCATTACTTATTTAATTTCTCAATACATTTTGCATATAAAAAAAATCCTAGAATTAAATTAAATTAAATTATATATATACATATTTTTTTTATTAACTATGTACGTCATTTATAGCCAGACCTGTTATACCGCGTTGCGATAAAAACAACTCTTATTTGAAAAAAAGTCTTATTATAAAAAACAAAATAGTATGTGTATATATTTTTTCTTTCGTGCTGTATATGTAGTAGAATGGAATCAAATGGTTACCCGCATCGTAAAACTTTTTTTACATACGCGTACACCTAAATAAAAGAGTTAATTATCGTTACGATTTATATACGTATATGCGTTGTGAAAAATATCTATATAAAAAAAATAATATTCTATATACTGACGTTTTTTTATTTATATATATATATAGAGTACCGAAATAAAAAGAAATGAGAGAGAATAAGAAAGTACACATAAGCTGCCAAATTGTTGAAATTTATGAATTCATATTTCTCCATTAAATTCCCCAATATTTTGGATAAATCGTTTTACCGCTAAAAGATACGGTGTAGCAGCATATAAAGCCGAGAATGGGTATTATGTGTCTGGATCGTATAGATTTGGATGATACTTTGATAACAAGAAAAATTGCAAGTGATGATTAATATTGTACCTGCGTCTTTCAGTCTCTATTGTAATTTAAATGTATTAAATTTTCAATTTGATTTTAATCTTTAAATATTGCGTATACGTACTCCAATGTATTATCGCAAGTTTAAGATTTTGCATATTCTCTATAAATATAAAATAAGTAGTGATAAGTCGGTTACTGTCGTCGATGCAGAGTGAAATTGGTATACTGTGATAAAAGAATATTCGAGACAAATGACGGTTCATAATTGTTAAGATATGATGACTTAAATATGAGCAAATGTGAATATTTCTTTATAATTGAGAATTATTCAAATAAATTCTTAACAGTTGAACTTTCATTTGTTTCTATTAACCTAAATTAATAGTTAAGAACTAAGCGTTAATATCGAAGAAATATTATTTTATAATAATTTATAGTCAATATCTAAGAACATATATGCACGAATTCTTTCCCACAAATATTTCTTTTTCTCAGTATAGCAAATATTATATGCCAGATGTCTTTTTATGGCACTGAATAGATTTTCTTTTAATCAATCCGTATCTTCTTTGCTTACATCAAGAAATACAATTTATCGTTCTATCTCCAAATCTCAAATAGTGAACAGTCAGTTTCTTAATTATGAGAGTTCGGGACCTTTTTTAAAATTGAAAAAGCTATTCAATATTAACAACTAATAATTTTTTTTTCGTAATAATTGAAAATATTTCTTAATTTTTTAAACAAATTATATTAGTATTAATTTTTATTTTTAATTTTTTGACCAATTTATATGTCACATAACTATTTTAATTAATTATAAGATTCCGTATACTCTGATTTTTTCCATAATGGACTTGCCGCAGAATTTCAATAAAAGTCTAAATGTTTATATAAACAATTATTTAACTACTTTTTATATAATTTTTCAATTTTTTTAATTCATTTAGTAATAATATTTTTTTATTGCAATGTTAACACAGTCTGCTCCATTCAAGTGGATTAAATCCATGTTTAAAAGTTACTGTTAAAATTTCAGCCTATTCATTGAAGTGGTTTCTAAGATGTCCTGCAGTAAGTCTATTATGGAAAAAAATCAGAGTACAAAGTGTCGTAATTAATTAAAATAGTTATGTTACAAATAAATTGGCCAAAAAATTTTGAATCAAAGTTAATAATAATATAGTTTGTTTTAAAAATTAAGAAATGTTTTCAGTTGTTATGAAAAAAAATTATTAACTCTTAATAATGAATAGCTTTTTTCAATTTTAACACTACGATTTTTTGGACTGTTTTACAACGTTTCTATTTCTCTTTAGGTTAATGAATATTTACTATTTAACTCAATGTTGAATAATAATGTAAATTAACAGAGTATAGAGAAGACGATTATAATCAGCCCGTACATTACATAAATACTCAACAACGAAATAGAAGGCGTCTAAAAATGAAGGTCGCCAAGGTGAAATAGGTGTGGAGGGATGTAATAAAATGACACGGGGTCAGTCGCAGGTTGAATGTACATATATATATGCTCGAGCGAAAGCCGTAATGGCGATGGGTCTTCGTGCAGCCTGGTGGTTTTTCACGCGGAATCTGGCGATGTAGATCTACCCGGGACGTTACTTTCCGTATACATATATATAACGTATATACGCTTCAAGTGATTTAAGTAGTCCACGTATATAGTCGATGGGGTGGCACGCGGCGCGCATGCACTATGAGCGGACCGCACACCGAAGTTACCCCGCGCCAGGACTACGAAAATATCTCTCCGAGATGCACTCCCTCCCTCTCTCTCCCTCTCTCTCTCTCTTCCTGGCTGAGGGCCAAACCTGACCCGTTCGACTCTCCTTCCTTCTTTTTTTCCTCCGCTGCAGACTTCATTCACCCGGTAGTTTACTCCTCCTCCGCCGAGTTCGTTCCTTCTTTTTTTTATATGCCCAAGCGCATAGGCTATATATATAATCCTGGGCGCACGTGTGTCTATAGTATACGCGACCGAGGACTATATTTATGGATCGCCATTCATGGATTTATTGGTATCGTCGAGTATTTACGCTCGCCGAGTCTGTATATAACCCTTCGACCTGGTTTATGTATACCTAACGGCCGTGGATCCCTCCTCCATAATATAGCGAGGACGTCGTATATGCACGCCATGGCCGCCTCTTCTCTTGGGAAACCTTCGTTAACTTACCCTTTCGAGCGCACCAACAACCCTTCGTTCTTCTGTTTACACGATCTTGACTATCACTATATGTATAGTTCGTCTTCGGAATCCGTCGACTCACTACGAATTGATCGTTGGAATCATCGCACTCGAAGCTTTAGGTCAACAACTATATATATATATATGAATCGATACATTTTGAGGAGTGAAAATTTTACGTTCTGAGTAATATTTATCAATCTGCCAGTAGCCTGGAAGATGTCTATTGAAATAAGTCTATAAGTGAACTATGGGAGTGGAAGCTATGTCACACTTAATTTATTAAAACAGCTAGTCTTGATACTAGACTTATTCCAAGATATTTGTTTTATTAAATTATACTCAGAACATAATTTAATCCGAATCGAGCCTTGCTAGATATTGGAAGCAAATCTCCGAACTCAAAGGCTAACCCCATATGACTTCGGAGTGTGCTCCCCGCATTGATTCGTATTTATCACTTTTCGTTAAAAATTCTGAGTTTTCGTCCAGCTAAGTAATATGGAATTAATCATTGCATCAATAGCTATAACGTTCAACTTCTATTTTTTCGGAAGAAACTGTATTTTCTTAAGAGGACCAGCCAGTATTTAAATTGAAAAGAAACTATCCAATATTAACAATTAATAATTTTTTTCATAACTGAAAACACTTCTTAATTTTTTAAACAAACTATATAATCATTACTTTTATTCAAACTGTTTTGTCCAATTTATTTGTAACTATTATATATTTCCATAATGGACTTACCGCAGGATATCTCAGGAACCACTTCATCGAATACGCTGAAGTTTTAACAGTAACTTTTAAATATGATTTTAATCCTCTTAAATGGAACAGACTGTGTTAACATTGTAATACAAAAATTATTATTACTAAATTAATTTAAAAAATTGTTAAATTATATAAAAAAAAGTTAAATAATTGTTTATATAAACATTTAGACTTTTATTGAAATTCAGTTCCATTCAAATAGATTAAAATATTTAAAAATTACGGTTAAAATTTTAGCCTATTCGAGGAAGTGGTTCCTGAGATATCCTGTGGTAAGACCATTGTGGAAAAAATTAGAGTACAAAGCCTCATAATTAATTAAAATAGTTATGTTGCAATATATCAGCTAAGAAACTTCAAATAAAAGTTAATAATAACATAATTTGTTTAAAAAATTGAGAAGTGTTTTCAATTATTATGAAAAAACAATTATTAATTGTTAATATTGAATAGCCTTTTTTCAATTTTATCACTGGCTGCTCTCCTTAAATTGCCTATAATTATTGTCGAGTATGCTCGCAATTTTTGGGTAGTGGATTTGCGAAGCATACTCTCAAGACTCCCATATTTTTCAATAACCCAAGCATAAATTATATTACGGACTATTTCTATTTGTAATCCGAGCTAGATCAAGTCTGGTTAGACCTCGACTAGGTTTACGACGCTCTATCTTTCCAGGTCCTAATTTGATAGCCCTATTCTCCTTTTCTGCAAAGATCGACTATTACGCGTATAGATGATATTTCTATCAAATTGTGGAAGCTCATAAGTCCATGGAGAAACCGTTGAAAGTGGAAAGATATTTCGTAAAAATAGTCCAATAACAATTAACAATGATTAATGTCACTTATTACCAAATTCAGAGGAAACATAACTAGAGAAATTAGTCTTGGCCAAGTAACGACTTACTAGGCCTGAATTCACGTTCTATACCAATTTCTCAAAGATGTTGGTTATGCCATGACATTAACTCCTTGCTATTTTGTGATTTAATTAAAATAAAATAATCTAACTAAATTTCTGAAGAAGTAATTTTCCACTCGAAAATATTAATAGATACGAGGCTCTCTATTAATCGATCTTATAAAAAAGTAACACAAACTATAATTTAAAAATACACGATGTTGATCCTGCAGCTTCAGAAAAGTAGCCTTTCTAATTACTAATCACGAAGTGACGAAGGTCGCTTCGTCGAGATATACATCGAACCTACAGGGGCAGACGGTCCTTATAGTCTTCTCGTAACCGATGTGTACATGTATATACACATACCGTATATACACAGTTGATGTATACCCGAACGTTGCGTTTAAAGTTTCCGCTTCGTGTTCGTTCCTATACAAGGTACGGGACTACAATGTTTCAAAGTATTTACCTCTAGCATGCAGGGATAATTAAATAGCAAAGTTGAGGTATGAATTAAATATGGTTGTCGGCTACCTGTACGTGTATCTATAATGTATATGTATATGTATATACATACTCCACCTTTTTCTATACAGTGTTTTCATGCGCTTTTTTCTTCTTCTTTCACAAGAGTAATGTTTTATTAACTTCAACTACAGTAACTTACTTGTGGATTTTTTTAATATACTGGTACTCAATATAATTTTATACTTCCATTTGATTTTATCCATTTATATACTATATTATACATTTATATATTATACTATTATTAGTTATTTTAAATTGTAATATTTACATATATTATTGCAGCTTGTTTTAGTTATGTTAAACGTATAATTTTAAATTTGTAGAATTTGTATGTAAGAATAAATATATGTATATATCGATTAATTTACACGATCGTATGATTTATTCGATTGGGAAATTTATTCGTTCGAACGTTTAATTATTTAGTTTAATGTTCAAAATTATCCACGCGAATACTTTACTATTTCATTATTAATTTACTCAACGTAACGTAACGAAGTGTATCCGCCGGTTTGTAAACATTTTTAATTAAGTGTATAAATAGTTATATATTGATAATAGAATAATTTAATTTGTTGCAAAATTACCTGAAAATGTATTATGTATATAATTGTTTCTTAAAAAATAATTTAATGTGTATATATATATATATGGTATATAATAATTATTTATTAAAGGAAGAAAAAATTAATTTTATTAATAAATACAGTTAGTTGATTATTATAGAAGTGATACTATTATATCGCGGATGCGCATCTGCAATTCCAACTGATCTAGTACCCCAGTTGGTATAACCTGGATGCACAGACGTTCCAAACTTTATCACTAAATATCTTTTTGGAACAGCTCTTAAGTGTATAATTATTGACAATAATTGTTTAGTCTGATAAGTATTAATGCTTGGCAAGACATATATTTCGATACTTCATTATAGAAATCTCGAAATCTAAACTTTTGGTTTCCAGGTTTTTGTTAAGAACCTCTCGACTTTGAGCAGAACAATAAGAATATTACTGCCACAGTGAAAAAGGTATTGCCCATAAGGTACCTGTATAAAAAATACGATTTTTGAACATGTCTTATTTTCTCATTTAGTTGGCAACCTTAACTGAAAATGTGATTATACTCGATTGCGTCGTTCGAATTTACAAAGGGTAACATTTATTTTTCCAATCACAATCGATAATCCATAACAATCAATTATACGTTTCTACATTTGCTTAACGAGTACGATGGTCTGGAATGCGATACCGCGACCGAAAGCAGTAATACAATTAATAAAAAAAAAAAGCAACAATCATAAGTTTCTATAATTTGAAAATTGAGCTAATTTCACATGACCGAGGATAAAGGGTTAACGAGTTTCGCACGTTGATGCCATTAATCAAGAAGATCCCGATCGTTCAGAAAGAAAAACGAGGGGCTGACTACGATACGTACAATACATAGACACTGGGTCGAGAACGCATTGAAAATTCAGTGACCATCAATGCACTCGGTAGTACATTACACCCATAAAAGTTAGCCCGAAGGGTTAAAACGAAGCCGCGCGACGTCGTTCCCAGAATCCTTTCTTTCATCGGGCTTTCAACGCCGCGACTGGCAAAAGGGCCGCCGCCGCCGCTGCCGCCAGTGGGCTAGCCGCATCGCACGCGATCTCGCAATCACAGGAGCCGTTGGTGCTCCAACATGCACCCGGCTTATCGCGCTACCTGCAAAGTGAAATTATTCCACGTACAACTCGCCGCTGATACGGGAGACCTCGCAACTTTCTATACATATATATATATATATATACTGGCTACGTACATATATATACACACTCCTCGTTTCTGGTTACGGATATATATGTATGTACTTCTGGATTTTCCTACCGGGACACGATTTTCAAGTGCCCGCAGTAATACTGTTCAAAAGTTCATTTTTATTCAAATTGGTAGGAAATTGCGTGATTTCTCACTTAATCACACGGAGAGTGTGTGTTAGTCGCGGGTTTGACCAATTGAAAATTATGGAAAAGAAGCTGAGAGGAGGAGGAGAAGAAAACTACGCTTGTATTGTGTATATTACAAATAACTTTAAAGACGATGCCAAATGAATTTTTATCGATTATGAATTTTAACTCACGTTATTTATATATTCTATTAACTACGATAGCTCCCGAAATCAACTAATTAAATTTAATTAATTATGAGACTTCATACTCTGATTCTTTACCGTAATATCTTTACCATAATAACCACTTTATCGAATAGCCTGATAATAAAAAGATATTATTACTATTATTATTTTTATTGATATTATTATTATTACGGTAGCAATTCATTTCATTTTCAAATATTAAATGGACATTCTTAATCGTCCATTTCTTCATCACAATTGATTTAATGACGTAAACAATAAGTGATTGGAATTAATAATCGATTGACTGATTACACTTAAAAGGAGGTACCGAATGTAGAAAGCCATAACTATATTGGAAACTAAATTTAAATAAATGTTGATGTTATGTTCAATCTATAAAATAGAAGATTACATAGAAGTAAAAAAACGTATCATTCTAAGCTAGTAACAGACTATTTTTCATACCCATTTCCTAGTCGTGAGGTCATTTTAACCCTCTTGCTCACAAAGATGAGACATCTCGTTATGACATTTTCCTTAATAACTTTTGATGTAATCACTTTTATGACATGTTATAAGTCACAAACGAAAGCTTACGTGTTGTATACCTTTATATAATTACATATGGTTTTTGTATATGTATCTTATAAATTTTTGGATAGTATGTGGTTAAAATTAGGTATTTTATGTATGAGTTATAACTAGCCTTTTTTAAACAAATTTTTAAATGAATGGCTCGTTTTTTACCCAAAAATCGTTACATAACTGAGGTTGAGTAAGAATCATTACATCAATTTTTATGTACAAAAATGAGACTTTTCTTTAGATAAACGACATTCATCACTGCATATTTTCCATCTTCTTCAGTGTAAACGTTTTATTGAAAAGAAAGAATTATTTAATTTTTAATGAATTTGAATTATTACGCTTCATTGCCTTAATATTATAATATCTCGATTGAAAACTCAGGTGTTTCACACATCGTGAATATTTAAATTTTTTTGTTTATAATACTGAGATAACGCTATTTTTCAATAGTTCTTGTACTCTTTATGTTGTACTATTTATTATATATATTGTTACTTTCTTATTTAAGGTATTCATTATTTATAAATATAAAATAGTGAATTTTAGTAATAAATTTTGTATTGTATCTTCGTACGGGAAAAAATTTATTTAAAACAATGGATATTGATTTTACCGTTTTTTTTTCCCATTTTATCCTTAAGAAAACTCAACATAGAGAAAAACTTCTCTGAAACTATTACTTATATTTTAAGCTTCATACGCACTACCATAGTTTGAATATTTAATTTTGGAACACCTTCTATAATTAAGTAGAGAATAAAATATAATTAATAACAAATTAACAACATCTTAAATAATGTATTTCTAAGACTATATACGTATACTGAAATATCTGATTAGATTCCAAGTCACCTTGTACAAAAATATAGCGTTACGCTCCTATATATCGATGGGGTACGCACGCGATGTTTCGCTTTGTCAATATCAATAAAATTTAGCCAACAATCCATTTTCGGTTATTACTAATTTGTTTTTTTTATAACAAAATGTGCCAGTCGTGTATTAAACAAAAAATGGTATTTTTTTACTAAGTTATAGATTTTCTTTTAAGTTATAGCAGATGTTACGACAATGTGGACTTTACGTTTATATAGCGTCGATACTAAAGTAAAAAAAGAATTCGACGTTAGACTTGTACGATTGAAAACTAATTATTAATTACAATTGGTTTATAAATACGAAAGCATATACATATATTTCTGCTAAGAAAACGAAAAAATAATTGAAATTGTTTCAATAACTTCTCGAGGAGATAGTACTTTAAACTCGGGGAAACTTTGAAATTTAAGCTTGTTCTTTCTACTTGCACTTCCACTTTTAAATCACTTTTTAACTTACGTGTAATAGTTATATGCGAGTTTGAGCGACGCACTATGATTTTTCGGGACGTCCCAAATAAAATCAATTATCGTAAATTATTGTCAGAGCCGCGAATTACGTACGGTACGATGGGTCAAAAAATTATATTTCGATTACTTAAATATATTACGAGTCGGTGTAACTGAATGTTTGAATTTCGCATAGTAGATGATATATCCGAATTACTACAGGATCCTAAGTAGATATTTAAGAGATTTGAGGTCAACGAAAAACATTATTTTTTTAATGCACGATTTTTGGAATTTTCTTCCAGTTATTATGGTTACATTTATGGCTTGATTTTTATTGAGGAATCTTTTTCTACATTTATATTTTCTTTATGAATTGAAATATCGATGTGGAGTTTAAAAAATGTATAAAAAACGGTAATAAACATTAATTTCCTTTAAAGTAGAATACAAATTATTTATAACATAAGTGACCTGAAAGAAACGGTTAATAATAATTTTAAACAGGTAAGAAATGTTGATAATTTTTACTTATAAGGTATTATTAATCTTTCCAAAATGGGTTTCCATCGAACTAGTCAAAACAAAATGCACAAGTGTTACAAAAGTCATTGAAAATAGTTTCAGCTAATCTGACCGAAGAAATTAAAAAAATCATACAATTAAAAACAAAATAATTCTTTCCGAAGCTACACATATAATTACACATAAAAAATATATATTTTTTTCAACTCTAATCACAATCTGATGGTGTAAACAATAATTGCACTGAAAAGCAGTATTTTTATAGTTAAAAATAATAATAAATAATTACGATGCTTCAAACATTGATGCGGTTCTTTAATCAATACAATCACTTTTCTTTGAAATTTCGTTCGATTTCAATAACGATATAAGAATATTTTCTCTCATACATAAAATATGAATCTACCAGGTTTACCGAATCCAATTTTTTAAATAATTAATTTAAAAATAGTAAAATCAAATTATTTTAAATTTGATCGTATCTATATAGCTATATACGTAAATATTATTTTACAATTTTTAAATTATTTATTTCAATGAACCTGTAGATTTAATGTTTCAGGAGGAAAATAAGTCTTTACTTTAATGAATATCAAAATTAAAAGAAATTCGTGAGTTTAAATGATTATTTCGATTAGATCGCATTAACACATTAACGTCCAAACTGTAAAACTTTTTTTTTCCAATTTTAATAGTTGTTATTTCATGCATAAATTGTAGCCGTAAAGCTGATTTTTTTTCTGGACAGGCTAAGATATTCTTTTAAAAATGATGTTGGGAAAATTATCCTGTGACTTTCAAAAAAAGTTATGATATTTCAAATGTAAAAAAAATACAAAAAAAGTATCGCTTTTTTTTAAACAAATTTTTTTATTTCAATTGTATTTCTCGCCCTACCGGATACTAAATAAATAGATTTAAGCATTATATTCTTTTAACCAAAGTCTGTATCTTCGGAAAGAAGTTTCTTGATAATCAACTTAATTAAATTGAATTCGAGGTTACGCTCACTTTATAAAATGTGAGATAGCAGTAATAGAAAGAACGTTTATTTTTCATGCTCGTTCCCTTTGCTATATGACCATTTTAAATATTCTTATTTTAACATATACGATAAAAAATAAGATATTTATAATAAAAACATCGAAATTTAAAATTAAATAAGGATTTAATCCAGAAATAATATGAAATAACGTATTCAAAGCTAATCATTTTGAAAGAACCACAATTGATGTATTTTGAGGAACTTCATATAATCCGATTCTGAGATTAAATCCATCTAGATATCGAGAACGCGGTATACCTAACAAAAATATATGTTCTAATACAAAGTTTTATGCGGGCAAATAACCTTTTGATATGATTTAATTACTTTTCATAACTAATCAAATAATAGTTTATTAACCACTTAGGGAGTAAAATGGGCGTTTATTCCCGGGATGAAAGTTTCTGCTTCCAAGGTTTAGCTTAAGGGAATAATCGGCTATTATACTTCTTAAGTGCATGTAAAAATCTTCACCCTGATCATTTCAAAGATCACTTTATATTACAATTTATTTTTAAATTTCTATTGTATATCGTAAGATTTTTTTGGGATACATTTAATTAAATATTATTAACTTAATTTTGTTTTTGTATGAAGAAGCCAAACTAAGTGTTCAAAACATAAAAGTAAGTCTACGATAAATGAAGTGATAAATGAATAAAATAACTCTACGGGGAATAAAATCATCAATGGAATAAAAAGCAATTTTACTCCCTTTGTAGAGGTCAATAAAGTAGACTTTTTAGGTGATTAGGGTGGAAATGTATATTAGTTTCAATTGGCTTAATACCCGGAGTTATTGAATGCAATCAGGTATACATATACAACGATGCCGTATACGCTCGGGGATATATGTGTCTGTATGGGTGTGTATATGTGCATCGGTTGTAACTAACTCGTAAGCAAATGATAAAGGTGGTAAATAGAGAAAATACGGCGCAAAGGATGATGCGACTATACGGTGGGACAAGAACAACAATAATAACAACGATGACGGCAAAAAAGAGAAAGAGAGACGGAGAATGATAAGGCAAACGAGTACCGGCGACCTGATTTTTTTTAATACTTTATGTTTTGCTTCCTCGTGTACATTAACCTTTCGTGAAATATATAAGTTTACGTATACATATACATATGAAAAAAGGTTAAACACGATTTAATTAAATTAATCAATATTAATATGCATCTCTATACCTTATATCTTTTATGGGTTCAAAGAAAATTAATACGTACGATTAGTAAACCCGGTATATTTTTATTTTTATATATTATTCAAATATGAATAAATATAGATTAACTTACACATGTAAATATATATATATATATATATATATATATAGAAAAAAATTTTTAGGTACTGGAATCTATTTGCTCAAAAGTTATTCTAACCTCAAAAGTGAACTTTTTCCATATTTTTTTCAACACCAGCTGGGTTTACCGCTATATAACTCAAAATCTATCAACTTTTACTATAGAACATTATATGTAACATTCGTTGCTAATTATATCTAGAATCTATTCTTCTGGGTTAGAATTTCTAATCTCAAGGTCAATGTTACATAAACTACATGTCAATATTCAACTTGAAAAAAGTGCAAGTGCGCCACCTTTGATTTTTTCATCCAAAAGTCTAAAAGAAAGCTTGGAGCAATACCTTTCAAATGGTCTGTAGCATTTTTATGGCCTCCAATTCTGTAAAAAGTTATGACAATTTAAAGAAAGACAAAAAATTCACAAAAATTAACATGGTAATTCCCATTTAAATTTTTAAAAAAATTTCGTGTTTCTTTAAATTGTCATAACTTTTTACAGAATTGGAGGCCATAAAAATGATACAGACCTTATATATATATATATATATATATATATATATATATATATATATATATATAATCAGCTACAGATTTTTTATCGAATGTTAAGTTAAAGAGGTACCATTTTTTTATTATTTTAACGTCACACTTTTTATGCTACCAACTTGGTGCTAATCACCGACAGATGTTTTTGACAAGGAAGCACTTGTTAAAAAATACATTTCGTGGTGGTTGTATCAATCGGCAGAGACCGGGAATCGAACCCGGGACCTTCGTATTCAAATTTTGAGAAAGAATAGTCTCTTTGGCAGTTTCCATCCCTATTGTTTTTCATCTGAAAATGTTTATAATTACCTAAGTTATTAAGTATTATATATTTTTGTACAAATTGTTCGGTTGCTCATATCTCTAAAAATGATTTATCAAATGTGTTGGAAAAAAATCATGGAAATAGAACATAACAATAGCATTATGCTGCAAATATTTCCATGGATTAGTTTTTGAGAAAAAAAATTTAAATGCAATTTGTATTAAAAATTTATTTACTAATAAATAGTCTAATATGGAATTAACCATATTTTAAGAAGAATATGTTTTTAAAAAATTTGAAGAAAAGTAAAAAGAATATTTTTTAAAATATTATAAATTCATAGTTGTCGGAATATTTTTTTGAATTTAATTTACAATTAATATCACTAATTACTAGCTATATAAGTTTCAATCAGAAGAAAATAATATTTTTCAATATGAGAGAACTACGTGCCAATTAATTAGTAGCGGTTTTATCGATTATTGTAGTTCTTATTTGATTGCATAAATTGCAACGTATCATAAAGCAGATTTTTTCTTGTATAGTTTTAGATACATTCTCTCAATAGCTGTTGAGAAAATTAATCTGTCTTATTTTGAAAATACAGTTATAATTTTTCAAACGTAAAAAAAATGTAAAAAAGCTTTTGCTTTTTTTAATTAATTTTCTTCTATAATAAAAAATGGATATGAATCATTCGGTTTGTGAACGCTGATGGACAAAACAGTGGAACTTCGACGCTGTATTTTTTATTATCAAGATTGTTTTCAATGAAAATATACGAAAAAAATAGAGAAAAATGAACAAAATTAGCTATTTTTTCACATATTTTCATCCAATCCAATTATTTTTATCTATATTAGAATATATAAAATTAAAAATACAAAATCAAAGTATCACTATTTCGTTCATCAATGCACACAATCAGAATGATTTATATGCATTTATTATCATAGAAAAAGAAAAATTAATTAAAAAGGAATGCAATAAATTTTTGTATTTTATTACGTTTAAAAAATTATAACTTTTCTGCTTGTTATAAGTTATATAGTTATAAGTTATATAGGTTAAATTTTAGACGGCATTGAAAATAATGTGTTTATACATAAAAAAAATCATGATTTATATTTCGTGAAATAGTACAATTTCAAGTAGTAACTGCATAACCTATATTCATTTTTTTTAGTTATATGATGTATAGTCAATTTATAGGAATTATAGTCAATTTGTAGAGTTCTTTCATCCATTTACTGTGAAATCGCGATAATGGTGACGTTCATAACCAGGATTATCGCTGTAATACTGTTTATAAAGTAGCTATATTTAACAAATATAGCGAGTGTATAGCTATATATAATACCGTCAAATTAATACCAGAGCTTTTTTAATAGATATATTCCGCACAAATGGAATATACTGCGCTTCATTTATAAATGTTTTTTTTAGTGTACTACATTGAATACATCAGAAACTTTGAAAGTATTAAAAATATATTTAATAACTTTTCGTATAACGCGCGTACGAAAATATCGCTTTAAAACTAATTCGCATAAATATGGAAAATACATTAATATGGAATTTAAAATATCTAGTTATTTTCAAACACACGCGCGCGCGCATTACTTACGCGAGTGCATAATGTATCTTATGTAAATACCTTTGAGCTTTTCCTTTAAAATGCGAAATGAAAACTTAATTAACTTTAATCAATTAGCTTCAAATATAAGAGTTTTAATCATTTTAACCGACTATTATACGAGTTTCAGAAATTGATTGCAAAAATAGGTTAATTATAAAATCGAACATTTTTTTTTATTTTTTAAAGGTACGACCTTTACCAAAAGGTTAATTTAATTATCGATAAGCGACAGTTAATATTGTTAGGAACACATTTTTCCACCAGTGTAAAAAAACGAAGAGTTATTAACGTTGTTTGTCTATCGTATCTTTTTCTTTCTTGCTAAGACTATTCTCAACAATGATAATTACACATTTCCGTCGTGAAAAGGGGACTTTTCCCGGGTTGTGAACTAAAAAAAATACTCGCCCATTTCTTTTTCTTGGTGGCGGCACGAGCCGGCAAGTCTTATATATTCTTCCCCGGCGTCAAATGTTTCAAAACCCAGTAAGAAAAATCTCGGGTTTCTTTTCTTTCTTTTTCTGGTTCTCCTCCCACCACCCTCTCACTCTACCATCTTATTATTCGGAGGTAGAGCCATTCTTTTCCTGGCGCCCCAACGCTTAATTTGTTACCGCGCCGAGTTTCCGAAGTTGATTTTAAACTTCGTCAAACTCAATCCGCCTCTCCTTCTCCTACTCTCACTCTTTTCACTTCCTCATGGCTCACCGACCGAATTAAGCTTCGAGGAGACGGAGGTTGTATAAAGCACCTCTTTCGAGTCACCGAGATGCTCTCTTTTGGGGATAAAAGAAAAAGACAAATCGAAGAGATATTCTAAGAGTTGGGAATGAATTTTATTGAACTAACGATTCCTTTTTTTCGGCGTCAATGCGATAAAGAAAGAGAAAAACGTATATGCGGTGTGTGTGTGTGTGTGTGTGTGTGTGTGTGTGTGTGTGTTTCTTCGAGGCATTTGATAACGACCACGAGAATTATTTTTCCCGTGATATTTTTTATTTTACAGAATTCGTGTATGTATCGTGTATGCATCGTCAAAATTTCCGGAAAATATTTAGTGCATAGAATTTTACATATTCAAGTGCACATGTTTGTTTCTGTTTATCGATCCGGGATTACGAATGAAATAGTTTTTCCTTACCTTTTTTATTTACTACTGTACGCCGTACGGTTAAAGTAACATTTAGTCTTTGTGTCGGGAAATGTAATTTTTTATACAGTCATATATATATAGGTATATATAAAAATAAGTATTAAAAAAAAGCATGTACGTATATATCTATATATAGCTAGAGAGTGAAATGTATATTTTGACGTGCATAAAATTGTAAAATATTACTCTTAATCTATATTCACGTGTATTTTTAACGCAAACTCGGCGATACACACTGAAGATTTTGAAAATATTTTTCTCCGTTACTCGCTTATGTGAATGGCTGAAAACTGCTAAAGAATATTCGTGTATGATTTTTAAGAAATTTTATTCATTTTAGAGTGCCCCCAACACCCACACCGACAAGTCGCGCGAGATTGACTTTCTTCTCTTCTCTTTTCTTTTTTTTTTTCATCGTATAACCAACTTGCGCGTTTTTCCAACGTGAAATTATATTTTAGAATTTTATAAGGATATCAGTATTTACAACGGATTCGCGTGAAACCTCGAAAGCACGAAAACTGCAATGAAATATATATATAATGCACGAAGGGAAGGAAGAAAAAAAATCGTTGGTTACTCGACGAAATAAAGGCAAAATAAATACGTAAAGGAAATACGAAATGATAGAGGGAGCGAGAAGGGAATGTAAATTCCGGAGTGCATCATCGATTAGCCGAAGTCGTTTGTTCACTTTTCGGGTGCAGGAGTGAACGAAGGAAGTAGTGGTTAACAAATTGCAGCCGCACCCTCCCCCTGAGCGAGTTTTCGCGATCGTTCGATCTTTCTCTCTCTTTCTCTCTCCTCGAGGAGAGCCGAGTAGATCGTGTCGGCATTTCCTAACAAGGGTACGCCTTTTTTCCGTCATTAGCCGATCGCAATCGCGCTAATCATTGTGATTACGTGGCCGACGTGTGTGGGACCACACGGTGTGCGCTTTTATCCACCTCGTTTCTTTCTTACCGTTCTCGGATTTTCCTCGTTCCCTTCCCTTTTTCTTTTTCTTTCCTATTCTTTCTTTTTTCTTCTTCTTATACCTCTCCCCCCCCCCGTCACCCTTTTTCCACCACTCTCGACAACAGGGCGAACACGTGCTACCTAGCCAGCTCTAAAATTTCCTCTGTGATATTTACGTCTCGTGCCCGAGCGCAATTAATCCCTGCCGATTTTTGTAATGAAAATGCATTTTCTTTTTTTTTTTTTTGCTCCGTTCGCGAAAATTGTTAAACGCAACGTTAAAATGATGAGGGAATCGGGGGGGGGGGGGGGGGGGAATTGATTTGGATCTCGAATCGTGTGTGCGTGTGTGCGTGTGTGCGCGCGCGCGTAGTCAAAATTACGATAAATTACATGCACAGGGTACGTACACGTATATATAGGCGCGAGGGCGTAGACCTTGCGTCACGAGGTAAATAAATAAATGGCTGTAATTTTTACTGTCGTATATACTTTATTATGTATAATTGTGCAAACTGTTATATAAAAAAAAACATCGCGTTTCGCAACTTTCAATTACAGTGAAAGCCAAATGTGTGATTTTATGGAAATCACTACGACATTGTCGTATTATCAAAAGGATCAATGACAAACAATATACGTATTAGCTAATTTATTGTAATTATATTTGTTTTACGTGTACGCACACATATATTAACGTTATTATAATATTAAAACGAGTATTAATTTAGAGCGTCTCAAATTACTTAAATTAATTAATACGCAACTGAGGTTATGCCATTGTGTGTACACTACGAACGTTAATATTAATTCAATTCTATTTATTTATCTTGAATACGCAAATATTTTATTACACTAACCGGTAGGTAGATTATTCACTTTGACACGATTGTACCGATATATATATACATATACATATATATGGGGTTTTCCACGTGAAGTGATCCGATCAAAATTTTAAAATGCACCAAATTTTGGGTACACTTTGCAAATGTTTTTCAGAATACAGAAAAAAATTTTTAGGTACTGGAATCTATTTGCTCAAAAGTTATTCTAACCTCAAAAAGTGAATTTTTCCATATTTTTTTCAACACCAGCTGGGTTTACCGCTATTTAACTAAAAATTTATCAACTTTTAATAGAGAACATTATATGTAACATTCGTTGCTAATTATGTCTAGAATTTATCCTTCTGGGTTAGAATTTCTAATTTCAAGGTAAATGTTAGATAAACTACATGTCAATATTCAACTTGAAAAAAATCTAACTTCGCCACAATTGATTTTTTAATCCAAAAGTCCAAAAGAAAGCTTGGAGCAATACCTTTCAAATGGTCTGTAGCATTTTTATGGCCTCCAATTCTGTAAAAAGTTATGACAATTTAAAGAAACACGAAATTTTTTTTTAAAAATTTAAATGGGAATTACCATGTTAATTTTTGTGAATTTTTTGTCTTTCTTTAAATTGTCATAACTTTTTACAGAATTGGAGGCCATAAAAATGCTACAGACCATTTGAAAGGTATTGCTCCAAGCTTTCTTTTAGACTTTTGGATGAAAAAATCAAAGGTGGCGCACTTACACTTTTTTCAAGTTGAATATTGACATGTAGTTTATGTAACATTGACCTTGAGATTAAAAATTCTAACCCAGAAGAATAAATTCTAGATATAATTAGCAACGAATGTTACATATAATGTTCTATAGTAAAAGTTGATAGATTTTGAGTTATATAGCGGTAAACCCAGCTGTTGTTGAAAAAAATATGGAAAAATTCACTTTTTGAGGTTAGAATAACTTTTGAGCAAATAGATTCCAGTACCTAAAAATTTTTTTCTGTATTCTGAAAAACATTTGCAAAGTGTACCCAAAATTTGGTGCATTTTAAAATTTTAATCGGACCACTTCACGTGGAATACCTCATATATATATATATATATGTGTGTGTATATATATATATATATATATATATATATAGTGATATACACATTAAAACCAGTACAAAGATACTGGCAATAAACGCGTCATTCGGCAAGTCACAAATCGAACTACCAATAATTTGTTGAATCTATCAATTTTTACATGTTCATAATTGCTCGAGTATTTTTTAATTTTATCGGTATTTCAGCATCAAATTACCATAAATACAGCCTAATTCTTGTTAAAACTCAGTTTATATAATCACACAATGATTATTATTGATTATTTCTACCTAAAAATCCGAGAGCCCGCAAAACAAGATAAGTCGCATTTCCCGGCAAAATCAGGTAACTTCACGATATTACGTGATTCCAAGGATCAGAAACGATCTACCCTGGACTTACTAATATCAAAATGTTTGTGTTAGATGCATGTACAAGCTGACTCCAGTATTGCAACGTATTTCGTTCGTTTTGCGATTTTAAACAAATTTCTACTAGGGTTGTAATTAACGCGCACTTAGTCATTTTCGTTGTAAACCTTAGTAAAAATAGCAAAGTTTCATAAAGTTTTTTTAATCTTCAAATGATAAATTTCTACTCGGTTAGATTTATGTCATAATTACTAAGGACGTCTAAATAAATTACGCGAAAAAAAATGTTATAATAAAGATAAATATAATTACTTGATTACTCAAATCATCGAGAAACATATAGATTTGACAAATGATAAAAATACAATTTACCCCATATATTTATTAAATTTTCGAAAATTTATACTAAATTCTTACTACGTATCATAGTATAATACCTGTCCGTCAATTACTCAATGACATTGTCATTTTTATTGTATAATAATATTTGTATTTTTAATAGCTTGCAGGAGATTAGATTTATACTGAAAAAAGTGTAGATGCTTTTCTACCACTCTAAGGTAACTGCATGAATTTTTTTGCAATGGTCATGGCAAGAGATTCATCGTTATAAGGCAACAAATATACATTTCTTAGAAATAAAATGAATTTATCGTTCGTAAATATGTATATGTATATAATATATAATATCGGTCTCATCGAACAGCAGAACCTCTTGCTGGCGTCGCGGTTCATCTTGCGACAGGCGTCTAAGGTAAGATCTCCAGTTCCTGACTGAGGAGTCCAAGCTGGAGATCGAGGACGAAACGCCTTTAATAATTTTTTTTAAAAAGGCCGTGCTCTGGGAAATTCCACCAACCATAGTGGGCAAAGAGTACAATAGGCCTGTTTTATTCTAAAGTAAAGTATTTAGTTCGGTGAGACCGATATTATATATTATATAAATATACATTTCTATTAAAATTTCGGGCACTTTTCCCAGATATTTCGACCATAAGTGATCTTAATGGTTTAGACCCCTCTCTGGAGATTTATAGGCAGTTTCTGACTATAAAAAGACATGTTTGAGACAGTATTTGGTTTCCAGAGTCCGGAGCAGAATTGCTGATTTTCACTATTTAAGGTTTAAATGGCTTACAAGAGTGTGACAGCATACTTTTTTGTCTTTAAAAGTATTTTTAATGAAAAGTTCGGAAAATTTTACAAAAAAAAGTCATAGTTATGTTTTTAGTGAAAAATGCATCCCCTGGGAGCTAAAAATTCATGAAAATGATAATGCAAAAAAAGTGCTAAAATGTCAACCTTGACTCTCTGTTACTTAAAATAATGGCCCCAAAAAATCTGAAAAAATTGAGGAAAACTACTGGACACCTCTAAAACATATTCCCACAGTTATAGCAATATTCATTTTTTTTATCTTCGATTTCACAGAGAACCACCCGTATATATATCAGGAAACGGCTCACGCCTCGCCGCAAAGAAAAAACTCGGTATAATTACATGGACGTAATTAATAAAGCCCAACCGCTCTCGTAGGCTGTAGATACCCTCGAGCAAACCCGCTGTGTTCTAATATCAAGAGAGGGACCGCTCCTATACACAGATATATATATATTTTTTTCACAAGTAGTCGGAATATGGCGTTGGCGATAACCCGGTTCTACGAGAAGCATAAAGGAGACCGAATTCGATGACTGTGTGCGTTCGTATGGGCGAACCTCCCCTCCAAAAAAAAAGAGAAAAGAAAAGTAAAAGAGCCAATAATGGTCGAGTTTTGAACGCGAAATAGGAAATCGTGAACCTCGACGTTTAAGCACGTACCGCAAGAATGTTCGAGGGAAGACGCGCGTGCTACTTACCGATAAAGAGCGCACGCCAGACTCTTTCTCCTGGCAATGCACTTGGATAGACATTTGCTTGAACACACACTCGCCCCCTCGTGTGTGGATATGTGCTGAACAAGCTCGACCTAACAGTTTCGAACGTTTACCTCTACTGTATACGTATGTACGGTTGGACATTCGGGATACTCGGTTACGACCCAGCTTCAGATAGTAATCTAAGGATATTCCCTATTCTTCGTCTAATATCTACTCTTTCATACAATATAAATTGATTATTTAACGGGTTGTCGGAGTAAGAAAATCATCATTTTGTTATAATTTTTTTTTTCATAAACAAAAGAATAAGTGTTTGAAAATATCATGTACTTCAATCCTTCAAGCATGTTTTAAACAAATTTTTCCAGATTTCGTAATCGATAATTTAATCGAGTTGGAAGATTACGCCTTTTTCGACCACTGTTCAACATCAATTTTATTGGATACAATAGTAATTTGTGATTCGTAGATTTCAATTATTCAGTTATTTTCATCCAATTTTCAACAAATTCGTAAGTGTTCTATTGAATACATTTAGTCCTTTTTCATATCTATCGAAAGTTTTGTTTAAGTAACGTCTACACCTTTAAACGTACGTTTTTATATTTTAACGAGAGAAGATTATTTCACTGAATATTAATATTATATAATATATACGTGAAACCTTGAATAAACATACATTATATATATATATTAATACATCAAATATTTATAAAAGCAATAAAGGGATGAACACGTGGGTTGCATGGCATGTGAATATTTATTCCGTTTATTGTGACAGATTAAATCGACATCGGTAATCGAGAATAAATTTAATCGCAAAATTGAAAATTAAAAAGGAAGTTTACGCGTCAAATTCTACATTATACACGCGAGTCGCCAGGTATTGTATTGTTTGGAGAAGACAATCTAAGCGTCTCCTGCGCATTAATTCTTATATCGCAATGCAAGCTCTCCCCCAAGACGACTTTCATACCAAGTCATAGCACGCATGTGTAAATACTCGAACGAATTCGGAGTCCTGGATTTACCAGTTCGTTGATACCGATAGGGAGATGCCCAAGATGACTTAGCACGCGGTGTATTGACGGTCCACAGGAGCCGAAGGACGTTGTTACTTCGCTGGTGGTCCCCGAGAGAGAGAGAGAGAGAGAGAGAGAGAGAGAGAGAGCTAGCTCGGCGAGCGAGCTTTGTGAGGAAGTTCTTCAGTCCTGCCAACAGGGCAGGCGACAGTGTTCCCACATATAGGTGAGGTACGACTTACAAACGAAGCGCGCGAATTATTAAAATATACTATTTATGTTGCAACGCTACAAATATAATAAAAACAATGTTGGATCGATGTACTTTGTATATTTATAGTGTTTATCAAACCAATGTAGGTATTTGTCTTAATGTAACAAAATTTTATCTTATTTTACGCTTTACGCCTAGAACAATATTTTCAAGATAAAAAAGAAAAACGTAAGTAAATAGTATAAGAAATCACGTTGATTCATAATAAAATTAAATATATCACAGTGCGAGTGAATTGTGACATGATTCTAAGGCGAAGATGATAAGCACATAAATTGAAGTCATGTTTTTATTACTATCTCTTATGATGTATATATTATATTTTGTATTAGGCCAAAAATGTCAAGCTTTGGGAAAATCAACAGAAGTTGATTTCATGCAATACTCACAAACAATGCGAGCGCGAAGCGCGAGATAATACGCGATGCGAGGAGCGGAGGAGCTCTAGATCGAACGCGTCGCGGAATGAAGCGTTCGATCTAGAGGTCCGAAGCGGCGAGTTACGGCGGCATTCAGACCGCACGTGGCGAGTTAGTTGTACATATGATTACTTATAATATATATATATATAGATAGTTATAGATATTCGTGAAGTTTCCCTGCTAGAAATCAGAAAATTAAAAAACGGCCAATAATAGGTTATTAACTAAATTAACGTATTTTATACTTCTGCTAGCTTGTTACCACTGTTAAAAGAAACACTTTTTCCTCTTTAATTCGCCCATTTCTTAGATTCAAAACAGCTAATCATTACGATATGTTCATTTAAGTCCTTGTTTCAACCCATAAAAGATCGGATTATTTGATAAAATGGACACCGAAACTATACCTATTTCCTAGAGATTTAAATGACACTTTAAATAGATTTGGAAAATAAATTGGAAATATTGTAAATCTGAATGATACTTTAAAATGACTTGTTTAAATGCAGAATTAAGAGTAAATTAGTATTAGTATTCGAGTAAACAATCCAATTTGATTAAAAATTTGGAGTTTTAAGTACATGTACGGCCAGAAGGTGAAGTGAAAATATTTGGAGGTTACGACAATCTATTAAATGGACGAACGCAGTAGGAAATTAACTGACTACTTTTAATTCCTAGTTTTTAGCTTCACATTTCCAGCAGGGTTACGGTCTGCGTGTTTCAATAATCTATTTAATTATAAGAGCATTTGAATTAAAATATGAAAGTAGGTATTTATTAAATAAAATAGTGTGCGACTTCAATGATACCTATTTGTAACATTTGGGTTCATATTTTAAGGAGATGGTATGGCATACCCGGCATTACCGACCATGCACTGAGAAAAATCTTTTAGTAAATTAATTACTATTTTAATGGTAAAAAGAGGACAGACTTGCATAATTATAAAAATTCCTATTAATAATAGTAAAAATTGCCACTATTTTGGAAAAATTACCATTATTATTGGCAATATTTACCATTATTAATAGCAATTTTTATAACTGTGTAAGTCTGTCCTCCTTTTACCATTAAAATAGTAATTTATACTAGCAAATTTTTCTCAGTGTGCACAAACAGATTTTATTACATTTATTAAAAAAAATACGCATTTTTATGCAAAATCCGAATACAGAACTGCACTAAATAAATAATAAGTCATTTTACAACATTCTAGGTCAATACGACAAATACACCCTCAAAAATTTCTGCACCGAAAAATCACGGAAAATCGCACATTCTTGGTGCAAAATTTTTTTAAGGGGGTTCCATACTCAATTTTTGATGATTAATTAATAAAATAGTAAAACAGTATGTGAAAAAATAAGAGAAGAGGCGCCTTCGTTTATTGACAATCTAACTGTGTGCTAAATTTTAGATTAAAATATTATTGCATTTTCGAGAAAAGTCTTACCAAAAATATCAAATCTTTTCACCTCGTTGAGGTTAGGTTTACATTTTTGGTAAGACTTTTCTCAAAAATGCAATATAATTTTAATCTGAAATTCAGCACACAGTTAAATTATCAATAAACGAAGGCGCCTCTTCTCTTATTTTTTTACATACTGTTTTATTTACAAATTTATTACTAATAATCACGATTGCCGATAAGGTAGGGAGGATAAATATTGACTATGGCACCCCGTTAAGGTGACCTTGTTATATTAACCAGGAAGTTAATTATCTTAATTATAAATATTTTTTTAAATAAATGCAATACTTATCTTTTTTTGCTCGGTTGTAAATAAGCGTTTATTAACTGGGACGTTTATATACCTTATTTATTCCCGTAAGTAAATATGTATGTATATACTTTATGACGTAATTGTCATCAGATTAACGGCGATATAAACATTTACCTCGTCGTCTATAGTAAAATTCAAGCTTGAAAATTCAAGTATATACAGCGTCAACCGAAATTCCATTACTCGACGTTAGAAGTTTAAGAATATCGATTATTAGAGTATTAAATCTCCAGGAAAAAAAATATATATATACACACACACATATATATATATAACTGGGTATCTCTCGTTTATCGATTGACGACAGGAAATTAGAAATTCGATTACTCGTCTTCATTCGTCACGCGAAATCTTCGGGGGTCGATCTTCCCATTTCCTCGAACCGTGCCCGAAAACAAAATTAATTCCGTAAATCCCAATTAATCAGAGTATATATGTATATATATATATATATAATTTAGACAGCTTTAGAAAAGGAAAATTGATAATGACGATAACGGCATAACCCCCCCAATAGACATATGATTGCAAACTGACAGCAACTTTGCAAAAAAAATTTGTACCTGTTTATCCAAAATTTGCGTCAATGTAAGTCCTTATTTATTATAAATTTGCTTCAAATCATTTACATGAAAATAGTGACAGCAAATTTATAAAAAATTAAAGTCAATTGTTGCATAAAATTATTACTTTTTAAATAGCAAGTATTGCTATAAATGTGCTTTTATTTTGTTGAAATAATATTTTAAGTAAATATAATGGCAAATACTTATATTATTTTTGTGCAACTAGATCGCACGTCGCACCGCCACAACTAGTAAATGTGTTAGACTCTTAAAATTGCAAAAAAAGTAACAAAACTTGAAATACTTCACAAAAACACAGATTTTCTTGAATAAAAAATACATTGAAATTATTATTTTCATGATTGCAAAATAGCAAGAAATTATCATCAAATCTTGTTGCAATATACTGCACTATGTAAGCATTTACTGATTTAATTTTGCTACCAATTTGCTGAAAAAGAATTTCTCAGATTATGATATATTTCTTAGCAAATATATACCAAAATTATATCAACTCGTGCAGCAGAGTTAAATAACAAATTAATCTAAATCTGCGTCCTTATTTGTTAGCAAATTTATAGCAATTATTTGTTGCAACTTTTTTTAACAATTTTACATAAAATTTAGGTACACGTCACTATTATGTAAAGTCTTGTTAGCAAGTTTAACACAAGTTGTTTTCAAAAATTGTGTAGCAAGTTTTAACGAAGTTTTGTCTGTGCAACTTTGTCTATTGGGGCCTATACATATACACGGAAAGATCGTATAATAAAAAAAAGCAGCGAGAGCATATTTGGAGGTTAATAAATTGGTGAACCGTAAGCGAACGCAAGGCGATCAGCAGCAGCAGTAGCAGCAGTATCATATCCCCAAAAATAAAAGAAAAAGTGTCGTATATAATGAAATCCTATATATCGCGCAATTGCGCAAAGAGGGGTTGAGAAGTACAGTAGTCGAGGAGGAGGAGGAGGAGGAGAGAAATAGAGGACGAGTTTTTATCGATGGCGAATAAGGCAATCGGCTCCATCGAAATCTTCCCAAAACGACTTTGTCGGCATGTCGGCGCGATAAAACCGGCGCTATAAATCGACGGACATCGGACGCGCGCCGCGCCAATCGCCCCAAACCCTCCACGTGCAGATATACACACACATACACTGTGGAGAACGCACATGTGCATCGTGCAGTCGCTTACCTCTCCTTCGCTGCACTGCACCCACAAAATTTAATGCGTATACGCGCGTTTTTCCGCGCGTGGATATAAATTCCCGAGAAATCGCGCTCGCATGCTCTCTATGCCTCTCTTTCTCTCTCTCTCTCATTGTTCACGTTGGGTAAATGAATAACGTGGCCGATTATAACCTAAATCGGCTCGGTATGTGCGCTCGTGCTTATTTAAGCTGGTCGCGTAAACCAGTGCGCTCTCCCTCTCTGTATATATATATATAATCGGGCTAAACTATTGCGCTTTGCTCGAACGATTCGCTTATAAATGTATGTACGCACACGTCCAAACGTATGCAGATATATAGGAAGAAGAGAAGCAGAGTGTATCGCGGTAGTGGTATGTGTATTATATATTTATATGTATGAATACGTACGCCGTGAGTGCATTATGTGGACCTGCCGATCTGAAACTTGAGTTTATTAGCTTCTACGAAAGTTATATACTCTATATATGTGCCGCGTCTATAATATGTACCATACATACACGGAGAAAAAAATGTTCTTGACAGACTTGACACAATGATAAAAATTACTATTTTTGTTATAGGAAAATTGACAACATATATCTATTAATATTTACTACAAATCTCGTAAATTGTTCCTATAACAAATATATTAATTTTTGTCATTTGTTAAGTCTGTCTCTCTTTTATTAAACAATATTGTCATATTTTTACTACAATTTTTTTTATACTAGATGTCCCCTTCGACTCTCTGCCCGTATCATGCGCGAATGTGTATCCGTAGCTTTCCGTTCGGATCTCCTCGTAGGGAACAAACCTAATACCCGAGTGACCAGTCTACTGGAATAGATACGTACACACGAAAGCCTCTCCTATCGAATCTCATTACGAGACAATCCTACGAGCTCGAGGTATTCCAGATCAATCGATCGATCGGCTGCACGAAGAAATCGAAAGGATCGCTCGGTTTTGCGTTTATAAGTGCATAGGTACGTGCATGTATATTTGCACGCACGTCAGACTATATACCAAGACGAGTCGATGAGGTTGCATTCTCTTCTCTCTGTGTATATATACATATATATTAATTTTACTTTATACGAAATGTTCGTATGTTCCGTACTGTCTGGAAATCATTTGTTGTTTCTTCATTGACCGCAACTGGCAGTTTCTTTTATTATTCGACGAATATTAGTGGGTTTAGTTTCATTATATAGTAATTGCACCGTGTGTCTGTACGATGATACATTAGATTACATATCCAAAGAGGAATTAAGATTTTCTTTGGTAATACTTTGGATAAGCGAAGAAGAAGAAGAAGAAGCAGCGTTCGTTACAGAACGATATTTGGAATATCTGTATACCTGCTACTATTCGCAACTTTTTGGCAATTTTGGAATGTTGTATGAAAGTTGTTAAAAGTTGTGAAATAGCCCTAAATGCCAGAATATTGTTCCGGCAACTGTGAAACGTTGTAACAACGTGGAAACTGTCCGATAACGTTATCGAAACTCTTCAAGTGATGGCAATGTTGTTTCGCCAACTTTTCAATGTTCTGATCAAAGTTGGTGAATTTTACGAAAATTGTGAAATACCCCTGAACACTTACTAGTGGAAATTAAAGGATTTATGAAACGTTCTTTTAGCCAAAATCTGTTTGGTTAATCAAAAATAGCCCATAGTTCTGTAATTAATGTTGAAAAACAAGTTGTAAGGAGTAAACCTCAACAATGGTTTGATTTCTACTGTAGAAGGTAGTGTAACATGTGAAATTCATTACCCTATCTTTAAAAAGAAGTGAGTCTGAAAGTGAAGCCAAAATAAGATCGTATTGATTTGCTGTTACGAATGTTATCGAGTTACGGTTGCTAGGCACATTAGATTTTAGGACTTTTGAGGGAAGAGGAGACTTGGCGAGAAGGAGTTAAGGGAAAAGAGTGAGAATAAAAAACAGAGACATAGATTTATCTATAGAGAGAACGTACAAAATCCAATGCAAAATCTGCGTGTGCATTTACAATCTTTTTAACCCTTTCAAACTTGAATTAATTAAAAATTTTTTCATATTTTTATTTATAATTTTATCACCTAAACCTGTTTTTTTAATATAGAATTGATTTAATATCATCAAATATTTTTTTTACTATTTTTAGTAATGAGCGTTATATTGGGTCTGAAAGGGTTGAAGAAATAAAATAACCCAAATTATGCCAATCATACTTACAATCTCTTACACTGAAAAGAAAAAAGAATTGTAAATTTTTGTTAATAAAATCGGTTCCTTTTAGTTGCCTGACAACAAGAGGTGAAAGATAGAGCAGTAATTTTTTTCATTAGTGTCAATATTTATACGTGACTAATAAGCTCAAATTTTTGTTTACGCCATTGATTTCTCTATCTTTTGCTTAGTATAACGAGTGTTCATATTTTATATTCTACTTTGTTTATTTCCGTTCATAACCTATGTAACTTTTGATTAATGTCTCCGTACTTTTCATCAATCGCGCTCTTAAGTCAAACGCGGTTTTTTCCGAGTCTCCATAAGAGCCCATGTGTATATAACCAGTTAACATTTCGGTCGTATATCTTCAAAATTTTCGAGATAAAATGCAGTAAAAATATTCATAACCTTTTCGAACACTCTCATAAATAATACATTTCAATCTTATAACGTTCTCTTAACTTCGACAAAGCTATTGAACATTCTTATAATTGCAAAAATGTAGAGTTGTTAGGCGTACACTCGATAGATTGTTCTTAATAATGTAATCAACTGTCGATTATTTGTACGAGTTAAGTTTAATATTTATGACTTTATACTTTTTAACGGAGTATAAGCGTTAAAATTGCTTGACTCACCTTCAACTGTTACTTTTCTTCCTACTGTGAGTAATTTATAGGAAAACGTTTATTTAACAAGGTGGCACATCTCATTAATTTTTACGTTTACATAAAAAATCTATTATTCTACGCCCAACTCAAATACAGAAATGTATATATTATTAAATAATACGTGTAATTGTGGATATATTTACAAGTTAATAAAATATACGCAATGAAAAATGTTTCCATGGAAAGTTATATATATATACACTTATATAGTTTTTTGTGCAAATATTTTTAAAAAACTTGAGTTTGGGCAAAGTTTAAAAAAAATTCATGTTTGGCATAAGTTGGGATAAACCTTACATTTACTAAATATGAAATTAACCCATTTTAGAATGTATAAATAGACAGTTGGACTAAAGTTATATTAAACTTGAGAAAGAGTTATAATAAACTATACTTTATCTACTTGGACATATGTAAGTGTAACTTCAATCAAGGTTTAGCTGAAGTTTACGTCAAAATTAATTCAAAATTTTATAAAGCTTTTGCCAAACAAGAACTTTTTTAAACTTTACCCAAACTTAAGTTTTTTTCGCATGTTCCGTTTGACTTTTTCGTAAAACAGTAGATTGTATTAAATAAATGTAAACAAAACTAACATTTCCTTCTTACACTTTCAGTTACTGTCCATTCATATGTTACACGGAAAGAAAAGCATTGCAGTATTTACCTACGGCAAATTAGTTAAAATAGTACTAATTATTCTTTAAAGTTTATTATCTTTTTAACAAACAATATACTTTGCGATAATACTATATAATAATAATAAATTTTATATGCATTTTTCGCTACTGCGACATAAAATAGTATTCGTTACACAGGCGAAATATGATTCTCGACTCGGGCGAATTGTCACCCTCGGTTCGTTCGGGCGACAATCTTAACCCTCGAGAATCAACTTTTTCGTCCTTGTAACAAGAAATACTATTGTTATAGAAACAACATATTTTTTAATATAAATAAATATATTAATTATTCAACTATATTTAAACTTAAAATTAATCATTATCAAAATAAATTATATCTAAATAATATTAAAAATAAACTATATATTATTTAATATTTATATTTATTTAATTATATTTATTATATCTTTATTACTTACCTAGCGGTCATGTTAAAAGATTTTCATAGACCGTTGAAAAATTGACGAAACAACGTTGCTACTTCATTACGTGCTTGAAGAAATTATTCTGATTTTTGTGTTTAAATTATATGATAAAGTATATCAATTTTAATTATTTAATTGAAAAAATGTATCATATATTTTTGACTATGTTTTAAAATAACATAAATTTCTTTCTTCACGAAGGATGAGTAAATAAAGTGGTCGACAATTTGTGAATAAAATAAATAAAATAAAATAAAAAACGAGTATATGACGTCGCAGAATTTTAAATGATTCGTCTACACGCGAATTATCCAACTCTTTGATTTTCGAGAACCCCGCTTCAGTCTTAAATTCGTTGGATTAGATTCAGCTTTAAATTAGACACAAGAATTAGTTAGGATAATTCATTTTATACTTATTCTTTTCTTCGCGTTGGAAAATCATTGCGAATGCAGATCCAGGTTTTTTTTAATCAAACTTATCAAAGTGTCGGTCGCGAAAATTTGAACATAATTTAGCTAAAACTTTATAGTTTTTTTCAACTGAAAGCATTGTGCGTTTTGCCGCAATCGGCAAACAAACCCTTTTATACTAATTAAAATAAAATTTAATAATTATTATTAAAAAAATAATAATAATGAAAACTTATGGTGTATATATATTTTCTTTATGAATTACTGATAATTTATGACCGTCAAGAAACCGATTTGTTGCAATTGAATTAAATAATGCATAATTAGCGAGCCGCAATGGCGTGCAATTATTATGATATGAAATGGAAAGATTTATTATATCATATATATATATATATATATATATATATATATATATATATATATACACTTATATAGTTTTTTGTGCAAATATTTTTAAAAAACTTGAGTTTGGGCAAAGTTTAAAAAAATTCATTTGGCATAAGTTGGGATAAACCTTACATTTACTAAATATGAAATTAACCCATTTTAGAATGTATAAATAGACAGTTGGACTAAAGTTATATTAAACTTGAGAAAGAGTTATAATAAACTATACTTTATCTACTTGGACATATGTAAGTGTAACTTCAATCAAGGTTTAGCTGAAGTTTACGTCAAAATTAATTCAAAATTTTATAAAGCTTTTGCCAAACAAGAACTTTTTTAAACTTTACCCAAACTTAAGTTTTTTTCGCATGTTCCGTTTGACTTTTTCGTAAAACAGTAGATTGTATTAAATAAATGTAAACAAAACTAACATTTCCTCTTACACTTTCAGTTACTGTCCATTCATATGTTACACGGAAAGAAAAGCATTGCAGTATTTACCTACGGCAAATTAGTTAAAATAGTACTAATTATTCTTTAAAGTTTATTATCTTTTTAACAAACAATATACTTTGCGATAATACTATATAATAATAAATTTTATATGCATTTTTCGCTACTGCGACATAAAATAGTATTCGTTACACAGGCGAAATATGATTCTCGACTCGGGCGAATTGTCACCCTCGGTTCGTTCGGGCGACAATCTTAACCCTCGAGAATCAACTTTTTCGTCCTTGTAACAAGAAATACTATTGTTATAGAAACAACATATTTTTTAATATAAATAAATATATTAATTATTCAACTATATTTAAACTTAAAATTAATCATTATCAAAATAAATTATATCTAAATAATATTAAAAATAAACTATATTATTTAATATTTATATTTATTTAATTATATTATTATATCTTTATTACTTACCTAGCGGTCATGTTAAAAGATTTTCATAGACCGTTGAAAAATTGACGAAACAACGTTGCTACTTCATTACGTGCTTGAAGAAATTATTCTGATTTTTGTGTTTAAATTATATGATAAAGTATATCAATTTTAATTATTTAATTGAAAAAATGTATCATATATTTTTGACTATGTTTTAAAATAACATAAATTTCTTTCTTCACGAAGGATGAGTAAATAAAGTGGTCGACAATTTGTGAATAAAATAAAATAAAAAACGAGTATATGACGTCGCAGAATTTTAAATGATTCGTCTACACGCGAATTATCCAACTCTTTGATTTTCGAGAACCCCGCTTCAGTCTTAAATTCGTTGGATTAGATTCAGCTTTAAATTAGACACAAGAATTAGTTAGGATAATTCATTTTATACTTATTCTTTTCTTCGCGTTGGAAAATCATTGCGAATGCAGATCCAGGTTTTTTTAATCAAACTTATCAAAGTGTCGGTCGCGAAAATTTGAACATAATTTAGCTAAAACTTTATAGTTTTTTTCAACTGAAAGCATTGTGCGTTTTGCCGCAATCGGCAAACAAACCCTTTTATACTAATTAAAATAAAATTTAATAATTATTATTAAAAAAATAATAATAATGAAAACTTATGGTGTATATATTTTCTTTATGAATTACTGATAATTTATGACCGTCAAGAAACCGATTTGTTGCAATTGAATTAAATAATGCATAATTAGCGAGCCGCAATGGCGTGCAATTATTATGATATGAAATGGAAAGATTTATTATAATCATATATATATATATACACTTATATAGTTTTTTGTGCAAATATTTTTAAAAAACTTGAGTTTGGGCAAAGTTTAAAAAAATTCATGTTTGGCATAAGTTGGGATAAACCTTACATTTACTAAATATGAAATTAACCCATTTTAGAATGTATAAATAGACAGTTGGACTAAAGTTATATTAAACTTGAGAAAGAGTTATAATAAACTATACTTTATCTACTTGGACATATGTAAGTGTAACTTCAATCAAGGTTTAGCTGAAGTTTACGTCAAAATTAATTCAAAATTTTATAAAGCTTTTGCCAAACAAGAACTTTTTTAAACTTTACCCAAACTTAAGTTTTTTTCGCATGTTCCGTTTGACTTTTTCGTAAAACAGTAGATTGTATTAAATAAATGTAAACAAAACTAACATTTCCTCTTACACTTTCAGTTACTGTCCATTCATATGTTACACGGAAAGAAAAGCATTGCAGTATTTACCTACGGCAAATTAGTTAAAATAGTACTAATTATTCTTTAAAGTTTATTATCTTTTTAACAAACAATATACTTTGCGATAATACTATATAATAATAAATTTTATATGCATTTTTCGCTACTGCGACATAAAATAGTATTCGTTACACAGGCGAAATATGATTCTCGACTCGGGCGAATTGTCACCCTCGGTTCGTTCGGGCGACAATCTTAACCCTCGAGAATCAACTTTTTCGTCCTTGTAACAAGAAATACTATTGTTATAGAAACAACATATTTTTTAATATAAATAAATATATTAATTATTCAACTATATTTAAACTTAAAATTAATCATTATCAAAATAAATTATATCTAAATAATATTAAAAATAAACTATATATTATTTAATATTTATATTTATTTAATTATATTTATTATATCTTTATTACTTACCTAGCGGTCATGTTAAAAGATTTTCATAGACCGTTGAAAAATTGACGAAACAACGTTGCTACTTCATTACGTGCTTGAAGAAATTATTCTGATTTTTGTGTTTAAATTATATGATAAAGTATATCAATTTTAATTATTTAATTGAAAAAATGTATCATATATTTTTGACTATGTTTTAAAATAACATAAATTTCTTTCTTCACGAAGGATGAGTAAATAAAGTGGTCGACAATTTGTGAATAAAATAAAATAAAAAACGAGTATATGACGTCGCAGAATTTTAAATGATTCGTCTACACGCGAATTATCCAACTCTTTGATTTTCGAGAACCCCGCTTCAGTCTTAAATTCGTTGGATTAGATTCAGCTTTAAATTAGACACAAGAATTAGTTAGGATAATTCATTTTATACTTATTCTTTTCTTCGCGTTGGAAAATCATTGCGAATGCAGATCCAGGTTTTTTTAATCAAACTTATCAAAGTGTCGGTCGCGAAAATTTGAACATAATTTAGCTAAAACTTTATAGTTTTTTTCAACTGAAAGCATTGTGCGTTTTGCCGCAATCGGCAAACAAACCCTTTTATACTAATTAAAAAAAATTTAATAATTATTATTAAAAAAATAATAATAATGAAAACTTATGGTGTATATATATTTTCTTTATGAATTACTGATAATTTATGACCGTCAAGAAACCGATTTGTTGCAATTGAATTAAATAATGCATAATTAGCGAGCCGCAATGGCGTGCAATTATTATGATATGAAATGGAAAGATTTATTATAATCATATATATATATATACACTTATATAGTTTTTTGTGCAAATATTTTTAAAAAACTTGAGTTTGGGCAAAGTTTAAAAAAATTCATGTTTGGCATAAGTTGGGATAAACCTTACATTTACTAAATATGAAATTAACCCATTTTAGAATGTATAAATAGACAGTTGGACTAAAGTTATATTAAACTTGAGAAAGAGTTATAATAAACTATACTTTATCTACTTGGACATATGTAAGTGTAACTTCAATCAAGGTTTAGCTGAAGTTTACGTCAAAATTAATTCAAAATTTTATAAAGCTTTTGCCAAACAAGAACTTTTTTAAACTTTACCCAAACTTAAGTTTTTTTCGCATGTTCCGTTTGACTTTTTCGTAAAACAGTAGATTGTATTAAATAAATGTAAACAAAACTAACATTTCCTCTTACACTTTCAGTTACTGTCCATTCATATGTTACACGGAAAGAAAAGCATTGCAGTATTTACCTACGGCAAATTAGTTAAAATAGTACTAATTATTCTTTAAAGTTTATTATCTTTTTAACAAACAATATACTTTGCGATAATACTATAATAATAATAAATTTTATATGCATTTTTCGCTACTGCGACATAAAATAGTATTCGTTACACAGGCGAAATATGATTCTCGACTCGGGCGAATTGTCACCCTCGGTTCGTTCGGGCGACAATCTTAACCCTCGAGAATCAACTTTTTCGTCCTTGTAACAAGAAATACTATTGTTATAGAAACAACATATTTTTTAATATAAATAAATATATTAATTATTCAACTATATTTAAACTTAAAATTAATCATTATCAAAATAAATTATATCTAAATAATATTAAAAATAAACTATATATTATTTAATATTTATATTTATTTAATTATATTTATTATATCTTTATTACTTACCTAGCGGTCATGTTAAAAGATTTTCATAGACCGTTGAAAAATTGACGAAACAACGTTGCTACTTCATTACGTGCTTGAAGAAATTATTCTGATTTTTGTGTTTAAATTATATGATAAAGTATATCAATTTTAATTATTTAATTGAAAAAATGTATCATATATTTTTGACTATGTTTTAAAATAACATAAATTTCTTTCTTCACGAAGGATGAGTAAATAAAGTGGTCGACAATTTGTGAATAAAATAAAATAAAAAACGAGTATATGACGTCGCAGAATTTTAAATGATTCGTCTACACGCGAATTATCCAACTCTTTGATTTTCGAGAACCCCGCTTCAGTCTTAAATTCGTTGGATTAGATTCAGCTTTAAATTAGACACAAGAATTAGTTAGGATAATTCATTTTATACTTATTCTTTTCTTCGCGTTGGAAAATCATTGCGAATGCAGATCCAGGTTTTTTTAATCAAACTTATCAAAGTGTCGGTCGCGAAAATTTGAACATAATTTAGCTAAAACTTTATAGTTTTTTTCAACTGAAAGCATTGTGCGTTTTGCCGCAATCGGCAAACAAACCCTTTTATACTAATTAAAATAAAATTTAATAATTATTATTAAAAAAATAATAATAATGAAAACTTATGGTGTATATATTTTCTTTATGAATTACTGATAATTTATGACCGTCAAGAAACCGATTTGTTGCAATTGAATTAAATAATGCATAATTAGCGAGCCGCAATGGCGTGCAATTATTATGATATGAAATGGAAAGATTTATTATAATCATATATATATATATACACTTATATAGTTTTTTGTGCAAATATTTTTAAAAAACTTGAGTTTGGGCAAAGTTTAAAAAAATTCATGTTTGGCATAAGTTGGGATAAACCTTACATTTACTAAATATGAAATTAACCCATTTTAGAATGTATAAATAGACAGTTGGACTAAAGTTATATTAAACTTGAGAAAGAGTTATAATAAACTATACTTTATCTACTTGGACATATGTAAGTGTAACTTCAATCAAGGTTTAGCTGAAGTTTACGTCAAAATTAATTCAAAATTTTATAAAGCTTTTGCCAAACAAGAACTTTTTTAAACTTTACCCAAACTTAAGTTTTTTTCGCATGTTCCGTTTGACTTTGCATTCGTCAACAACAATCCGAAGAGCTTGAAAAAAAAATACGCGAAATCAAAATCTATCGATCACCATATTGGGGTCCGCCATCTTGAATTTCCTATATTTGACTTAAAATCAAAATCAGCGCCCTCAAAAACATAAACATCATACGCATATGTGTATATGTGAATATACATATTCAACTTAGTTATTGTCAAATTGTCCTATTTAGGGGTGGTTACAACCCTTAGACGAAAAAAATAAAATATCCAAATAGCATAACTCTATACACTGGACCTCGACCTCCCTGTTTTCATTCATTTTACTAAATTTCTAAGTGCATTAAGCACTGTAAATTGCACTTTTTGAAAAAAAAATCCTTAAAAACAAGCTTTTTTTTTAAAATGGAAATTCGGAGGCTGGAAATTATTTTTCCGTTTTCTAAATGGCAGAATCGATAGAGCGACCTCGAAAATAGTGGATATGGCTTTAGCATTTTTTGGGAGTTGTGAAAACAAATAGCAATAAGTTGTTGAAAGTTGATGGCCAAAATGGACATTTTGGGAGGAAATGGGTGTTAAACAAGGTGACACATCTCATAATTTTTACGTTTACATAAAAAATCTATTATTCTACGCCCAACTCAAATACAGAAATGTATATATTATTAAATAATACGTGTAATTGTGGATATATTTACAAGTTAATAAAATATACGCAATGAAAATGTTTCCATGGAAAGTTATATATATATACACTTATATAGTTTTTTGTGCAAATATTTTTAAAAAACTTGAGTTTGGGCAAAGTTTAAAAAAAATTCATGTTTGGCATAAGTTGGGATAAACCTTACATTTACTAAATATGAAATTAACCCATTTTAGAATGTATAAATAGACAGTTGGACTAAAGTTATATTAAACTTGAGAAAGAGTTATAATAAACTATACTTTATCTACTTGGACATAAGGTAAGTGAAACTTCAATCAAGGTTTAGCTGAACTTACGTCAAAATTAATTCAAAATTTTATAAAGCTTTGGCCAAACAAGAACTTTTTAAACTTGCCCAAACTTAAGTTTTTTTCGCATGTTCCGTTTGACTTTTCGTACACTGAGAAAAAACTGCATAGCAATATTACTAAAAAATTTAGTAAGTACAATATAAGTAATACAACCTGATTATTTATTGATTTCACTATACTATAGCTGAATTACTATAAACGTATACTAAATAACCAACTTTTTTGAACAATGGGTCCAGTTAATTTATGATATTCGCCTGTATTTTTCTATAATTCACTTAGTTAAATTTACTATTTAGAAATACTTAATACAACCCTAATTTCTTAAAAATATTTACAATTAAAATTTTGTTACTTTTACAATATATTAGCAGTATCATTATTACACAATGCAATATTGTTAAATATACTATGTTTTAAAGTATGTTTAAATAAAAATTTTTATTGATACTAATTAATATGTGGTACAATGAACTATATATTAAAAGAGAATTGACGGATTCAATGGTAAATATAGGTACTATTTCTACAGTATTATTACCATGTATACAATAACTGAATTCCTTTATACGTATTTCGAAATAAGTTCGTCAGTATGTGTTTGTCGTCGAAGAAACATGGATGTACAGCAAGTGTAGAGGACTACTTACTGAGTGGGAATTATCCCCATTATACTACCATTCAAAGTAAGTCTATTCATTTAAACGCTTGTAACTTCTAACCTATCAAATATTCACATTCAAACCAAAGTTTAATGAAAAGCTAAGATAAAATAGATTATTTTAAAAAAAAGTACGTTCAAATCCGTTGAAATGGAGCGAGTTATAACCGAATTAAAACTAGAAGCAATTTTAAACAAAATGGGCAGTACAAATTTTATTGATTTTTTTAAGCTAAATTTCTTCAAATTCTTAATTCGGCTATAACTTGCTCCATTTTAATGGATTTGAACGTACTTTTTTTTTAAAATGTATATACTTATCTCAGTTTTCATTAAACTTTGGTTGAACGTCAATATATGATAGGTTAAAGTTACAAGCGTTGAAGTCTAGTCTCTTTTTTTGTAAATTTTGCTTTAACAGCGTATAACTTTTGAAAAAACGATTGTTAGAGTCTGCGGCTCTGGCTTTTTTCATATTTTTGTATAAGAAAACATATACTACAAGTGGGCATGATCCGTTTCCCAAACATATGAGGGTCCTTGTTAGTTTATAAAATAAAGATAAAACATTTCCTTTGTAATATTAAGATAATTTTATTTACAGAGGTATAGATATGAAACGCCCTAACCGATGTAAATTGCAAAAATTACAAGATGTTGGAGTTCGGGTACAAATTTTTAAAACAATTTGTATCAGTGTCATATGCAGCAGCGGGAAGTCATTGAAACAGATGAAAAAAATTATGATATGAAATGGAAAGATTTATTATAATCATATATATATATATATATATATACACACATAGATTTACCGATGATAGATGCATTATATTACCAATCAATCGCTCTTGATAATTTTAACGCTTTATACTTCAAACCGCCCGAGAATCCGGGCAGTTCGCGGTAGCGCATGAAAACACACTGCACACTCACACACATGCATATATTATAATTTATGCAACGACTCGTGAAATCGCAACAGATTAGTAAAAGCGAATAATTAGCAAACGGTTTTCGAGCGGCCAGTTCCTAAATTATAAAGTAATAGCCAACTCATATATATGACGATACGATGACTGTATAGACTGCATCCGGTGTGAGCTATCAACCGCGCGACCTACTTTTAAAGCATTCTTATTAAAATAAATAATAAATAATCCAGGAGATGTGATAGCCAAATTAATTACAGGGATCTATTTTTAATAACCCAAAAAATTTCAACACTTATGAAATTAGAAATTTGTAATATTCATATGTTATATTAGAAATGCGATACAAAATGTATTATTCTTTTAAGGAAACAATCCTGGGTTAAAATTAAAAAAGAACTATTCAATATTAGCAATTAATAATTTTTTTTATAACAATTGAAAACATTTCTTAATTTTTGAAAAAAATTATATTATTTTTAATTTTTATTTAAAATTTTTTGGCCAATTTATATGTCACATAACTATTTTAATTATTATTATGAGACTCTTTTCTCTAATTTTTTTCACAATGGACCGCAGGATGTCTCAGGAACCACTTGATCGAATAGACTGAAATTTTAACAGTAACTTTCAAATATGATTTAAATCCACTTGAGTGGAACAGGCTCTGTTAACATTGTAATAAAAAAAATTGAAAAATTGTGTAAATAACAGCCAACTAATATTTTAAATAAAAGTTAATAATAATATCATTTGTTTAAAAAATTAAGAACTGCTTTGAATTATTATGAAAAAAATTATTAATTGTAAATAGTAAATAGTTTTTTTTTAATATTCACCCAGGCTTGTCCTCTTAAGACAAAGAATATTCAAGCGTCATAAAATAGAAAACATTATTGAACCATCAAATTTTAAATTTTGAATAATAAAAGAAGCTGGTGAATTGATTTTTTGTTATAATAATTAATTTAAAATTAATTGAAATTAATAAGCTTTTCGTCGATAATGAAAAGGTGAATTTATCATTACGACTGCACAAAAATAACTTTCATTTATTATTGAGAAGTTTTTTTAAAAAATTTACATCGATCTTTAATGCAAGTAAAGAAGCGTAACAAAAAGATTTCTTTAAAATGCCAACCCATTGTTATTTCGAAAATGAGTATAAAGATTTTAATTTTTCAGTTTAATACCCTTTTTATTTGAAAATAAATATAATTTTCGATGAAATATTTGTTAAGAATACCTATATACACTAGACTATATGTGTATTATTACAATAGAATACTTGGTATAATTTTCTATCCAAAAAAAAATAGAACGGGAAGATGTTTATATCTAATTATTTTATAGGATACTTTAGAAACTAATATCGAGTCCTATAAAAAGAAGTTTCACAGGCCTCATGTTTCTAATTGGCAATAAAGTTCAGTGATATAAAAAAAAGCAATCAAATCGTCGTCGCGGAAAAACATGCGTATTACACGCAGCTCTGAACGATCCTATCACAATTTTACAATTTGTCTCTCAACTTTTCATACCTGAATCTTTTCTTTTCCTTTTTTTCTTTTTTCATTGCCATTATTATCGTATACCGCATTACTATATATATCTATGTAATGTAACGTAATGATCCAATATTTTTAGCCAGCACTAAACTTTCAAACTATCTTTTATAACCTATATACAGGAGCTTTACGTTTATTAGAAACAGTTGAATTTACTCGTATATTCACAAATATAGTCGTTATACATATTGTATTAATTGTCAAGATGGATCGACTAAGAATTTGTATATAATATACGTATTATACAATATTTTGTATATATTCTAGCTGATGTATATTTCTGGCGTTCGCACTTTCGATTTTAACACGCGTTTTATATATATATATATATATATATATATATATAAATCTTATTCGTTTGTTATTTAAGACAAATGAATCATCGTCCGAGCGCAACGTTCAATAATATGTAAATTTAGTTAAACGTGGTGTGGGTGCGCAACATGGTCAATTTCGCAGAGGACGGACGAAAGATTAAAAGTAAAAGGTAAAAAAGGAAATAAATAAATATAAAACAAACATCGTTCGACACGTATAGCGCACAACGGGGCCAAACGATCTGTCCAGTCGATTAACCTCCTAGAATCACGAGCAGTCAACCTTTCGCCCGCGTGTGTATATGGGTTTGCGTGTCCCCTTTCATTTTCAATACTCCATGGCATTAACCAATAATGGTCCAGAGGTCGTAAATGCCACCGATAACCATACCCAAACTTTTACGAAAATACCGTCCTAACGAGAAGATACACACGAACACCGTATAGGGCTGTAATGGTAAAAAGTATTAGATGTAATAAATATATAATCAAAATTAAATATTTTAATTAATAATTCTAGGTTAGGTATAAAATCAATTTTGTTTTCTAGAAATTAATTTTAAATAAACGAATTCGTAAATATGAGCCATTTCAAATTTTAGGTTCAGACTGTAATGTTTTCCAGAAAATGGAAAACAAATTTAGGTGCTAAAAATAATTTGTTAAAAAGTTATTTTTTTTAATATTATTTTATTTGTGCTCCCAACATAATGCTCAAAAAGTGAGTTTTCTTTTTAACAAGAACTGTCCTCGCAGCTATTTATTTAAAAATCTATCAATTTTTTATGACATGTAACATTGGTTGCTGGCTTTCTCCAGAATTTATCCTTTCGGGTTGAAATTTCTAATCTCAAGATGAATGATTTATAAACTAGAAGTTAACATTAATGTTTAAAATAAACCGATCACACCACAATCGATTTTTTCATTCAAAAATCTAAAAAGGAAGCTTTAATCAATACCTTTCTAATCGTCTGTAGTTTCTAATTAACCTGCAAATCTGTAAAAAGTTATAGTATTTTAAAAAATTATATAGAATTCAAATCAAATTTAGGATAAAACATTTATTGTCTGTACCTAAAATTTGGTGCATTTTAAAATTTTGAACCACATTAGACATGAAATGGCCCAGATACATACATCCTTTTACATTCGTTTTCACGATGGATTTTTCGGGTCCAGCCGACTTCAATGGTATTTTCCTTTTTGCTTCCTCGTATATTTATAGTAACTTTTGTTAGTCCCACGAAATCCTCAATATTTATACAGTATATTACTCGACACTTTGACGTATTAGAGTCGATCATTACACCAGGGTGCTTATACTAAAATCCCTCTTGGTAACCTACATCCCTAAATATGTTTTTGAAGCAATTTAAAAAATCTACAAAAATAGAGAAGCTCAAATCATTAGTGCAGGTTACTTTACTTTCAGATGCCTCCCATCGAGCGTATATACTTAATTAAAATCCAAACGGTTGTCTGGCTTCTACATTAGGCGTCATTAACGAACAACCTCGCGCTACACGCACGGTTTCCTTCATACATGTCTATATGTCGTTCCGTTCGTTAATTAAACTTGATATTTTTTTCGGAAAAAGGGGGAGAAAGAGAAAAAAGAAAGAATCATATCCACGAAATAGAAAAAAAAGATTTCGGTTGCGGGTATAAAATATTCGAATAGGTAGAGGTTGTAACGCGAGTGGTGGTTCACTTGGCGCAAAGGATCCTCGAGCGATAAAAGTGTCCCATCCGTATATAAGAATTTGGAGGGTTTACTCACACAAGAAAGCGAGAAAGAGTAACGCGTTGAAAGTCGGATTTTCACGGAAAAATTTAAAAGTGCATCCCTCGCTTTGCTAGTCGAGGTAAAGCTGTGCTTGCTATTTCAAAATGGGCTGATAACGCGCTGTAACTATATTTCACTAACTTCACACTCGCGCCCCGAGGTCTCTCCTCGTTTCTATATGTTTTATTTTACTTTGTGAACGGGGTACGCAAAACGCTCAAGTGTAACACTTACGCACGTACGTGCTATACTGAAAATTAATCAAAAGACGTTTAAACAAATTAAATATGTTAATTAAAATTTGAAAATAATAAGATTTGTTTAACACTTTGAGGAGCGGTGTATGTCTTACATATATACGATATACACTTTATGATCCTTCAACATATTTAATTATCATATTTAATTTTAAATATCAATTAAAGAACAAGAATAAATTAATCGCGTTTCCAAGAAACCTTTTGCCAAAAGCATAAAAACAGCAATCAACAATTCTTGGTAATGGATGGTTCTCGAAAACACGATTTCATTTTTAGATCTCATATTTTACACAGAGGTACATTGTTTGTAAACAAAGGCATGTCTTCTACTTTTTTAAATATTATCATACATTCTTATTCAATATTAAATTGTTTGTTTAGCTCGGCTAATAGGGTAGGGAGAATAAAAGTTAAGTTTGAAACCCCTTTAAAAATAGCTTAATAACAAAATAATAAATATACGAGAAAGCTGTATTTAATAAAAATCAGTTCATGAGACAAGTTTGGTTAAAATAGTCGTAAATTCTGGGTTTAAATATTCCAAAATTGCATTTTTTAAAATCTTATTACAGATTGGAACATTAATTGTTGACGCTCTCCATTAGTTTTATTTAACGTTAACTTTTATGTCGATCTGAAGGAGGCTAGTGGTAGAAAAAGTTTAATAATAAAATTTAGTAATAAAATTTAGTAATAAATTTAATTTATAATCTGTTTGATAAATATGGTTTTGTCTAGTGATTTAATAAATTAGCCTGGTGAAGTAGGCGTACCAAGCCAAGGAAACGTCGCTTAATAAAAAGCAGAATTTTTGGAAAATTTTCACATTTTTTCCTACCAATGCTCTCTTTCAGATTGACATAGACGTTAACATTAAACTCATTACAGATTCGTAATAAACATCACCAAAAAATCTTATAGTCACTCTAATATCTAGATTATGTGGCCCTCAAAGGGTTAATAGTCAACGTGAAGTTTTAGATAAAATCACTCTAATCTGTTAATAATAGTGTTTGCTATAACTTTAATTTTTTCTTTTTAAGATAATTCTGCTCAAAAATTCTAAAATCAAAGGCTTTTATATCAGTAAATAATCTGACTCAAAATGATTGGTAGAATATCTCATTTAGAAGTCGAGACATAGCAGGCGATGATCTACACTATCGCATATATTTATATTACATATAAAAAATTAAAATTATACCTTCAACGTATAATATTTATAGAGCCATTCAATAATAAATAAAAGTAATTTGATTTCTTTGAATCTAATTTTACAGGATATTATTACCGTAGATTATACGTTTTTATTCTATTTCCGTTGAAAATTAGAGCCTGAGTATATATGTATATATATATCGATCGTCTTGTATAAGTAGAAAAATAATATTAAATAATTATAGCGTATCTAACTTAATTGACGAATAAAATTTTCTCCTACAGCTCGAATTAACAATATTATTATTAACTGTTATATTTCTGTTCACGAAAATTCCATAATTATTTTGGTGTTTATTCGTGAAATTATGTTATTAATAAATATACACTGCGGTACTCGACCGATTAAAATGTAATGATGCACCAAATCAGTATATTGACCGTTACTAAAAACATATCGTACACAATTTTACATAATTTTATGATTTGTATATATATTCATACACTATATTAAAATATCCATTACATACGAACGTAAATTTATCTTTATTTAAATGCAGATTATTTAAAACAAATCTAACGAACAAAAGCAGCCTTGCGTGTTTAAAATAACGTACAATGTATTTGATATTTATGTAACTAGTTCGTACTTTTTATAAATTAGTAAAGTATGTATATAAACGGACGAAAGTAAATCCAAATAAAAATTACTGAATACATTTGCGTGAAATATACTAAATTATTAAATTTAAAAGGTTTGAGTAAATATTACTGATTCATATACACTTCGGAATAAAGTTTACAAAAGACATTAATAAATTTTACTTAAATTTTTAGGTAAGGAATACTCGAGTGAATTTGGTAAATAATTACGGCGCTTAAATTAGTAAACCTTAAGATTACAATTTCGTAACAATATTCAAGATAAAAATAAAATAATGTAGTTAATGAAGCAAGAGGATTAATTTAATTACATGTCAAAAGTATATTATTATTTTAAGAACGTAACAGTGGTTATTCAACGTTCAATGTTTAATTAAATTATTTTACATTATATGTAATATATTATTTTTAAAAATTTAAATTCGCTTAATTTACCTTTTTTAGAATACGGAAATTCAATTAGTAATGTGAAAAGATATCTAAATTTTTTTTAAAAATCTATAATATTGTATAATATATTGTTATACAATATACTCGTAAAAAGACAATTGATTTTAAATGTATTTTACACCGTCGCGTATAAAATGGTTATAAGTTAATGCACATGAAGTGTTTACTCACTGCGGCAAAACACACATCTCGATTTACGCAAAAAATACATATAAGGTATTTGAAGTTGCATTTAACAATAGTTTATTTTAAATTAGTCGTATAATTTAACTGTATAATGTTAAATTAATTCTATTTCAACTATTATTTCAATTGCAGTTTTACTAAAATTGACTAAATATTATTGGAATTCATGATTTTTTTACACCGCCTTCATCGTCGCCAAATTGGTTAAAAATTATTAAAAACATTTAATTTACAATACAAGGATCATTGTGTTTGCTTGTTGAAAAATAATATTCATTGTGAGTTCTAAATTGTTTGTGGGCAATTTGTGAATGCAATTTTACCACCTTGTTCGTATATAAATTAGGTTGCGAAGTAAGAAATGCAATTTGCGGAAATTAACAATTACTTTTATACTTACAAGAAGATCCTCATATATCTGGTACACGGATCAAGTTCGATTACAAATAGACAATAGAACATAAATTTTATGCACCAAACTATATTAAGGCACGCGGGGCGCCGGGACTAAAAAGGATTTTTATTCTATAGGGAATAAAATATAACTTTACTCCTCCATTTGGCATTAAAATGGACTTTTCGGGTGGTTCGAGTGAAAAGTTATTGTGTAATAAATGTCAAATTTAAATAAATTTATAAAATTTGTAATATTTTTATATATTTTTATATGGCCGTATTTAGAGAAGAAAATTGCATTGGCACCGTTTTTTTTTAGTAGCGACAATATACCTCAATAATAATGATATTTTGCCCTATTTAAAAAGACATGTTCACTTTGTAATAAAAAAATTGAAAAATTGTGTAAATAACAGCCAACTAATATTTTAAATAAAAGTTAATAATAATATTATTTGTTTAAAAAATTAAGAACTGTTTTGAATTATATGAAAAAAATTATTAGTTTTAATAGTAAATAGTTTTTTTTAATATTAACCCAGGCTTGTCCTCTTAAGACAAAGAATAGTCAAGCGTCATAAAATACAAAACATTATTGAACCATCAAATTTAAAATTTTGAATAATAAAAGAAGCTGGTGAATTGATTTTTGTTATAATAATAATTAATTTAAAATTAATTGAAATTAATAATCGCTTTTGTCGATAATGAAAAGGTGAATTTATCATTACGACTGCACAAAAAACATTCATTTATTATTGAGAAGTTTTTTAAAAAATTTACATCGATCTTTAATGCAAGTAAAGAAGCGTAACAAAAAGATTTCTTTAAAAAGCCAACCCATTGTTATTCGAAAATGAGTATAAAGATTTTAATTTTTCAGTTTAATACCCTTTTTATTTGAAAATAAATATAATTTTGATGAAATATTTGTTAAGAATACCTATATACAGTAGACTATATGTGTATTATTACAATAGAATACTTGGTATAATTTTCTATCCAAAAAAAAAAAAAAATAGAACGGGAAGATGTTTATATCTAATTATTTTATAGGATACTTCAGAAACTAATATCGAGTCCTAAAAAGAAGTTTCACAGGCCTCATGTTTCTAATTGGCAATAAAGTTCAGTGATATAAAAAAAAGCAATCAAATCGTCGTCGCGGAAAAACATGCGTATTACACGCAGCTCTGAACGATCCTATCACAATTTTACAATTTGTCTCTCAACTTTTCATACCTGAATCTTTCTTTTCCTTTTTTTCTTTTTTCATTGCCATTATTATCGTATACCGCATTACTATATATCTATGTAATGTAACGTAATGATCCAATATTTTTAGCCAGCACTAAACTTTCAAACTATCTTTTATAACCTATATACAGGGGCTTTACGTTTATTAGAAACAGTTGAATTACTTAATTTGTATATAATATACGTATTATACAATATTTTGTATATATTCTAGCTGATGTATATTTCTGGCGTTCGCACTTTCGATTTTAACACGTGTTTTATATATATAAATCTTATTCGTTTGTTATTTAAGACAAATGAATCATCGTTCGAGCGTTCAATAGTATGTAAATTTAGTTAAACGTGGTGTGGGTGCGCAACATGGTCAATTTCGCAGAGGACGGACGAAAGATTAAAAGTAAAAGGTAAAAAAGGAAATAAATAAATATAAAACAAACATCGTTCGACACGTATAGCGCACAACGGGGCCAAACGATCTGTCCAGTCGATTAACCTCCTAGAATCACGAGCAGTCAACCTTTCGCCCGTGTGTATATGGGTTTGCGTGTCCCCTTTCATTTTCAATACTCCATGGCATTAACCAATAATGGTCCAGAGGTCGTAAATGCCACCGATAACCATACCCAAACTTTTACGAAAATACCGTCCTAACGAGAAGATACACACGAACACCGTATAGGGCTGTAATGGTAAAAAGTATTAGATGTAATAAATATATAATCAAAATTAAATATTTTAATTAATAATTCTAGGTTAGGTATAAAATAAATTTTGTTTTCTAGAAATTAATTTTAAATAAACGAATTCGTAAATATGAGCCATTTCAAATTTTAGGTTCAGACTGTAATGTTTTCCAGAAAATGGAAAACAAATTTAGGTGCTAAAAATAATTTGTTAAAAAGTTATTTTTTTTAATATTATTTTATTTGTGCTCCCAACATAATGCTCAAAAATGTAAGTTTTCTTTTTAACAAGAACTGTCCTCGCAGCTCATTATTAAAATCTATCAATTTTTTATGACATGAACATTGGTTGCTGGCTTTCTCCAGAATTTATCCTTGGGTTGAAATTCTAATCTCAAGAGAATGATTTATAAACTCGAAGTTAACATTAATGTTTAAATAAACGATCACACCCACAATCGATTTTTTCATTCAACAATCTAAAAAGGAAGCTTTAATCAATACCTTTCTAATCGTCTGTAGTTTCTGAATTAACATGCACATCTGTAAAAGTTATAGTATTTTAAAAAATTATATAGAATTCAAATCAAATTTGGGATAAAATATTTATTGTCTGTACCTAAAATTTGGTGCATTTTAAAATTTTGAACCACATTAGACCTGAAATGGCCCAGATACATACATCCTTTTACATTCGTTTTCACGATGGATTTTTTCGGGTCCAGCGACTTCAATGGTATTTTTCCTTTTTGCTTCCTCGTATATTATATAACTTTCGTTAGTCCCACAAAATCCTCAATATTATACAGTATCTACTCGACACTTTGACGTAGAGTCGATCATTACACCAGGGTGCTTATACTAAATTCCCTCTCGGTAACCTACATCCCTAAATATGTTTTGAAGCAATTTAAAAAAATCTACAAAAATAGAGAAGCTCAAATCATTAGTGCAGGTTACTTTACTTTCAGATGCCTCCCATCGAGCGTATAACTTAATTAAAATCCAAACGGTTGTCTGGCTTCTACATTAGGCGTCATTAACGAACAACCTCGCGCTACACGCACGGTTCCTTCATACATGTCTATATGTCGTCCGTTCGTTAATTAAACTTGGTATTTTTTCGGAAAAAGGGGGAGGAAAGAGAAAAAAGAAAGAATCATATCCACGAAATAGAAAAAAAGATTTCGGTTGCGGGTATAAAATATTCGAATAGGTAGAGGTTGTAACGCGAGTGGTGGTTCACTTGGCGCAAAGGATCCTCGAGCGATAAAAGTGTCCCATCCGTATATAAGAATTTGGAGGGTTTACTCACACAAGAAACCGAGAAAGAGTAACGCGTTGAAAGTCGGATTTTCACGGAAAAATTTAAAAGTGCATCCCTCGCTTTGCTAGTCGAGGTAAAGCTGTGCTTGCTATTTCAAAATGGGCTGATAACGCGCTGTAACTATATTTACTAACTTCACACTCGCGCCCCGAGGTCTCTCCTCGTTTCTATATGTTTTATTTTACTTTGTGAACGGGGTACGCAAACGCTCAAGTGTAACACTTACGCACGTACGTGCTATACTGAAAAATTAATCAAAAGACGTTTAAACAAATTAAATATGTTAATTAAAAATTTGAAAATAATAAGATTTGTTTAACACTTTGAGGAGCGGTTGTATGTCCTTCCATATACGATATACACTTATGATCCTTCAACATATTAATTAGCATATTAATTTTAAATATCAATTAAAGAACAAGAATAAATTAATCGCGTTTCCAAGAAACCTTTTGCCAAAAGCATAAAAACAGCAATCAACAATTCTTGGTAATGGATGGTTCTCGAAACACGATTTCATTTTTAGATCTCATATTTTACACAGAGGTACATTGTTTGTAACAAAGGCATGTCTTCTACTTTTGTAAATATTATCATACATTCTTATTCAATATAAATTGTTTGTTAGCTCGGCTAATAGGGGTAGGGGAGAATAAAAGTAAGTTTGAAACCCCTTTAAAATAGCTTAATAACAAATAATAATATACGAGAAAGCTGTATTTAATAAAAATCAGTCATGAGACAAGTTTGGTAAATAACAGCCAACTAATATTTTAAATAAAAGTTAATATATATTATTTGTTTAAAAAATTAAGAACTGTTTTGAATTATAATGAAAAAAATTATTAGTTTTAATAGTAAATAGTTTTTTTTAATATTAACCCAGGCTTGTCCTCTTAAGACAAAGAATAGTCAAGCGTCATAAAATACAAAACATTATTGAACCATCAAATTTAAAATTTGAATAATAAAAGAAGCTGGTGAATTGATTTTTTTTTATAAATATTGATAATCATATTTCATACTCGCCTTAATTAACACCCGCACCCTTCGAATATTACAAAATTTAACAAATAAAGTCGATAAATTAAGGGGATGGCATACCCGGTGGGTTATCGACTGAGCAAAAAAAGACAATTATTGCATTTATTTTAAAAAAATGTAATTTATTGCAAAACCCAAATACAGAAGCACTAGGTAATAAAATAATAAGTAATTCTACGAAGTTTCAGGTCAATACGATAAAGACACCCTAAAAAATTTCTGCACCGAAAATTACGATTATCTCTGATTTTTCGGTGCAGAAATTTTTTAGAGTGTCTTTATCGTATTGACCTGGGACTTCGTAGAATTACTTATTATTTTATTACCTAGTGCTTCTGTATTTGGGTTTTGCATTAAATTACATATTTTTTTAAATAAATGCAATAATATTGTCTTTTTTTGCTCAGTCGGTAACCCACCGGGTATGCCATCTCCTTAAGCAAAAAAAAACACCTGTGTTTTATTTCGAGCATTTGCAATAGAACCTTCTTCATCTCAGCTATAGATGCTCAATGTATTATACTAATACTAAATTTAATGAAACAAAATGAATTTATCCAACGGTATAAAACATGATTAAATATGTCAAAAAGAAAATATATCACAATTCAATTGGAACGATCAAAATTTTTTTTAATTATATTTAATAATAATTGTATATTCAATTATCAATAATACAATATATCTGTACCCCAGTAGAATTCAAATTCAATTAGTGATTAGTTCCAATCAAGATAAAATAAAAATAAGCTAACACTTGGTACATTCCTTGCGAGCTTTTGTTTAACCTTTTTAGCTAATTTATAGAATAATCAATGAATGTCAGAATTAAATTAAGTATTTTTAATCTTGGAAAAGTAGTTTTGGTAAGCACGATACCTATCGCATTATCGGCCACGAATCAGACTACAAAAATGTTTTGGCTCAGTTAGGTGATTAATTTGTAAAAAGTGTGGAGGTTACATCCATTCCAATAAATGTGCAAGAAATGCGCGAAAAAGCTTTTCATCGGGAGTCACAACACCTAACCATTTTCGCTGTCTTGTATTCGGAAATCTACTAGGATATCCGAAAGAATATTTACATTTTATCTTTTATAATGAAACAATAAATACAATATGTTTATTTAAAAAAATGTAATTTATTGCAAAACCCAAATACAGAAGCACTAGGTAATAAAATAATAAGTAATTCTACGAAGTTTCAGGTCAATACGATAAGACACCCTAAAAAATTTCTGCACCGAAAATTACGATTATCTCTGATTTTTCGGTGCAGAAATTTTTAGAGTGTCTTTATCGTATTGACCTGGGACTTCGTAGAATTACTTATTATTTTATTACCTAGTGCTTCTGTATTTGGGTTTTGCATTAAATTACATATTTTTTTAAATAAATGCAATAATATTGTCTTTTTTTGCTCAGTCGGTAACCCACCGGGTATGCCATCTCCTTAAGCAAAAAAAAACACCTGTGTTTTATTTCGAGCATTTGCAATAGAACCTTCTTCATCTCAGCTATAGATGCTCAATGTATTATACTAATACTAAATTTAATGAAACAAAATGAATTTATCCAACGGTATAAAACATGATTAAATATGTCAAAAAGAAAATATATCACAATTCAATTGGAACGATCAAAATTTTTTTTAATTATATTTAATAATAATTGTATATATTCAATTATCAATAATACAATATATCTGTACCCCAGTAGAATTCAAATTCAATTAGTGATTAGTTCCAATCAAGATAAAATAAAAATAAGCTAACACTTGGTACATTCCTTGCGAGCTTTTGTTTAACCTTTTTAGCTAATTTATAGAATAATCAATGAATGTCAGAATTAAATTAAGTATTTTAATCTTGGAAAAGTAGTTTTGGTAAGCACGATACCTATCGCATTATCGGCCACGAATCAGACTACAAAAATGTTTTGGCTCAGTTAGGTGATTAATTTGTAAAAAGTGTGGAGGTTACATCCATTCCAATAAATGTGCAAGAAATGCGCGAAAAAGCTTTTCATCGGGAGTCACAACACCTAACCATTTTCGCTGTCTTGTATTCGGAAATCTACTAGGATATCCGAAAGAATATTTACATTTTATCTTTTATAATGAAACAATAAATACAATATGTTTATTTAAAAAAATATTTGATTGTTGTCTTTTATAACGAAATAATAATAGAATATATGGTGTGCTAAGTAAAAAAATCAAAATTATTTAGCCAATAGTCAGTTAAAATTTGTAGCTAAGAGATACTAAATTACTGAAAACATTTTGATCTACTTATATCATATAATATTATATATAATATTACTTATGTTTTTTAACCTCTTAATGAATCCTGACCATTTAAAGTGCTTTATTTCCTATACCAAAATGCCGGTGCGCGAAAACAATTAAATAATCTATAAATTAAAAACAAATAAAAATATCCAAGTGTATACATTGCTCTATTAAAGTACTAATATACTGGTTATTACCATATATATATATATATATATATATATATATCGACTTTAAATTAACAGGTAATATAATTACACAAAATAACAGTGAAGAGCCCGCAAAGTTACGGTTAAACCATCAAAATTAACGGATTATCCGAGAGTATCAGGTATATAGAAAAAGCTGTGAATAGAGCACTCAGATTATATAGGTATATATATGCACACCTGAAAGAAGCCGTGAATAATCGAGGAATCGAAACTCTCGAGTTAGAAAGAGACAATGGCAGAGAAAAGAAAGGGAGTGAACACCGTAAGCGCTTAGCGTATTTCGTTCGGGTGTATATATATACATCCCAGTCGGAAAAACCGAAGCGTGCCGTCGACCTCGACGTTCACTGTTTTCCTTTTTCTCTTTCTCCTTCTCCGTCTACTTCTCCTTCTTCTCCTTCTTCTTCTTCTTCTTCTCGTTTTACGAGACTCCCTCCTATATAGGGGTAAAAATGTCGAAGGAGAAAACGGGAGGTCGCGCCGCCGTCTTGGAAGGAGGCTCCAAGTGTATTGGAAATCGGTCGCGCATCGCGCATCCACCCAAGCTTATGAGGCTGAAATGATTTTCCGATAAGGAGAGAACTCCCGAACAAGGAGACCTGTAAGGGTCGTCTGAAGAAGACTTTAAGGAGTTGCCCGAGAGCCGCGTAGTTTGAGCGTAGACTCAGTCAATGCAACCCCGATGACGGGGGAAGGGGGGAGGGGCAGGGGAAGGGGGGGGAGCAGAGGAAACTCCGCGTGTGCGTCTGCGCTCGACTATATACTTACTTACCCGATCGAAAGTTATACGGTTATTGGGTTTAACTCGTTCATTTTTATTTCCTTACTTTACCCTCGATGAATTAGTAAGCAATTTTCCGTCCTTTATGATATTTTTACGACTGGGATTTCCAGGATCGTGTTACGTTACTCGCCACTAATTTTCTATTCCGCGCTACGGGTTTTTCATTTAATTTTATACTCACCCCCCCCCCCCCTCCCCAATTTCACTGTTATATATATACGTAACGATTATTATTCGTATCATTGGTTATATACGTAAGATTCGTGCTGTTTAATTAATTGTACCAATGATATGTAGTTTCGCGGTGTAACGAGTTCGATTACATTATAAGATGTACATATATAATGTAAATTACGTGTAGTATGTAACTGGAGTTATTTATATATCTCAAAACTGTAAGGCTTATACATTTTAAGCATGATCGATACAAGATAATTATAAATAATTGTATAAAAGGTTTAAAAGTATTCAAGTTGACTTAAATTAGATACATTTCAAATTAATTACAATAAAAATGTTAATTTATATATATATATTTGATATACCTGTTTACCTATAAACAAAAAACTATTCTGTTAATAGAAAAATGTTTTGTAATTTTAAAACCAACATTTGATAAATTTAAATTTTTTATGTAAATCCGATTAAATACATTTTAATCTATATTGTGAAAGTTATTTTCATGGTTTTTTAACCAACTTCGAAAAAGGTGGAAGTTCTCAATTCGACCTGAATATTATTTTATGTTTGTCCGGATATTATTTTCGAACTACTTAACCAAATTGAATTTAAGAAAATGCAAATATAAGATAATTACTCCCCTGTGGTCCCTTGGAATTGCCGTATCATTCTCTCATTTGTATTAACTATTATACAGATACAATATAGTTATACGATTGTTGGTAGTATTTTATTTTATAGTCATAATCGACATGTGGTATTAATTAATAATACACTGAGAAAAAGAAAGTGTTACGAAGAATGAATATTACTATTATAATTGTTAATTTACCATATATTTTTCATATACCGTAACATAACCAATTTCTCATCAGTATATAAAGACCAATTCTTGATCATACACGTAGAAAAATTTCTGATAATTTTTACCCTGTAAGGTTAGTAAACATGGGACGAATTGTCTTTTCTGGAAAAAATTACCCTGCTGCATACTAAAATTTATCCTAAGAACTTGTAATTTTTTAACCGAAAACCGAGGGTAATTTAACTTAATATTAAAAAATCAAACAATAATTTTAAGTATTCTAGTAGAAATTCAAGCCAAATTAGATATTTTTTTAAAATATTTATTTTTAGTCTCAATCTATTCATAATACCCACATGGGTTTTCTTTGTCGCTGACAAGTCGACATAATATGAGAGGAATACCCTATATAAATTTCAGCCAAATCTATCAAAAACTACATACATACATTTCGACTTAAATGATCACTTTTGGAGCCAATATATTGTTACACGTACATTGATAAATATCAATTTTGAAGATACTGCCGATTTCGCGATGTTGGAAATGTAAGGCACAGCCGTGTATAATGATCGTAGTCGACTAAAAATCAATTAATCCGGTGTTACATTACGTTTCTCAATTCAACGACGTCGATGATCATCCATCGAGCCATTTGACTCGACAAATGCTTGGCTGTCGATAATACATCACGCAAGGTATATAATTTCCTATAGGAAAGCATTTTTCGAATAATATCTATCATTACAGTTGGGTATTCACAACCTTGAAGAAAAGTGACAGACACCGTACACTCTCGTTACGCTCGCGAGTGTAGTAGTATATAGAAAGTATGTACCATTGTATGTATCGTTGTGCGATCGAGCTCACTGTTATTTCAGGCATTCAGTCAGTCTGACTCATGCGTCAATGCGCACAATAGAGTAATCTCGATACCTTTCGTATAAATAAAGACTTAACTGGGACCAACCTTTTATGTGTTTTTTCTTATTCTTCTTCTTCTTCTTCTACTCTATACGACTGTTTATAGGTTCTTGAACTATGAACCAAGTGACACGAATGACTGGCGGTAATAGAAAGAAAAGATAATTTGATACCGCAAATACAATTGACATTGATATTTAATTTTTTGAAAAAAATTCGTGTGAATATCATGCCAAAATATTTAATTGCAGCACCACTTGGCAAAATCGTGCAAAAATCGATTTCGATAACGTTTTCGCTAGATTTCTGCGATAAAAACTACTTGAATTTTATTAAAAATTTGTCGATTTTCATTACAGAATTATAGCGTTTATTTTATTTAAAACAAAGAAATAGTATGTCTACGGAGATTTGAACCTCTCATCTTCTACTTGGAAGTTTTTTGTTGTAAGAACTCAGCTATTTTATTGTTATTATGACAATCTTTCGAATTCAAAATTTAAAATGAATTAAAGTTTATTGCAATATTGTTTTTATATTTAACCGGAATTTGACTCATGGACACACAGACACACACACAGATATATATATATATACGTGTGTGTTTTGTGTGTGTGTGTGTAAACAATAAGAGCAAAAGACTTCGGAGTAGAAGATAGGGGGTTTAAATCTACGTAGAGATAAATATTTATTCTTTTATAATTTTAAATAAATTAAAAGCCATAATTTTGCAATGAAAATTGACAATTTAAAAAAAAAAATTTTAATACTTTTTATGTCATAAACCTGTAGCAAAATCGTGAATTTGCTCGCATTAGCCATTAGCGATTTTTTTTACGATTTTACCAAAAGATTTTGCAAGTAAATATTTTATCATGATTTTGACAAGAAATCTTTTCTGCGCGGTTTGACTTGCGATGATTTTTTCGACGAACCATCTTCGTATATTCTATACAAACGAATAATTTTGCGGGTTACTTGTATATGTATATGTATAAAAGACTATATTAAATGAAGTTTAAAATTTTTGTTTCCGTTTACCCTATTTATATAGGTATAGGCAGAAAGAGAGAGAGAGAAAGGAGAGGAAAGTTTGTTAAGTTACGGGAGGCAATATCGCACATTGAACTCCAGGAAAGAGCATTAACCACTTTTCATTATATGAAAAACCGTAATACTTATACAAAGTTTCACCTCCTTTTATCCCCCCCCCCCTCGCTCCACCCTTGCCCCTCTTTCTCTTATGATCTCCAGGGCCCGCGTGGAACTTAATAACATACAGATACACAAAGTACAACGACGAGCTGCACGGAAAAAAGGATGATATAACGCAAAAAGAAAAAGAAGAAGAGGTGGAGGTGGATGTGGAGGTGGAGGAGGAGGAGAAGTAGAAGAAGGAAGAATCAACAACCCCAGAGCTGGCATTAAAGTTCTCGACGAGTAAAGAAAAAAAACTAAGGAAAGGAGGAGAAAAAGGAAAGAAAAAAGGTGAAGAACCAAGAAAATAAGCGCTCTTTAAGATCTAACGAGAAGGCGGGAAAACTTAAATATTTATTGGAATTTGAAAGTTCCATCCCTTCGGAGTATTTAAGAGTTCGGCGAAAGTAATAAGACGACGGCAACGTGCACCTCTCTCTCTCTCTCTCTCTCTTTCGTTTTCGCCTTCGGTTGCACCAACGCGATTTCGTTCTTTAAAGAAAGAGTGAGAGATTGATTGATAACATTATTTATTTGTGCCAAGGTTTAACTAAACCGAATGGCACTCAAAATTACATGGAAGTATAAATATAATTATATTAATGTAATACAATGTCGCATGTTGTATATACAAATTATTAGAGCGCATTATAATAAAATACATTAAAATTTAAAATAAAACAAGAAAAATAAATACATTAAATTATCGATAAAACATAAAATACACTGAAATATAATAATATAAAATAATATAATATAATATAAAATCGCATATAGTTTTTGCAAAGACGGTACAATTGTGTAAGTGTACAAACAAATTTAAAATTTTTTAAAATTTAGAAAGTATGATTCAATTTAAGCACATACAATATAACATCTGTACTAGAAGGAGAGACATGAACAATTGATCAATCAATGTAAGATTCAATATGCAAAATCAGATGCTCGAGTTAGAAACATTCTGAAGATAGCTGCGCATATTCATCCTGAAACTGTCCACACTAGAACTGTTTCTAATGGAACTAGGCAATTTATTCCATAGCTCCATAGCCGAGACTGAGAAGGAAGCTTTATACGAGTCTCTTCTACTAGTCGGAATTGTAAAAATGTTTCCCAAACGTATGGATCTACGACTTTCCTCATTTATGAATGTCAAATCATCAAATAAGTAGCTGGGCCTTTCAGTTGATAACAATTTATACATAAAACAGGCAAGAAAGTACTTGCGTCGATCTTTTAGAGAAAACCAACCTAAGCGCTCATAGTAAGGACGCAAAGCCGCATCTCGTTTTAAATGGAATATATAGCGCACGACAGTATTGCAGAGTCTTTGAAGTTTCAACTCCAGGTATGATGGAAGATCATTAAATACGAGACAGGCATAATCGAAATGTGGGATAACCAAGGCGTTGGCAAGCGCAATTCGTCCCGCCTCTGGTAGACATTGGCCCTTATATCGCAGACGATACAAAACACCATGGACATTGGATGAAATATTAGCTATCTGTGCGTTCCATGAAAGATCACTTGCCAAAGTAACACCCAAACTCTTTACCGAGGCAGACAATTGAATTTGATTGCCAAGAAGTAAAATCGGTTGCATGGCATAGTCATTTAAACGCAATGACATTTGCGTTGACGCAAAAAGGATAGCTTTTGGTTTTGCTGATGTTCAGTTTTAAGCCATTTGCGGCCACCCATTCCGCTATCGATTGGATATCTTGATTAATTTCGACAATAGTCTCATTAATGCGCGCAGGTTTGCATTGTATGTAAATTTTTAAGTCATCGGCGAATAGCTTGAATTTACAAAATTGATTACTCTAACGATGGAATTAATATATATTAGAAATATTATAGGACCCGGAGTAGATCCTTGAGGTACACCAGATGTTACTGATAAAAAAGTAGAAGGCGTGTTGTCAGATTCAGAACAGCCTGAGTACGCTCGGATAGGTAAGAATGTATCCACTTCATTGCTAATGGTGAAAAATGAAGTTCTTTCAACTTCGAAATAAGTTTCGTATGGTTAATTGTGTCGAATGCCCTACTCATGTCAAAGAGGACCATGAAAGTGACCATACCCTGCTCAAACCCCAGACGAATGTCATCAGTAGTTTTTAACAAATCTGCCTGAGTACTATAACCACTGCGAAAACCAGATTGAGAAGGCGACAGTAAAAATGTGGATTCAAGATAATGAACTAGTTGTCTGGTAATAATGGAATCAAATACTTCGCAAAATGTGGTAATTGAGCAATTGGACGAGTATCTGCCATTGTGTCAGGCATATTTTTCTTTAATAAAGGTATAATTACTGATTTCTTCCAAAGGGCAGGGTAAACTCCGGTTTCAATAGATATGTTAAAGAGATTCACAAAGAACGGCACTATGTCATGGAATACGTCTGCGAAAAATGACAGAGAAAGACCATCACAGCTACGACTCCTCGATTTAGGTAAAGATGATTTCATTGCCATGAGTACTGCATCAAAGTCCACATTATGAAAAGAGAACTGTAACGTATCACCTCCACTAGAACAATTCAAAATCTCGTCCAATTGACTAATAGAGCAAGCTGGATGACAGCACGCAATCGAGGAATAATATCTGATAAGGTCTTCCGCATTAAAGTAATGACAGTGGGGACTCAAACTTAGGTTTAGTCAGACCATAATTCCGCCAGCACTCTCCAGTAACCAGCCGAATCAGGAGCATTATTTAAGGCATTGATAATATACCTATCGCGAGTTAATTTAATCTCTCTCTTAATCTGTTTGCGCAGAGCCTTATATTGAACGAGTAGAGCGCCACTATGTTTGCCTGCGAGATTTTTTATAAAGTCGATCACGAGAATGACACATAAGTCTAAGCTCGTTCTGTGAACCATGGGGCCGGCCTTCTTTTCAGCGTTCTATTACAATCGCGCATGGTATCAAGCAGGTTCAAGCTTTGTCGCTAAAAATACTAAGGCCTGCATCAACATCAAAAGTCCCATTTAAATTCTGACAGATAAAGTTATCATTAAGATACAGTTTCGTTCAGATGAAATAATTCGGAATTAAAATCAGTGAATTTACGAGATGACAAAGTAGTTGAGGTCTTACTGGTTGATCTAATACGAAGTCTAAAATTAAGAAATCATGCAGTTTATGAAAGGAGACTGAGATTTGTGATACGATTTAATCTTGTCTTCAGAATCGACAATTATCACGTCCAACCATGTATCAGATGAGTCGCGATGATGAGTGGGACCAAAGGGGATCAACGTTAGATTTAAATCACTAATCAGGCTTCTAAGGTGACATGCATAGTAGTTATCATTGGTGAGATCCGAGTTGAGGTCACCTGCTAGGATAATATCATGATATAAATGAATATATTCACCAAGCGCCTGGAAGACATTTGATAGAACATGCCCCTTAGGTCGACGATAAACTGATATCATTAAGATTTTTTGGTTAGAGCAAGGACACAATTCAAGAAAGAGAAACTCATTTGCATTTATATCCGTATTATCAGAACTTGAGAGGATCTTGAAGGAAATAGTATTTCGGACATAACAAGCTACTCCTCCTCCCTGAACAAAGTCTCTCTTTCCACCAACCGATTTGATGTTTTTTTAAAATATTTATTTTTAGTCTCAATCTATTCATAATACCCACATGGGTTTTCTTTGTCGCTGACAAGTCGACATAATATGAGAGGAATACCCTATATAAATTTCAGCCAAATCTATCAAAAACTACATACATACATTTCGACTTAAATGATCACTTTTGGAGCCAATATATTGTTACACGTACATTGATAAATATCAATTTTGAAGATACTGCCGATTTCGCGATGTTGGAAATGTAAGGCACAGCCGTGTATAATGATCGTAGTCGACTAAAAATCAATTAATCCGGTGTTACATTACGTTTCTCAATTCAACGACGTCGATGATCATCCATCGAGCCATTTGACTCGACAAATGCTTGGCTGTCGATAATACATCACGCAAGGTATATAATTTCCTATAGGAAAGCATTTTTCGAATAATATCTATCATTATACAGTTGGGTATTCACAACCTTGAAGAAAAGTGACAGACACCGTACACTCTCGTTACGCTCGCGAGTGTAGTAGTATATAGAAAGTATATACCATTGTACCGTCACATACCCAATTGTTGATCAATTAAGGCAAATCTGTACGTTCATAGAATAATTTTATGTTAAAAAGGCTAATAATTGTATATATTTTGACGCATGCAGAAAGTATAAGTATTAAACTTCCTTTTAGCCATCTCAGAAAAACAAAATAGCTGCCATTTTTAAAGTAAGCAAGAATCTACGAAAAAAAAGCGGGAGGTACCAATTTCTGATCAGTAAATTTTCGTTACGTATACCAATTCCTAGTTAAGCACATTAACCAATTATTGATTGTTTAACCTTAAAAATGTGCGTAGCAACGTTTAGATTTATGTAAATCTTATTATTTTATTGAAATAATACACTGATCAGAAATTGGTTCATGATCAACAATTGGGTACCTTACGGTATGTATCGTTGTGCGATCGAGCTCACTGTTATTTCAGGCATTCAGTCAGTCTGACTCATGCGTCAATGCGCACAATAGAGTAATCTCGATACCTTTCGTATAAATAAAGACTTAACTGGGACCAACCTTTTATGTGTTTTTTCTTATTCTTCTTCTTCTTCTTCTTCTACTCTATACGACTGTTTATAGGTTCTTGAACTATGAACCAAGTGACACGAATGACTGGCGGTAATAGAAAGAAAAAGATAATTTGATACCGCAAATACAATTGACATTGATATTTAATTTTTTGAAAAAAATTCGTGTGAATATCATGCCAAAATATTAAATTGCAGCACCACTTGGCAAAATCGTGTAAAAATCGATTTCGATAACGTTTTCGCTAGATTTCTGCGATAAAAACTACTTGAATTTTATTAAAAATTTGTCGATTTTCATTACAGAATTATAGCGTTTATTTTATTTAAAACAAAGAAATAGTATGTCTACGGAGATTTGAACCTCTCACTTCTACTTGGAAGTTTTTTGTTGTAAGAACTCAGCTATTTTTGTTATTATGACAATCTTTCGAATTCAAAAATTTAAAATGAATTAAAGTTTATTGCAATATTGTTTTTTATATTTAACCGGAATTTGACTCATGGACACACAGACACACACACAGATATATATATATATATACGTGTGTGTTTTGTGTGTGTGTGTGTAAACAATAAGAGCAAAAGACTTCGGAGTAGAAGATAGGGGGTTTAAATCTACGTAGAGATAAATATTTATTCTTTTATAATTTTAAATAAATTAAAGCCTAATTTTGCAATGAAAATTGACAATTTAAAAAAAAAAATTTTAATACTTTTTATGTCATAAACCTGTAGCAAAATCGTGAATTTGCTCGCATTAGCCATTAGCGATTTTTTACGATTTTACCAAAAGATTTTGCAAGTAAATATTTTATCATGATTTTGACAAGAAATCTTTTCTGCGCGGTTTGACTTGCGATGATTTTTCGACGAACCATCTTCGTATATTCTATACAAACGAATAATTTTGCGTTACTTGTATATGTATATGTATAAAAGACTATATTAAATGAAGTTTAAAATTTTTGTTTCCGTTACCCATATTAATAGGTATAGGCAGAAAGAGAGAGAGAGAAGGAGAGGAAAGTTTGTTAAGTTACGGGAGGCAATATCGCACATTGAACTCCAGGAAAGAGCATTAACCACTTTTCATTATATGAAAAACCGTAATACTTATACAAAGTTTCACCTCCTTTTATCCCCCCCCCCCTCGCTCCACCCTTGCCCCTCTTTCTCTTATGCTCCAGGGCCCGCGTGGAACTTAATAACAAACAGATACACAAAGTACAACGACGAGCTGCACGGAAAAAAGGATGATATAACGCCAAAAAGAAAAAGAAGAAGAGGTGGAGGTGGATGTGGGGGTGGAGGAGGAGAAGTAGAAGAAGGAAGAAGCAACAACCCCAGAGCTGGCATTAAAGTCTCGAACGTAAAGAAAAAAACCTAGGAAAAGGAGGAGAAAGGAAAGAAAAAAGGTGAAGAACCAAGAAAATAAGCGCTCTTTAAGATCTAACGAGGAATGCGGGAAAACTTAAATATTTATTGGAATTTGAAAGTTCCATCCCTTCGGAGTATTTAAGAGTTCGGCGAAAGTAATAAACGACGCAACGTGCACCTCTCTCTCTCCTTCTCCGTCTACTTCTCCTTCTTCTCCTTCTTCTTCTTCTTCTTCTCGTTTTACGAGACTCCCTCCTATATAGGGGTAAAAATGTCGAAGGAGAAAACGGGAGGTCGCGCCGCCGTCTTGGAAGGAGGCTCCAAGTGTATTGGAAATCGGTCGCGCATCGCGCATCCACCCAAGCTTATGAGGCTGAAATGATTTTCCGATAAGGAGAGAACTCCCGAACAAGGAGACCTGTAAGGGTCGTCTGAAGAAGACTTTAAGGAGTTGCCCGAGAGCCGCGTAGTTTGAGCGTAGACTCAGTCAATGCAACCCCGATGACGGGGGAAGGGGGGAGGGGCAGGGGAAGGGGGGGGAGCAGAGGAAACTCCGCGTGTGCGTCTGCGCTCGACTATATACTTACTTACCCGATCGAAAGTTATACGGTTATTGGGTTTAACTCGTTCATTTTTATTTCCTTACTTTACCCTCGATGAATTAGTAAGCAATTTTCCGTCCTTTATGATATTTTTACGACTGGGATTTCCAGGATCGTGTTACGTTACTCGCCACTAATTTTCTATTCCGCGCTACGGGTTTTTCATTTAATTTTATACTCACCCCCCCCCCCCTCCCCAATTTCACTGTTATATATATACGTAACGATTATTATTCGTATCATTGGTTATATACGTAAGATTCGTGCTGTTTAATTAATTGTACCAATGATATGTAGTTTCGCGGTGTAACGAGTTCGATTACATTATAAGATGTACATATATAATGTAAATTACGTGTAGTATGTAACTGGAGTTATTTATATATCTCAAAACTGTAAGGCTTATACATTTTAAGCATGATCGATACAAGATAATTATAAATAATTGTATAAAAGGTTTAAAAGTATTCAAGTTGACTTAAATTAGATACATTTCAAATTAATTACAATAAAAATGTTAATTTATATATATATATTTGATATACCTGTTTACCTATAAACAAAAAACTATTCTGTTAATAGAAAAATGTTTTGTAATTTTAAAACCAACATTTGATAAATTTAAATTTTTTATGTAAATCCGATTAAATACATTTTAATCTATATTGTGAAAGTTATTTTCATGGTTTTTTAACCAACTTCGAAAAAGGTGGAAGTTCTCAATTCGACCTGAATATTATTTTATGTTTGTCCGGATATTATTTTCGAACTACTTAACCAAATTGAATTTAAGAAAATGCAAATATAAGATAATTACTCCCCTGTGGTCCCTTGGAATTGCCGTATCATTCTCTCATTTGTATTAACTATTATACAGATACAATATAATTATACGATTGTTGGTAGTATTTTATTTTATAGTCATAATCGACATGTGGTATTAATTAATAATACACTGAGAAAAAGAAAGTGTTACGAAGAATGAATATTACTATTATAATTGTTAATTTACCATATATTTTTCATATACCGTAACATAACCAATTTCTCATCAGTATATAAAGACCAATTCTTGATCATACACGTAGAAAAATTTCTGATAATTTTTACCCTGTAAGGTTAGTAAACATGGGACGAATTGTCTTTTCTTGAAAAAATTACCCTGCTGCATACTAAAATTTATCCTAAGAACTTGTAATTTTTAACCGAAAACCGAGGGTAATTTAACTTAATATTAAAAAATCAAACAATAATTTTAAGTATTCTAGTAGAAATTCAAGCCAAATTAGATATTTTTTTAAAATATTTATTTTTAGTCTCAATCTATTCATAATACCCACATGGGTTTTCTTTGTCGCTGACAAGTCGACATAATATGAGAGGAATACCCTATATAAATTTCAGCCAAATCTATCAAAAACTACATACATACATTTCGACTTAAATGATCACTTTTGGAGCCAATATATTGTTACACGTACATTGATAAATATCAATTTTGAAGATACTGCCGATTTCGCGATGTTGGAAATGTAAGGCACAGCCGTGTATAATGATCGTAGTCGACTAAAAATCAATTAATCCGGTGTTACATTACGTTTCTCAATTCAACGACGTCGATGATCATCCATCGAGCCATTTGACTCGACAAATGCTTGGCTGTCGATAATACATCACGCAAGGTATATAATTTCCTATAGTGACAGACACCGTACACTCTCGTTACGCTCGCGAGTGTAGTAGTATATAGAAAGTATATACCATTGTACCGTCACATACCCAATTGTTGATCAATTAAGGCAAATCTGTACGTTCATAGAATAATTTTATGTTAAAAAGGCTAATAATTGTATATATTTTGACGCATGCAGAAAGTATAAGTATTAAACTTCCTTTTAGCCATCTCAGAAAAACAAAATAGCTGCCATTTTTAAAGTAAGCAAGAATCTACGAAAAAAAAGCGGGAGGTACCAATTTCTGATCAGTAAATTTTCGTTACGTATACCAATTCCTAGTTAAGCACATTAACCAATTATTGATTGTTTAACCTTAAAAATGTGCGTAGCAACGTTTAGATTTATGTAAATCTTATTATTTTATTGAAATAATACACTGATCAGAAATTGGTTCATGATCAACAATTGGGTACCTTACGGTATGTATCGTTGTGCGATCGAGCTCACTGTTATTTCAGGCATTCAGTCAGTCTGACTCATGCGTCAATGCGCACAATAGAGTAATCTCGATACCTTTCGTATAAATAAAGACTTAACTGGGACCAACCTTTTATGTGTTTTTTCTTATTCTTCTTCTTCTTCTTCTTCTACTCTATACGACTGTTTATAGGTTCTTGAACTATGAACCAAGTGACACGAATGACTGGCGGTAATAGAAAGAAAAAGATAATTTGATACCGCAAATACAATTGACATTGATATTTAATTTTTTGAAAAAAATTCGTGTGAATATCATGCCAAAATATTAAATTGCAGCACCACTTGGCAAAATCGTGTAAAAATCGATTTCGATAACGTTTTCGCTAGATTTCTGCGATAAAAACTACTTGAATTTTATTAAAAATTTGTCGATTTTCATTACAGAATTATAGCGTTTATTTTATTTAAAATCATACAAAGAAATAGTATGTCTACGGAGATTTGAACCTCTCATCTTCTACTCGGAAGTTTTTGTTGTAAGAACTCAGCTATTTTATTGTTATTATGACAATCTTTCGAATTCAAAAATTTAAAATGAATTAAAATTTATTGCAATATTGTTTTTTATATTTAACCGGAATTTGACTCATGGACACACAGACACACACACAGATATATATATACGCGTGTGTGTATGTGTGTGTGTGTAAACAATAAGAGCAAAAGACTTCGGAGTAGAAGATAGGGGGTTCAAATCTACGTAGAGATAAATATTTATTCTTTTATAATTTTAAATAAATTAAAAGCCATAATTTTGCAATGAAAATTGACAATTTAAAAAAAAGAAATTTTAATACTTTTTATGTCATAAACCTGTAGCAAAATCGTGAATTTGCTCGCATTAGCCATTAGCGATTTTTTTACGATTTTACCAAAAGATTTTGCAAGTAAATATTTTATCATGATTTTGACAAGAAATCTTTTCTGCGCGGTTTGACTTGCGATGATTTTTCGACGAAAACCATCTTCGTATATTCTATACAAACGAATAATTTTGCGGGTTACTTGTATATGTATATGTATAAAAGACTATATTAAATGAAGTTTAAAATTTTTGTTTCCGTTTATCTATTTTATATAGGTATAGGCAGAAAGAGAGAGAGAGAGAAGGAGAGGAAAGTTTGTTAAGTTACGGGAGGCAATATCGCACATTGAACTCCAGGAAAGAGCATTAACCACTTTTCATTATATGAAAAACCGTAATACTTATACAAAGTTTCACCTCCTTTTACCCCCCCCCCTCTCTCCTCCCTTGCCCCTCTTTCTCTTATGATCTCCAGGGCCCGCGTGGAACTTAATAACATAACAGATACACAAAGTACAACGACGAGCTCCACGGAAAAAAGGATGATATAACGCCAAAAAGAAAAAGAAGAAGAGGTGGAGGTGGATGTGGAGGTGGAGGAGGAGGAGGAGGAGGAGGAAGAAGTAACAACCCCAGAGCTGGCATTAAAGTCTCGACGAGTAAAGAAAAAAACCTAGGAAAAGGAAAGAAAAAAGGTGGAAGAACCAAGAAAATAAGCGCTCTTTAAGATCTAACGAGGAATGCGGGAAAACTTAAATATTTATTGGAATTTGAAAGTTCCATCCCTTCGGAGTATTTAAGAGTTCGGCGAAAGTAATAAGACGACGGCAACGTGCACCTCTCTCTCTCTCTCTCTCTCTTTCGTTTTCGCCTTCGGTTGCACCAACGCGATTTCCTTCTTTAAAGAAAGAGTAAGAGAGAGAGAGAGAGAGATGAGATTTTCGCGAGGAAACGCTCTCGCCGAGTCTGCTCGTAGTTGCTAATAGACCTAAGGACCTTTACAACGTGTACCTGGATACACACACACATATACACGTAAACGTATATTGGTGGCGTAAACAACGTTGGCCATCGAAACTCCTTAGGTAAGACTCTTTCGTTCCAATAATCCAAGATGGAGAGGTCGATCTCGATAATTCAAACGGATCGTTACGGATAGAAGCCCCCAACTCCTGCAAATGCCTACTATTGACTACTAATAATTACTTTCCTATTCCGTAAATATTGAATTTACGTAATAAAAAAGTATACAAGGTAAATTATTCCTACATATTGGGATAAAATGTTAATGCGTGACAAATGATTGTCGTTGACTGTTAATCAATGTGTATAGGAATTTTTGGACAAATTGAATATTGGATAGGTATTCATTTGTTTATTCCCTGGTGGAAGTGGATACTATATAATGTTGACAGTCTTTACCTTAGTGTTTTTTTATTGAAATTACGATTTGCCTTTTTAACATTTTTTTTTGTCATCGATGAACGTGTTAGAAAGTTTCGTGAAAAGGAATGCCGGATTGGCATGCAAAATGCGAAAATCGCTATGATAAATCGACGGCAAATTTAATTCCGATTGATCAGAAGAACGTAGATATTTATAGAAGCATTATTTAAAACACAATAACAATAAATAATACACGTTATTAATCGAGTGAACTATCCGATTTGAATATAGAAAATTAAGAGTTTAGAGTACTACATGCGCTGCAGAAAATTGAATTATAAAAAATGTCGAGGTTATTTCATTAAATGGTCATTCACGGTGAAAATAGCGTTTCCAAGCAATTTTGAATTTTGAATTTTCTATAGAAGTAGGAACAGTCACTTGATTATTAACGTAAATTATTCATTCTTTTTACCATTGAAACAACGGTCAACATTTGATCTTGACTTGCATAAATTAAATCATCTGCAAATTGACAATTATAATGGACTAGCTGATTTCATTCCAATAAATTGCCAAAACCCGTAAGAAAAACGTGTCACCACAAAAAGAAAAACCTGTCAACATTTTACACCTACTTCTGTATAGAAAATAGCTATTTGATACTTCTCAAATAAAATCCGCTTCTATACGAGATTTAACGCAAATAAAAAATACACTTGTTATCAAACTCTGTCGTCTACATTTCTGTATTGTGAAAAATATAGGTATATATGGGCTGTTTCACGTCAAGTGGTACGATGAAAATTTTAAATCGGTCCAAAATTTGAGAACAGGCTGGAAATATCTTCTAAAAAATAGAAAAAATATTTTAGGTGTTAAAAATAATTTGCCTAAGAGTTATTCCACCATGAAAAATGGAAATTTTTCAATTTTTTTAGAAAAAATTAGAAAAAAAACTGGTGTAAGTTATGCCTCATAAACCTCATAAAATCACTAATTTTCATGTATTTTAGGGCATAACTTACACCAGCGATCTTGACCAATAATCTAACCGCCGCCATTCGAAAGCTCTCAAAAAATGTGATCTTTTGAGCGGTGTTAGATCAAAATCGATTGTGGCGTGGTCGCCTTTTTTGATATTCAATATTTCCAGTCGTTCTATCTCTTCGAGATTTTAAAATTAAGAATTGTAACCCAGGTAGATAACTTCTAAAGATTATTTTAAACAAAAGTTGTTTGTAATGTTTTTTCAAAAAAATTAATAGATTTTGAGATAAATGGCTTTGAAAATAGAAATATTTCTAAAAAATTGATAAATTTCCATTTTTCATGGTGGAATAACACCAAATTATTTTTAACATCTAAAATTTTTTTTCTATCTTCTGGAAGATATTTCCAGCCTGTTCTCAAATTTTGGAGCGATTTAAAATTTTCATCGTACCACTTGACGTGAAACAGCCCATATACAAATAAAAAATGATCATTCGCGATATCGTAACAACAAAATAATAGATATATCGTATAAACGAACATTACTAAAATTGAATCCTCCAATTGAACGGTGACATAAATACAACTAATTATTTCTCTCGCATAGTAGTGAAAACCAAAAACTTTTACTTGCGCGCGGTCGCATATTTTACGTCACCGCACCGATAAAACTTTTGTTCCACCGCTCGAGACCTATTAAGCCGCACGCATCGCGCTCACACATACGCGCGCGTGTTTATATATTTAAATGGTATATATTTGTAAATTAATAATAGTTCGTCAAATATAATTTTCACTTACGCGATTGTGTACATTATAACGAATCAAAATTCTAATTTATGTATTGTTAAATGCATGCATTTCGCGTTTCCGAGTTTACGTGTGTATGTATATATATAATGCGCGATCCCGGGGGACGATACGATGCACGAATAACCCCGTTTAGTCACGAGAGGGTGTGCAGCGCGAGAAAAAAAAAACGGAGAGTGAAAAAGAGAGCCCCCGATTCGCCATAAATTATTGGGGGATAAATTTTAATCGCGCGATTCGCGACTTTAATTTTGTTATTAGTGTAATATATTATATACACACGAAAAACAAGGTAACGCAAAGGAAAATTTTTTGCGTTTCGTTACGTTATTAAAAGGTATTACAGCGATGTATATAAATCATTAATACCGCGATCACGATCAAACGGCGTCCCCGAATATGATTAGTGAAATAATAATGTGCTTTTGTTCTCTTGTTTGTTGCAGGTAAGTTTTTCCAAAATCGCGTGCATGCGTGGTGATAAGAGCCAACTGGAGGTTATGATATTATTTAAGGTAAGACTCTAATTAGACCTCGATGTATGTATATATATATTCAATGCGCTAAACCAAAAGCTGCGAAGATCCTTTCAAGATTCATTTTATTCGCGGACCATTTTTTTTTCCTTTTCGCTTCGTTTCGTTCGTCGCACTTTCGCCCACCGCGCTCTCCTGATTCTTCCCTTTCATCCAACTCAAATGGTAAATCTTCGAGAGGGAAAGAAGAGAGGATTCTCGTATACGAGTTGAAAATCCTCCAATTTTCTCTCGAGATCCTCGGGAGCTTTAACAATCTCCGGGGTACTTGTCTAGTCATTTGAATTAAAATTAGTATTATACCTATATGTAACTTTACGAACGTTAATTTTTCAATATTAAATTAATTATTAGTTCGAGTTCGTAGTTTTTCGAATTCTCTTAGTATTAGTCTTATCGCATTTACATTTAATTTCGCTTATCTACTTTGTATCTCACTGAATATATATACCTATATATTCGTATAATCGTCATGCTACAATGTTTATATCTCTCGCGCCTCGGCCGTATTTTTATTCGATTATGTTTCGATGAACCTTTTCCTTCCTCATGAGGCTGAAATTTTATCTATCAAATTCAAAATAGTTATTCACTATGTTGCGTTGTATAGTAATAAATGTAAAAAGTGAATATATTTTAAATAGCAGCTCTGATTTGTCGCTGAATAATTAGAGAACAAGACTAAAATATATTGTTAATTCGAGCAAAGATTGAGGTTAAGTATTTAGTTACCCTTTCTTCTTTTCGAAAATTATAATCAGCATTCGTTTACAATAAATAAATAAATATACAAATAAATATTAATTAAATAATTAAGTTATTAAATAAATAAACAATAAAATAAACGAATAATATAAAACGCGCTCGCATAAAGATACATAAATTACACTAAAATTTTAGCGCTAACTTATACGCAGTCGATTGATTAAATAAGTTCAAATATTCACGGTAAATGTCGAAAGAGACAGTGTAATAATTTCTTAAAATTGAGAAAAATCAAATATTTATAAATCCATGATTTTCTTAAAAATTGAAATTCATGTAAAAAATTGTATAAAAATAATTGTCATAAAATTAGTTGTGAGTAATAATAATAAAATTGTAAAATTGATTGTCAAATTACATTTTATTCTTAAAAAATATAAATAAATTAATAATAAATCTGTCTTTACAATAATTACTCGCACGCTTTGCTTAAAGAGCACTGTTTATACTTAATACTTAAACTTTTTCTTTACAACATTTTCTTTACGGTACATTGAAAATATACCGAGATATAAAAAAGAATATGAATTTAATATACATTTTACTTTGGATTATATATACATCTTGTTTGTTATTATTTTTTCGCATCACAACATAGTTTTTCTTTATATAAATTGCGAATAGACGCTGTCATGAAAATTTGTTTTGAATAGAGTTTTCATTATAAGTATATAAAAACATATACGCGTTTTTCTTGAATATTATACTTTTCATTCATTGCAATATACATCGCAGTGTACGTTGTCACTTACATAGCGAAGCTTGTATTATATGTCAGGCTTGTAAAAATCTATTATACATTTTTACTTGAATGAGAACCCAGTAAAATTATAATTGTTATTATTTTAATAACTATGCTACATAAGCTCCTTACCGCAAGCTCCGAATGTTAATTCCATACAGTAAACTATTAGAGGTATATTAGTTGAATATTTACGTTTTTCTAGTCTACGGTATAATAACTACTTAATACATATTATACAAGTACGCAACAAAAAATAAAACGAGCAGGATATGGCCGACCCAAATTACGGGGAGCTACCCTCTCCAACCCAAAAGTTTAGTTCAAGAAAGTAATTTAAAAATCTCAAACAAAAATCACCATGTGAGTTTTAAACATTTGAGAGGACCTAACGGTTTGACTTTTAACAAAAAATTATTCTTTTACTTATATAATAAAATGAATAAGCGACGTCTGTAATGTTCAATCCAACCGAAAAATCATGTTCAAATTCTTGACTAAAAATTTTGAATTAATTCACATATATTATTTAAAGCAAGCCCGAGGGCTTGGCGGTGCTCGTTTTCTGTACATTGATTCCCATTACATTAAAAAAAAATTTTTAAATTACTATTTTAGGGTCCGACGTATAACCTTTAAAAATAAAAAAAGTAAACTAAAACTAAAAGAGTAGTTAATAGAGTACTAATCGGTCTATCATCTATATAAATATATTTTATTGAAAAATAATCTGTCAGCAAGAAGCGTATAATGTATCTCGTGAAGATCGATATGTTACGAAATAACCATGATTTTCCCAAAAATATATACATAATCTGAGTGTTGGATATTTTTAGTGTAAACGAAGTGTAAGCTGTGTAGGTAAACAAAAAGTCGACGGTGTGTAGCTAAATATATGAGTAACAAATCGGGTATTAGCTATACAAAGACCGTAGCATGTCAATCATCAACTTTTCTCGAGTCTGTTCTTCGGTTGCGCTTGGCTGTTTGTCTTAAAGAACGTCGCGCATATACCCTCGTTGTAGGCGGGATCAACAAGACGTCCCGGAACGAAGAGAAGAATGAGGAAAAAAAAGAACTCGTCGGCATGAAAAGATGATGGAAAAAGCACCGTGCTCATGTACAACTCGTGTATTCTCTTATATATAACAGAAAATTGAGGTTTCACTTTCTTTCTCCTCGATATTTGCATCCCGTGTGTATCGCGTAAGCGTATCACGCGATACAACGAGCAAGGCTCTTTGTTACGCGGCGACACCTGTTGTCATCAGTGGAACTCAATATCATTCAATACGTTATATTTTTACGTTAATTTAGTAACCGGAAAATTTAATGTAATTAAACGCGATAAGATCGTCATTCGGATTTCTTAATGCAAAGATAATTGATGCCCGAATTTACCTAATTTTATTACCTAACAATTAATTAAGAATTAACGGAAAATTATTCAGTTCGCTTAGTTAACGAGTAACCTATATTTCTACCTAATTCCTCTCCGAAATCGGTATAAAAATCATCAACGTAAAATATTACTGTCCTATAGTTGAAATTTGCCTATTTTTAATGATCTGGTTAAAAATTGCTACTTATACATAGATATTCATCGCCCATTCTTTAAAAATATCTATTTTATACCCATAACGATAGATTCGATTTTTACTAAGGTGCAAACGTAGAGCGTTAAAATGTTTTTGTAATATTACTTATTCATAATTAAAAAATAATTTTTGATAAACTTTTCACTTCTACGTATGTAATTTAAATAAAAATAATAAATAAAAAAATTATATAAAAAAATAAAAAAAATTTACCTGGTTAAAAAATTATTTTATTTTCATATATATAAATAATTCTTATTGAATAAAATTTGATTTTTTATTTTTAAAATTCAATTACATTCATTTAATTACGTAGGTACATAAAAATAACTACATATGATTTATTCGTTAGTAAAAATAATATGATTCTGTCTTAAGTAAGTAATTTCAGAGTTCTAAATCCTGAAGTATTATTTTTTAATTGAATAATAGGGCATTATAGCATAAAAATAGGTGAAAAATGTTTCGAGTTTCTTCACTGTGATGAAACGATGTTTCCACTGTGTTCGCCCACATCATTAGAATAAAAACAGCTGTTATCCATGTTACTTGTCAATTTACAAGTTACTTTTAACTTTCCAAAAGTGTCTTTTGTTTGGGTATTTCAAAACTAAGAGAACAAGCGATAATAACAAGTGTAAACATTTCTTTTTGAAAAATTACATACGGATATTAGAAAGTCGTAAAAATGGTTTTATAAGCAAAAGAAGTAATTAATTTTAATAGTAATTTACATTAATTAGTATAGTGAACTTATCTTATTTTATCTAGCTATTTCCAAGGAAAGTGGTCTATTTTAATAGACTGCTGTTTCTATTAGAATGCCACTCAAAGGTCGTTCACGTCGACAGTAATCGAAAATAATGAAAATACAAAATCGATTTATGAACGACAAGTGTATATTTTAGGGAATAATATACGCGCGGAATCAACATCTTAAAATACATAAAGTGGTATAGTATATATTTTAAAGTATTAAAAAAAATTTGTATACGTTAAAAATAGTTTGCTAGAAAAGTGATTAAATTTTGAAGAATCATAAAGAAATCAAAATAATGGATAACACAATGAAAGAATTTTTATATATAAAATTTAATAACGTTTTACTAGTGTTCAAGTAATTAAGAGGATGGTATACTCAATATTTACCGACCGAGTCAATAGAAATGAAAAAATAATTCTGGTTAAATAAATAAAGAAAATTGTGCAAAATAAAGAAATCATTGCCCTTCCTTTGACTATTATCTATTACTCTGTAAAATTTCAAACAAAATTAATATTGCGTTAAAAAATGGCTATCGAAGGAAATTTGACTTTTTGTCGGATTCGAATGTTGCAAATCTGGTAATTTTCGTTCTGATGCCATTCTTAACGCAACATTAATTTTGTTTGTAATTTCACACAGATATACTAGTCATAGAAAGATCAATGTTTTTATATTTTGCACTATTTACTTTACTTATTTAACCCAGAATCTATTTTTCATCTCTATTGAATGTCGGTAAATATTGAATATCACATCCTCTTGGATTGGTAGATAATTCAGAAAGTCTAGCTATCTAAACAAGTTGTAATCGTACATAATTAATATATATTTATTTGTATTATGTAACAATGTATTGAAATATTCATAAAACATAACTATCGTAGATTCAATAGGACATTATTTTTTTATAACCTTATTCTAAACAAACCCCGGCACGTCCCTATACCGTTATTACTGCTTGCATTTATTTTTTCAATAAATGCATATTAAGTTTCACTATTTACGTTTAGCAAAGAAGAAATCGATTTTAACTTCTCTTATGTGAAATAACTAAAAAATAGTTAATTTTTAAAGTAAAATAGAAAAAAATCTCTATTTTTTAAATTCGGAAGAATTTTTAAGCCTGAATTAAAATGTATATAAATTAGATTATTATTAATAATTAATAATTCATTATATAACAAGTTAAAAACACTTCCCAAGTGAAAATAATTTATAAATTTTTTATAAAATTTTTATAAAATACATTTTATATAGTTTTTATAAAAAATTGGCCATATAAAAATTGTATAAAAATACATTTTATATAGTTTTTATAAAAAATTGGCCATATAAAAATTGTATAAAAATACATTTTATAAAATTTTTATAAAAAATATATAAAAGGACTATTTAAAAACTAAATTAAACGTTTCAAATGAGCTGCACCATCCTGCAGTAACATATAAAAACATTTAGATGGCACGACCGAGAGTTTATGGACACCAAAAAAAATGAGTATTTGAGCGCGACGAAGAATTACTGCTGCCACCGACGATATTGATAAAAAAAGTCCACAGTTTCTCCTTCGATTTGGCTGAAAGTTTTGAACGCCTTTTTGCTTTTTTCAAAATTGTTGCATCCGGCGGACTCATAACGTCGACTTGGACATCGTGAATGTTAGACGGGATCTGACCAAATGTTTTGTTCTTTGATTGTCAAGACAGTTTTCAACTTTTTCATTAGCAACCAAAGAAAAAATTGAATATTGACTTGACAACCACGGAACAAAACATTTGGTCAGACCCCGTCTAACCTTCACGATGTCCAAGTTGATGTTAAAGAGTCCGCCGGATGCAACAATTTTGAAAAAAGCAAAAAGGCGTTCAAAACTTTCAGCCAAATCGAAGGAGGAACTGTGGACTTTTTTATCAATATCTTCGGTGGCAGCAGCAATTCTTCCTCGCGCTGAAATACTCATTTTTTTTGGTGTCCATAACCTCTCGGTCGTGCCATCTAAATGTTTTTATCTGTTACTGCAGGATGGTGCAGCTCATTTGAAACGTTTAATTTAGTTTTTAAATAGTCCTTTTATTTTTTTTTATAAAAATTTTATAAAATGTATTTTTATACAATTTTTATATGACCAATTTTTTATAAAAACTATGTATTTTATAAAAATTTTATAATAAATTTATAAATTATTTTTTATATTTTTTTTTAATAATTTGTATTATTATTAACTTTAGCGTAATTTTTTAGCTAATGTATTTACTACACAAATATGATAATCAATTTATTACTCTCCATATACTAGGATTTTTTCCATAATATACTTACCCCAGAATATCTCAGCAACCGCTTCAACGAATAGCCTAAAATTTTAACAGTCACTATTAAACATGATTTTAATCTACTTGAATGAAACAAAATAGTAGATATTAATTAAAAAATTATTTATCTGTCTTTTACATTATTGTTCGATATAATATAATTTTGCAAATTTTTTCTTGTAATTTTAAAATTCTATTCCATTTAAGTGGACTAAAATCATATTTAACGTATTCAATGAAAAAGTTTCTGAGATATACTGCGCTAAATTGCATCACGGTGTAAAAATTAAATCGTAATACGGGGGGCGAATACTTGATTAACATAGTTACGTGACAAATCAATAAGTTTAAAAATTTTTGATAAAAATGAATAATAATACATTTTGTTTAAAAAGAATTGGAAATGTTTTAATTTGTCATATAATAAATTAATAATTAATATTAATGAACAATTTTTTTTTAATTTTAACCGAGACTTGCTCCCCTAATTTCATTACCTATATAAGCATTTACTTTCCTTATTTTGAAAAATATTTTCAAACCGTTTCTAAAATTTAGCGCATATTTAAAAACATCGATCTGTTCAGTTAACGTGAGATCAGGTATATATATGCATGTGTCAAAAAAATGAGAAATTCGACGACTCCGTTTGGGTTATAGGATGAAGATAGGTTACAAGCAGTTGTAAACCGGGTAAGGTGGTATATATAGTAATGCGCCATCGTCATCTCACGATAGCGAACTGTCGGAGGGCCAGGAAGATGACCACTAATCTGGTGGGTACAGTGCCGCTGCCAACTAAACCCAGGAGCGAGTAGCTATCGCTCGGTATGCCCCTGTCGTAGCATCTGCAGCCCTCGTTTCTACCCATCGGCAGTGATTCTACAGGTGCAGTCCTAGGATCGTTGTTACCCCACGCGTAAACTACACCAACTAACCTTAATGCAACTTGTCGAGAGACATAGACGTATTCCCTTCCCCCTACATATATATATAGTCTTACATTTCTCGTTTGTACTTTTTACTATCTGATATATATAGACGTTCTTTTCGATGTGTAACTCGTGCAGTATATATATAGTAGAATCGTTACGTAACTTTTCAATCATATTTTCTACATGGTAATTTAACCTATATCCTATTGTGGTAAACGAACGTTCGAAAATCTCGAAAAGTAAAAATCTATATCCCATAAATTTTTGAAAATCTCGATCTCGATCTTGTTATACTAAACGTACATTCGATAATCTCGAAAATTGAAACTCGATCTTAAAATATTTTGAAAATCTTAAACTAATTGGAATTGAGGAAATGTTTGTCATGAAGAGATTATAAGATTCCAAACACACAACAACACTAAAGCCAGAAAAATCGGCCCGTGTACCGCACCTCGATCATCATCTAGTTTTACTGTATTATTTGACGTACTACACGGGAAGCGGATTCTATATACCGGAGTTTTAAAAATAGTCTTTGCGCCCTACAAAGGTTAAAATAGAAAATGGGATCGTTCACTATTTTTAATTTATCCATCAAATACAGGGAAACACTGTAGTAACATGCATAATGATGACTGATTGATACTCTTTGAATTAAGACAAACTTTCAATAGTTCTTTCGGCAACTACTATACAAATACCAATTTATGTGCATTGAATTTTAAGATTTTTAATTAATATATATAGTAACATAAAAATTAAAATTAATCATAAAGAAATCAAAAAAGTTAATAATACAATCTTGGTTTAATAATAGACTTTAATTTAAAATGTTATCAATAGAACTAAATATCTGACATATGTGTTCTCCAAATTCTCTTTCGTGTAGTAGAAAACTTTAATGTTGTTATACAACGCTTTATTTCACAGTTTAGCCACCTATGGTATAATTGCCTGGGGTGGATTTTACAGAAACAACCTAGATCTATTGCAAACGTTACAGACTAGATTGCATAAGATTGTTAGTAAAAATAAATAATTATCCTTTTAATTTGAATCAATCTTTTGATTTTGAATTACTATGGCACAATTATGAAGAATTCGTAACAATTTACAGATCCAAATAAGAGTATTTTATTACCAAAAATAAATAAATCAGTGAGTAATAAAAGTAGTTTTATTGTGGCGGCTAGAACTTTTAATAAATTACCAAATGATCTAAAAGAATCTAAATTTAGCAAGATAAATACTAAACGTATAAGCTAAAAAATTGGATTAAATCAAATTATTAAAGTATTGTAACGATAACATATTGTTGGAATATGGATGTTGTTATACAGAGCACTATCACTGTTACGTTTATAATTATATAGTTCTATTAATTGTATAAGTTAATTTTAAGTTTAATTTTATATACCAGTTCTGCGAACAGGTAAATAATATTTCCTCTGCATAAATTATTGCGTTACGCTAGCTATAGTAATATAGTATACTCATTGAATAAATAAAATAAATAAATAAATTTTGTAATACCTACGGCAACATTTTTAGACTTAGCGATATACAAGTAAGTTGCTAATAAAGAGAATTTAGTGCAATATTTGAAAAAATATTGAGCAACACGAATTAGCTCGGAAATACCGATTAAAATTCATATAATACTTTGTAATAAATACATGCACGGGCGATTTAGAGTAAAAATTTAAAATAAATAAATAGTTAAGTATATTATATATACGTGTAATAAACAATAATAATAAATAATCAATCAAGAGCGATCTAGATCCAGCAAAATAATTAATTGAAATAAAATAAAGTTGACAAATATCGACGAATTATGAGAAGCAATGAATTTCAAATTGTAAAATATCATGTAGAGTAAAAATTATTAATTGCTGATGATACGCGAAACGTGGTGATTTGAATGGAACTTAATGGAAACTTATCATTAGTGTTGTGCTGTTATAAAATCCACAATTATCAATTGAAAAGATCTTCAGTTGAAGAGGGTGATGTCGTTACACTAGGAGGAATCTGATCTTTTCGACACCATTTCCTTACAGTTGAGTTTTCTACGACGATTTATTCCCAAATTGCAAATCTTTTCGACTAACCAGTAACGAGTGAGTGATAACGATACATTAATTAAAAAAATAAACACATATAATAACAAATTAATTTACGATCTAGGGTAAAAATTAAAAATTTTAATTACAATGGTTTGCCAATTAATATATATATGTACATACTCGAAAGCGTCTCTCGTATAGTTCTATCAAAATCAGTGACCTGAATTTCATCGCGATTCCTACTCCTTAATTGTTCCAAGTAGTTAAATAGCGTCTCTATGCTATTTAGTTGTATACCATTCACGCCCTTCGTTTCCTCGTCGCGCTAAGAACCCGAGAAATCCCTTGCATAACGTAATGAGATTCACGAGTAATAAATTAGGTCGAATCGAAATAGTTTTACTATACCATTGTGCGATGTTCTCTATATTATATCTAAAACGAACTTTGATTCACTTTGGCATCGTGCATTCGCGTTTCAGTAAGAACTTTCGTTTTTCTTTTGTTCATCTTATTGATATAGGAATTCCATGGATATGTCACCGTTTACCAGTAAAATATGTCAAAGAGCATTTTCAACTGATTACCAAACACAAACGTTTCGTATGCGGAAAAATATATTAGTGCTACTCGGTAGATATGCGTGTATTATGGCAGCAATTTTCATCGAAAGAATTTTCGGTATGCCTAAATGTGATTTTAGTTATTGAACTATTTCGAAGCACCAAGTTATTCCTAGTCCCAATATAGCGCTAATTTAAATAACAACGATGTCCGATGGGTTATTCACAAATGAGTAGCTATCGGAATAAATTTTAAACTATAATCAAAATAATGATCTACATTACGTATATATATGGGGTATTCCACGTGAAGTGGTCCAATCAAAATTTTAAAATGCACCAAATTTTGGGTACACATTGCAAATGTTTTTCAGAATACAGAAAAAAATTTTTAGGTACTGGAATCTATTTGCTCAAAAGTTATTCTAACCTCAAAAAGTGGATTTTTCCAAGTTTTTTTCAATACCAGCTGGGTTTACCACTATTTAACTCAAAATTTATCAACTTTTAATAGAGAACATTATATGTAACATTCGTTGCTAATTATGTCTAGAATTTATTTTTCTGGGTTAGAATTTCTAATTTTAACGTTAATGTTACATAAACTACATGTCGGTATTCAACTTGAGATAAGTGTAAGTGCGCCACAATTGATTTTTTTATCCAAAAATCTAAAAAAAAAGCTTGAAGCAATACCTTTCAATTGGTCTGTAGCATTTTTGGGGCCTTCAATTCTGTAAAAAGTTATGATAATTTAAAGAAACTTGAAATTTTTTTAAAAATTTAAATGGGAATTACCATGTTAATTTTTTTGAATTTTATGTCTTTCTTTTTTTTAAAATTTCTTTTCTGTATTCTGAAAAACATTTGCAATGTGTACCCAAAATTTGGTGCATTTTAAAATTTTGATCGGACCACTTCACGTGGAATACCCCATATATATATATATATATATTGAAATATTCGCAAAACGTAACTATTATACATATTCAATTGTTCGTCAATTTAGTATTTGCTTGTATTAGCGAATTAATTACTTCATTTATCTATTTACATTTACCCAACAAATTTTCCCTGCTTTTGCTATTTTTCTTTCTCCCGTGCGCTATTATAATTACACATTGATCGTTTGCGAATTAAGAGTAATTTTATTGAGATGGGTTTAAAGTGTCGGTGTGTATATATATATATATATATATAAACACACCACTTAAACCCGCGGTTCTTCATTTAGACTTAGTAAATCTTGGCTTTTCGCAATCAACTGAGGAAAACAAAGGATAAAGAGATTGAATCGTCGCTATTCTTCTCGCTCGTTGCCAATCATAGTAATCGACATCGATCGGTATCAATAATCTCTGCGCGCTCTTTATTTATTTATTTTTTTTTTCACTTTTTTTAGAATGCGGCAATTAAAGTTTATTTCTCTCTGTCTCTCTCTCGCTCTCTCTCTCTCTCTCTCTCTCTCTCTCTCTCTGGCCGGATCCTCGGAATCCACGGATCATCGACGGTCTCCGGTGCTTCAACACCACGGATATACCAGCATCGAGCCCAAGGGAAATAAGCTTGTTGATGCCGGTGTGTCCTCCTTTTTTTTATCGCTATCTTTTTACATTTTTTCACTTTCTGTATCTCGATTTTTTTCCCCTTTCTTTTTCCCCCCTTCGTTTTCATGTATCCATTTACCTTTTTGTTCACCTATTTTTTTCTTCCACGCGTTTCGAGCGTAGTAATAATAATAAAACACGATTTGCCATTCCAAGAATGTGCATATATATGTACGTATATTTATTTTGCTTTATCGTTCGTCTGCAGTGTAGGAGATGAATATAATTATATTTATGCGACAATTCGTAGATACTGACGTATTGAATAATATTGTTGGAATTACTTTGATTCGGCTGATTAGTAAAAATCGCGTTAATATATAGATGAAACCCCCTTTTTACTGTCTACTCGCTTAACTATAATTGCGCACAACGGTGTACACGGAGAACAATGTTCTATAGTAAAAATTACAATGTTTTTAGGAATAGAGAGTTGTTTAGGAACAGAAAGACGAATTTGAAAAACGATAAAATTACTATGCCTCATAGGAAATGAACCTACAGTATGTAAAAAATTTTTAAATGCTTTACTTAGATATAACAAAAGTTATTAACAAGCAAAAAACACATATTTTCCTGTTTTCCACTTATATGACCAATTTTCATGAATATAACGCAAAATATATACATCCAACAAAAAAAAATAATATATACCTTTAAGATTGAAAATTGCTTGAAGATTTCAATAAAATATTAATTATAACCATTAATTGAATATTATTGCATTTTACTGACCTTAAGTCACTAAAAAATCATATATTTAAATTTTGACATTGTTCGGCACAATTGATATTACTGTAAAAAATCACAGATACTTCTATAATTAGATGTACTTTGTGTGTACCAAACCGCTTAGTGACATAATTAATAGGATAAAAGATACACTTTTTTCTGTAAAGCTAATTACAAAAATTAAAAAATTTAACATGTCTGTCAGTTGCCGATGAATAGGAACTTTTTCAATTCAAGATAATTAACAAATTTAAAAATACTGGTATTTATTCCACTCTTTATTTGCAATAAAAATTTGAAACTAGATTTTGAAATTTTAATGTGTCAGTTTACTTTGAATTAATTATTTACTATAAGAACCATTAAACGCTTTGTTTACTTATTTTTTTTTTATTTTTTATAAATAATTTTGTGTAATATGAATTTCTTATTAAATATATATATATATCGATTTACTTACTCTCCGAGCGAGCACGTTGACCTGGATTACTTTCTCGCGAACGATTTTTCAATCTCACAAACAACGTTCACCTTGGACTCTAATCCGTGTAAATACACAGTAGTCCTTTCCATCGCTCTTAACCCAGTGTAAGTTAACGTTTTTTTATATGATAGATTGTTAATCAATGTTATATATATATATATTTAACAATGACTAATTGAAGACAAATATTGTAGGATTCAAAATATGTATACCTATATGGGCGACATCACGTCAACTGGTTGGATCAAAAATTTAAAAGTGCACAATATTTTAGGTTGGTAAAAAAATATTCGGAAGCCGGGACTCGAACCATGGATCCGCGAATTTCCAGTTACGAGGCCTAACCACAAGGCTACCGTTCGCGATTTCTTGTTGTAGTTGCATTCTTCTTGATATTTCGCGTTTCAATCATCCCACACCATTCTCACATATGTGCCGATCCGCGCATCGATGTTTACGTACGTAACAAGGTAAAGACAGAAAATGGTATCTAGAAAACATAAAAATAATTTTGGTGCTGAAAATAATTTGTTTATAAATTATTCTGACTCTAAAAAGTGAGTTCTTTTAAGTCTTTTTCAACAATAACTGTCTTTACAGCTGTTTATCTATATACATCTATCAAATTTTACTTCGTAACATCACGTGTAATATTGATTGTTGGTATTCTCTAGAATTAATCTTTTCGGGTTGAAATTTCTAATCTCAAGATCAATGTTTCATAAACTATAAGACGAAATTTATGTTTAAAATAAACCGACTACGTCCCAATCGGTTTTTCATTCGATAATCTTAAAAAGAAGCTGAAGCCTAACTTTTCTTAATCATTTGTAGCTTCTAATTAGCCTGCAAGTCTGTAAAAAGTATATAGTATTTTAAAAATTACAAAAATTACTTTAAATTATCATAACTTTTTTAGACATTGGCAGGCCAATTATAAGCTACAGACGATTAGAAAAGTTATTGCTACAAGCTTCTTTTTTTACTTTTGGATAAAAAATTTGTTTGTGACATGTCGCCTTATTTTAAACATCAATGTTGACTGCAATTTATGACACATTGACCTTGAGATTAAGAATTCTAACCCGAATAAATATATTCTATAGAAAAACCAACAACCAATGTTATATATAAAAATTAAATAGTTATTAAAATTAAAAACTAAATAGCTGTAGTCAGCTATTGTTGAAAAAGGCTCACTTTTTGATGTTAGAATAATATTTAAACAAATTCTTTCAGCATCTACAAATTTTTGGTTCAATCTGTACCTAAAATTTGATGTATTTTAAAGTTCTGATCCAACCAGTTAAAGCAAAATGGCTCATATCAACTGAATTTTAAAATTTAATTATATATATATGGGGTATTCTACGTGAAGTGCTCCTATCAAAATTTTAAAATGCACCAAATTTAAAGAAAGAAAAAAAAAATCACAAAAATTGACATGGTAATTTCGATTTAAATTAAAAAAAAAAATTTTTTAAAGTTTCGTGTTTCTTTAAATTATTATAACTTTTTACAGAATTGAAGGCCATAAAAATGCTACAAACAATTTGAAAGGTATTGCATTAAGTTTTTTTTAAGTTAAACATTGACATGTAGTTTATGTAACATTGAGCTTGAGATTAGAAATTCTAACCCAGAAGAATAAATTCTAAACATAATTAGCAACGAATGAAAGAATTAAATTATCAATTTTTATATGATATAAATAAGTACGATTGCTAGTTAAAAATTAACTAATATGTCTATATAGATAGCCCAAACTCGATTTCCTCTTTTTAATATGTATTTTCACACGTACTTATATATAGTCCTTTTCACGTTAACTATATAATTAAATAATTTTTTAAACCTGACAATATTATTGTGTTTTAAAGTTAACTTTGAAAGTAACCAACATTTATGATCTTGCTGATTACTTGCCCAACCACAAACCAAAATTTATAAGTAATAGACGAAAATTAGACAAAAGGTTTATTTTTGAAAACTCTTTACTACAACGGGCGCGTGTTCGCAAACTCGCAAACGCTCGTGCACGAAAACCACGTGATGACATGATCAGTCGAGATATCGCGAAGTTCGGACTAATTGCGCGCGGGACTATATAGTCAGTTCGTTTCCGGCCATCCGTGTGCGGGATAGTCCGAGAGAGTATACGAGAGAGTAGCGAACGAGTGTGAGTGAGAGAGTAGTTTGGCTGGACAGAAGACCCTCGAAGCATGAATCCAGCATTACCCGTCTCCTTGGTCCTCGTGCACCCTCCATCGTATTAGTTTATTGAGTTATCGAGTTATTAATAAGGTGATCGGGTAATATTGTTAAGTTTAGTTAAAATAAACGTTAAACAATATCGATATAAAAGAAATTCGATTTTACACTATTATTGTTAATTATTTAATATAATGTAAATACATATAATTTTTGTTAAATATTTTTAAATTTTTCGTTTATTGTATCCGATTATATCTCATTACACATTGATATGATTTTTAACCGATAAGAGGAAGACACGTGTTGAAAATAATTTATAATTATTATACTACTTAAATTGTATCTATAATTCCCATTTATATGTTTTAACCGAGTTGGTTAGTTAACTTTCCAATTGCATTACTTATTTAATCAAGTAAAAACTTACGTAATTTTGATTAATTTAAGTTAAGTGCACTTTGACAAATAGTATACGTTTGGGTATATAACATATAATGCATTAGGGTCGGATTATCGAAAACTGATAAAACACTTCGAATTAATTCTATTTGTTCCATCGTTTTGTATGCTAATTATACATTAAGCTAAGATCCGAGATACGTTTTTACAAAGAAAGCAAACGCAATTTTGTCACTTACATGTAAATATATATATATACGTACCCAATGAAAAATGTGTAATAAAAATATGATAAAATTTTATTGATAAAATGATGAAAATTACTATATTATTATAACAATATTTACTATAGATTCTATTACTGTTTGCTATAATATATGTGTTAATTTTCTCTTGAATAACATTGTCATGTATTTATCGTAAACAATTGACTTTTTTACTGTAAGAATATTTCTTATACGAAGGAAATTTGAGATGTGAAATTAAACGCACGGATTAATTAGTCGATCGAGCGAAAATTTATAAATTACAAACCATCGGGTGGGAACTCATCGAACTTCTTTTGCTACAAAAAAACATTTCGCGCAAGTATTTAAAGTTACATTTCCAAATAGTAATACTTTTGTACAATCATCGAACGTCGAATCAGCTTATACCCCGGAAAGAGAATTACGACTGTCCCTATATACGTATATCACAAAGACGAAATTCTCAAGATATTGGATGGGAAATCGATGAAAATAGATCCGCAGAACTGTACGTACCCGTGTGCACAGTCCTGGTTATCAGCGAGAACAAAAATCCTCGCCAGACACACACACATATACACATAGGGTTGGCTACGGCTTTGAAAATCCGCAGTTGTATCCGTTTCAATCTCCGCTGACCGCGGCAAACGTCTATATATATATAAACAGAGAGAGAGAGAGAGAGAGAGAGAGATCCGGATACCGCGACACAAAGCGCTCGCTCGGCTGTGCTTGGCGTCATCCGGCGTCGCTAGAGCCCCCGCACGCGCGCGATCGGATTGCGCAAAGCGGTACGTCGTCGACGCGGTCCGATACCTACGAGGCACGCGTGGCGTATACATCCACGTCCTAGGTATACCCACATCCACAGAGAGAGGGAGAGTTACCGGGGTAGCACGTCTGCTCCGGAAAGCACCTCGCCCGAATTGCCCGTCGAACGGATTGATTCGCGTTATTACGGGAACGAGCGTTGACGTGCTCGAGTGTGTGTGAAAGTTAAGGTACGAATGGCGATACCTTGATTCTCTACCATTAAACTGTATATATATATATATATGTAACTTCATTCGCATAGAAATATGCTATATCGATTGCTGAATGTTCATTTGACGCGACGGAATATTTTTGAATAGCCCACCCGTAATTCGGATTTACGTATATATTTCGTACATAATTTCGTACACATGACAAATTGGCAATATAATCAGTCTGTATCAGAGTATCATTAATATGTCAACTATATGTACCCACGAATTTAGTTAAAATTATTATAAGAAATAGCTTGTGTTCAAACGTTTTTTGTACCATTCACATTTGCCATTCGATGGAAAGAACAAATCACAAAATTAGTTTTTGAACTATGAAGTGTATGCAACGAGGGTTTAATTACGAATTAAGTCTACACTGTACGCGCAATACTCGAATCTTAAGAAATCTTTGAAATCTTTGAAAACTTAAAAATCTCTTTGCAATTATCTCTAAATTCTTATCTTATTAAGATACGATTTAAGGGGATTCCATAGAGTATAGTTGAATATATATCACCACCCTAAAATTTAATGTAATGATTAATTACATATTGCTTATTTGATCGAAAAGTCAGTATTTTCGACGAATAGTGATAAGTACGAAGTGACTTCGGTATGTGTTCTCAGAATTGATTCGTACTTATCACTTTTCGTCGAAAATACTGACTTTTCGATTAAGTAAGCAATATATAATTAATCATTACATTAATAGCTATGGTGCTCAACTCTGATTTTGTGTGGTAAAAACTCTAATGTCTTTAAATGTCCATAATTATTGTCGAATATGAACTCAGCTCATCTGACGGCTACGTTTACTTCTGCTCGCAAAATTCGAGTGGTGGATTTGTGAAGCTATGAGTATGGACTGGCTTTCAGAAAATAAACTCAAATCCATTCATTTAGTAAAAGTTATAAAGAAAATAACGATTAACAAAGTGTAAGAAATTTCGTTTCTAAAATTTGAATAAAATTCCTTACAATTTTTCACGGATTTGAGCTTATTTTTTTTTAATCGTACCTATGCAATCAAAGTAAAAGAAACATTTTTTTTTAAATTTGGTTTGGTAACGCATAGTTTTGATAAAAAGGAACGTTAAGGTCTAAAATTCTGGCTTATTTCTTGATATTTTTGCATTAGAAAACATATCCTAGAATTTGGATAAGCTAATCGTTAAATTGTTATAATTTAGTCTTGCGTTTCCGATAAATGAAATGTTCAAGTAAAAATATTGCAAATAATTTCCTTTTACTTTATTAATTTCCATTCGTTCTTATCGAGTTTGTGCCGATCGACTTTTAATTTAATTACACAGTTAGAAGTTATTATCAAATAAAAGCTTTTATTATTAATAATATAATAATAAAGTTCTAGAAACTTCTAGAACTAGGTATAGGTATTTATATCTACCGACAATCGTCTCGAAACTGAACTGATACCGATATTTAAAATTGACTGCAATATGTTGCATTACTAACATACTGCATCACGTGTTAAACAATACATTATTTATAAAAATTGAACAATAATTGAATAATAACACAATGACTTATAATTAAATAATATTTCTTCGATATTAACGCACTTAGTCAATTATAACTATTAAAATTTTAGCAAAATATAAATGACAGAAAGTTTAACTATTAAGTATATTGATGCAAGTAATTTTAAAGACATATTCATTATCTCATGTTTAAGTCATCAGATTTTAATATTTAAGAAACCTCGGTTGTCTGCATTGCATTTTTCCGTGAAGAGCTGCTTATATACAAAAATGGTCAACCTGAGCTACCGTTGCGATGCCGTAAAACCCTTTCGCATTTACCGAGACAAACGTCCAGTGATTTTTGTACACAATATATCCATTTTATTTATATTATTTTAATTAAATATTCCAACAAAAGTGAACGACGTGATGCATTATATTACATTTGCGAAAAAACTTTTTATAATCGTTGATAATCAATATACCTACTAGAGGCCTGCGATGACTCGGTCGGTAGGGCGTCGGGCTCGTAATCTGGAGGTCCCAGGTTCGATTCCCGGCCCCGGCCGATTGATACAAGCACCAGTGGCGAATGTATTTTCAACAAGTGCTTTCTTCACCAAGACATCGTATGACCTCCGTCGCTGATTAGCACCGATTTGGGAGCATAAAAAGAGCAACGTTAAAAAAAATAATAATATATACTAACTTTGCAAAAAATAAAATATTTAAAACTATGCGAGCTCTTCATTTTATTCGTATATACATATATATATATATATATATATATATGGGGTATTCCACGTGAAGTGGTCCGATCAAAATTTTAAAATGCACCAAATTTTGGGTACACATTGCAAATGTTTTTCAGAATACAGAAAAAAATTTTTAGGTACTGGAATCTATTTGCTCAAAAGTTATTCTAACCTCAAAAAGTGAATTTTTTCTAGTTTTTTTCAACACCAGCTGGGTTTACCGCTATTTAACTCAAAATCTATCAACTTTTACTATAGAACATTATATATAACATTCGTTGCTAATTATGTCTAGAATTTATCCTTCTGGGTTAGAATTTCTAATTTCAAGGTAAATGTTAGATAAACTACATGTCAATATTCAACTTGAAAAAAAATTAACTTCGCCACAATTGATTTTTTTATCCAAAAGTCCAAAAGAAAGCTTGGAGTAATACCTTTCAAATGGTCTGTAGCATTTTTATGGCCTTCAATTCTGCAAAAAGTTATGATAATTTAAAGAAAGACAAAAATTTCACAAAAATTAACATGGTATTTCCCATTTAAATTTTTAAAAAAATTTCGTCTTTCTTTAAATTATCATAACTTTTTGCAGAATTGAAGGCCATAAAAATGCTACAGACCATTTGAAAGGTATTGCTCCAAGCTTTCTTTTGGACTTTTGGATAAAAAAATCAATTGTGGCGAAGTTAGTTTTTTTTCAAGTTGAATATTGACATGTAGTTTATCTAACATTTACCTTGAAATTAGAAATTCTAACCCAGAAGGATAAATTCTAGACATAATTAGCAACGAATGTTACATATAATGTTCTATAGTAAAAGTTGATAGATTTTGAGTTAAATAGCGATGAACCCAGCTGGTGTTGAAAAAAACTGGAAAAAGTTCACTTTTTGAGGTTAGAATAACTTTTGAACTAATAAATTCCAGTACCTAAAAATTTTTTTCTGTATTCTGAAAAACATTTGCAATGTGTACCCAAAATTTGGTGCATTTTAAAATTTTGATCGGACCACTTCACGTGGAATACCCCATATGTATATAAAAGCCCGATATATCCCGATTTTATCGAATAAATATCTTACATCACAATGAAAAAAGGGTATACGGTATGTATTCTTAAACCACATGGTTCTAAATGATTTAAAACAAACCAATAATTAATACCTCCGTCAAGCGATCGATAATTTGAAATATATGAATTAGTGATGATAAGCTCGCGGTAAAAGTTTTTAATTAATGGAACTTTCTATATTTTCTCATTACAATGCACCCCGGCGTTAAAATCTATTTGCGAGATAAAAATAGAGAGAGATAATCGCCATTCTTTATGATTCTATTCTATTTTATATTATTCTTCACTTTTCACCGGTAATTTATATATATAAAAACGTAAAAATTGGACTTTTACGCTCTACCACCCATGAATTCGATATAGAATTTTAATTATCTGCCCAATTTTCGCGTGGTATTGTCTTCAATCAAAATCATCGTGGATCGAAGTCCGTTTGCGTTTCGTGTTCCTATATATATATATATATATATACGTATACGAAGATCGGTAAAATATTAATGGGTACTCGATGAATAATTCGGAGTTTTCAACGTTCGAACTTGTCTAATTCAAATTTCATTCTATATATAGGCTGTCAGAGGACCGGCATCAAGTATTTGGTGAAATTCACCTGTAAAATCGATAATCTTGCGGTATATATATATATATATTTACAGCCTACTAACCCGTACGGCGAGTCTTACGCGCGGAGCACGCTAAATTCGTAAATACATCTAATGCAACCAAATTCGTGGCTGACTGTATGCGCGTGATTATATCGATTACTAGGATCTATAGAAACGCTACACATCCTAGTAAGATGTATACAAATTCTCCATATCGTCGACCGTCCACTTGAAAATCGAGACCAACGTCTTCGAAACGCGTAGTACACAAACTCCAGCAGAAAGAAATATATACGAAAGTAAACACAAGCTGCAATTAAGTGCAGTGCATCTAATACCCGCGGCCCGCGGTGTCGAATTGCCGAAACTCGATGTGTCGTTGATCGCGCGCGCCCGGGCCAACACTTCTTCTCTTTCTCTTCATTTAAATTATCTATATTATTTTCCATTTATTTCTATTAATTTCTCCGACACGTAAGACTCGCCACACGGGTTATAAGGCTGTAAAATCTTTTACGCACTATGGTATATATGATACGTTAGCGCGATTAGAGGAAAAATATTATTGTGAATGGATTAGTTATGCCTTGGACGCTCGCTGCGCTCGCGACCGCGGCCCAACTACTATCCATTCACAATGATATTTTCCCTCTGATCGCATTAACGTATCATATATACCAAAGTACATAAATAACTATTACAGCCTACTAACCCGTACGGCGAGTCTTACGCGCGGAGCACGCTAAATTCGTAAATACATCTAATGCAACCAAATTCGTGGCTGACTGTATGCGCGTGATTATATCGATTACTAGGATGTATAGAAACGCTACTTATCCTAGTAAGATGTATACAAATTCTCCATTATGCCTTGGACGCTCGCTGCGCTCGCGACCGCGGCCCAACTACTATCCATTCACAATGATATTTTCCCTCTGATCGCATTAACGTATCATATATACCAAAGTACATAAATAACTATTACAGCCTACTAACCCGTACGGCGAGTCTTACGCGCGGAGCACGCTAAATTCGTAAATACATCTAATGCAACCAAATTCGTGGCTGACTGTATGCGCGTGATTATATCGATTACTAGGATGTATAGAAACGCTACTTATCCTAGTAAGATGTATACAAATTCTCCATATCGTCGACCGTCCACGTGAAAATCGAGACCAACGTCTTCGAAACGCGTAGTACACAAACTCCAGCAGAAAGAAATATATACAAAAGTAAACACAAGCTGCGATTGAGTGCAGTGCATCTAATACCCGCGGTGTCGAATTGCCGAAACTCGATGTGTCTTTGATCGCGCGCGCGCCCGGGCCAACTTCTTCTCTCTCTCTCTCTACCTACATACTCTTTTTATGGTTCTTCCAAATTATCTATATTATTTTCCATTTATTTCTATTAATTTCTCCGACACGTAAGACTCGCCACACGGGTTATAAGGCTGTAAAATCTTTTACGCACTATGGTATATATGATACGTTAGCGCGATTAGACGAAAAATATTATTGTGAATGGATTAGTTATGCCTTGGACGCTCGCTGCGCTCGCGACCGCGGCCCAACTACTATCCATTCACAATGATATTTTCCCTCTGATCGCATTAACGTATCATATATACCAAAGTACATAAATAACTAATATGTAAGCTTGAATTTAACCGATTCGCGTCAATCACGGAAACCCGGTGAGAGATGTTTTCCCGTGATATTATGGAGGGCTAAACGACGAGCAAATCGTTTGGTTGTTTCTTTGGTATACACAGTTCGATTCAACGGCTGATTGAATTTTCTGTCAGGGACACTTATGTCCCTTTAATAACATTCAATTTCATCTCGTTTGCCTTGACGCGCGCGTTTCAGCGGGCCGTAACACGATTTTTTCTTTCCATTTTCTTTTCGTGGTTTACGCAATGATTTTCGTATAACGATAGATTTCGATAATTTTTTGAGTAATGAACCTATATATATATATATATATATATATATGGGGTATTCCACGTGAAGTGGTCCGATCAAAATTTTAAAATGCACCAAATTTTGGGTACACTTTGCAAATGTTTTTCAGAATACAGAAAAAAATTTTTAGGTACTGGAATCTATTTGCTCAAAAGTTATTTTAACCTCAAAAAGTGAATTTTTCCATATTTTTTTCAACACCAGCTGGGTTTACCGCTATATAACTCAAAATCTATCAACTTTTACTATAGAACATTATATGTAACATTCGTTGCTAATTATATCTAGAATTTATTCTTCTGGGTTAGAATTTCTAATCTCAAGGTCAATGTTACATAAACTACATGTCAATATTCAACTTGAAAAAAGTGCAAGTGCGCCACCTTTGATTTTTTCATCCAAAAGTCTGAAAGAAAGCTTGGAGCAATACCTTTCAAATGGTCTGTAGCATTTTTATGGTCTCCAATTCTGTAAAAAGTTATGACAATTTAAAGAAAGACAAAAAATTCACAAAAATTAACATGGTAATTCCCATTTAAATTTTTAAAAAAATTTCGTGTTTCTTTAAATTGTCATAACTTTTTACAGAATTGGAGACCATAAAAATGCTACAGACCATTTGAAAGGTATTGCTGTTGTAATGTTCTATAGTAAAAGTTGATAGATTTTGAGTTATATAGCGGTAAACCCAGCTGGTGTTGAAAAAAATATGGAAAAATTCACTTTTTGAGGTTAGAATAACTTTTGAGCAAATAGATTCCAGTACCTAAAAATTTTTTTCTGTATTTTGAAAAACATTTGCAAAGTGTACCCAAAATTTGGTGCATTTTAAAATTTTGATCGGACCACTTCACGTGGAATACCCCATATATATATAGGCGGATTACGAAATTGATGGACAGCGTCGATGCGGCAGTGTGTACGCGCTTTTTCGGATCGCGTCGGAGTTATTAATTAACCCGCCAACCAGTAGATAATTCCCGGCGCGTGACGTCGGGGGTTAATTAAATTTTCGTTATTCTTCGACGGGCCAGTGAAACAATATTGTAATTTTGAATTAAAAGAGAGTGAGAGAGAGAGAGAGAGAGAGAGAGAGAGAGAGAGAGGGATGGAAAAAATCGAAGATCCATAAAATCTGAAGACGAGGAGACCTTTAAATTCCTACCGAGTAAGAAGAAGAAGATAGATTTTTTATCACGATCGTAAAAAAAAAGACTGCAGTCTGACGTCTTTACGATTTGACTTGATTATATTCGTTTATTCAAGGAGAAAAGAAATTTTCCCGATCGTCGAACTTAATGGATGTAGGGGCTATTCTAATCTTTACGATTTTCTTACAATCGTGTTGCAACCTCCTCGCGCGATTTTATATTATTACGGAAAATAAAGCGTCCGTTGTTAAATAACGCTCCATCCAAATATTTTACTCGAGATATATATGCAGTATTATTTCAATTAATTTATATATACACTACGCAAATATACACTGTAGACCATCTCGTATGCATCAGACAAATATTAAAAGTATGTATAGCTTTCGCTTTCATATTATTGAGGTTGATGAAATAAATCAATTACTATTATATGCGGGCAGATCGAGACAACGATGTGTATTGACAAATAATTTAATTTACGCGTGACGCGCAACGTTTCTCTTGATTTAAAAGGCTAGAAAAAATAGTACATTACGGTACAAGTGAGGAAAGTTGAAGTTCCGGCCACTGCGTGAAGTTGGCACCCGAGGCGAAGCCGAGGGTGTCATATCACGCAGTGGCGGGGCTTCAATTTTCGGCTCGTGTAGCGTATACTATTTTTCTTGATCCGGTCGAAAGTACGTTTTTTAAAATTGGTATCGCCAGCAAATCTTTTACAGCTTTTCGCTCATAACCTTATAATTTTTTTCTATTTCGACTGTTCAAAATGAAATTTGAATCTGTTCGATTGCATTGTTTTCGATGCCCGCCTCGACATTTGCGGCACGAGCGTAGCGAGTGTTGCTGGTCGAGGAGGCGGGCATCGAAAACATCTCAAATACAAAATTAATAAATGTACAGTGAAAAATGTTAAAACTATTTTTATTAATTGTTATCATTAGATTTCTTTAAGAGGAATGAACAACTATCAAAAGTACAATTATTAAATTTACAGTTATTAAATATGTAGGTTTCATTTACAAAAGTTGATTGCGTTATAGATTCATTACATATTTCTTGCGCACGTTGAGTCTCTGTAAAATTTTTTTTTCTTTTTTTTGGCGCTTCAGTATGTCGAATAAAATCTAATTTTATGGGTGAATGCGACGAAAAAAGCTTTTTGTGACTTGACTTTGCAACATATGTTGGTTCCGGTAATATTTTTCCATTTGCCGTAACAAAGTCATTTTGTTTAACTGTATCTGGAAAACATGAACAATCGATTAAAAAGTAATTCTTTTTATATGGTTTCATTAGCTTGTAATAAAATAATGTATTTCTCGCTTACCTGTTAGTTGCTGTAACTCCTCCACCATAAAGTTTTCAGAAAAATCCTCCCAGTGCAATTCGTACGGATCAGTACACAAGGCATCTTTGTTTGAAATCACCTCTGAACAGGCTGTACTTATGGATGGTTTTGAAGTAGTTTCAAAGGATTTAGTAATATTCGTACTACTGTCACGGTTAGTAGATAATTTAGCTTCATGCGTTATTCCTTCAAAAATCTTTTGTCGATTATTTTTCGAATGTTCGATATAAAGCTGAGCTACGTTATCAGACCGCCATCCTCCCATTTGTTTTATTAATTGCATGTTTGCACCTGATTCTGATAAAAGTGTAGCTGCCGTCCTCCGAAAACAATGTCCCGTGTATCCTTTAGCATTTTCTAAAGTTAAGTATGTTGCAACAACATAAGGAGCTTCTGCAATTTTATTTATACCTATGACTTGGTGTAAACACTTTCCCTCTTTGTATTGAATAAAGAATCTTTCAGTAAATGTTTCTGTGGGCCTCAGTGATATGTACTTTTTAACCGTATTATAGAACAGTTCTCCCACGATAAACTCTTGTGCATGAAGTGTCTTTGTTCTATACACTGCTACAATAAATCGATTAATTTCATCTTTAACATCATGGATTTTGACATTAGTTAGTTCTTCACAGCGGAGACCGCCACAAACTCCAAATATAAGAATAACCTAGAATTATTGTAAACATAAAAATTTAATGAAAATTAGCATAAATTGAAGTAATGTAAGTTGTCATTTTTAGGTTGGATGATATAAGTGAGTCAATTACCTTTGTACCTAAATAAACTTGATCAGGTGCTTCATTTATAAATCGTTCAATGTCAGTCCATTTCAGGGTGAGGGACTGCTTAGGTTTATAACCTTTGTTATTATTTTTAAGCAAAGTTTTTAAATTAAGGAATCTACTAATGTCACAGTTCTCCTTTGAATTCAATGTTTTTTTAAGCATTGACCATATGCTCCAAAGAGTTGGTGGCTTCAATTTTTCTTTTAATTCTGTGAAATATACCACTAAATTATTCTCTTCCGAGGTTGAAAGCGATTTTTGATTTTCAATTCTCCACTTTTTATATGTTTCATAAACCAGTAAATACCGCTCTCCTGATTTTTGTGGCAGCGTTTCTTTTTGAATAATAACATTTGCTTCTTCATCAAATTTGCGGCATATATCATCTTCGTTTTCTGATTCATCAGATGAGGACATTTCAATATTTTTTGACAATATTTTATCGAATTGACTAATTGTGGGTTAACCTCGACTAATGCGTCAAATACTTTAAAAGAATCTGTTTACAAAATCTGCAGTTGCTTAGTTACCAGCTAATAAACGCGCGTGGTGAAAATAATACTAATGGGTAAATGTCATTCTTTCGCAATCGAAAACAGTGGCGAAACTACGTACTTTCGACCAGGGGATCAAGAAAAAGATATTTTCTCATTATTATGTACTATTTACTATTTACGTCAATCGTGTCTATGGTAATTGATATTATATTTTGAGTCATCATAATTCAGCGCGAAAAATCGGCGTATACTGAAAATTCATCGAAAACATTTTGCATAATGGCATATGCTTATGTACTACGCTTTTAAATATGATGGATGCCGTATTACCGACATATTTGATTTTTCAAATTAAATCTTCAGTTTATCTTTTATTCCAATTGTGCGTGCATAGATACATTCTACATGATTTGCAGATTGTGTGTCAACTCGCAGAATTTTAAAATTCGACATATTCATTTAATTAAATGAAAAATAGTTTTTAAAAAATGCAATGACGCACAATCTGTTAATCGTGCAGAATGTACCTATGATCGCAAAATCGGGATAAACGAAAATCTCAACATTTAATTTGAAAAATCAATTCGGTAATTTATACTGTGTGGCATCCCCTTTAGGGGAAGCTCTATTACCGACAATACAATTTTTTGAATTTTTGAATATGTAAAATTTCTAAATTCTGCATACGTACCAACAATCCATGTATTACATATAATATATATATATATATATACTTTCGTCAAATTGCGATTAAATAAAAATTGACTGCATAAAATGAAATTTTGATATAATGTCGGCAAATGTTTATAAGGTATATAGAGCTACAGCATACCCTTTCAAATATTGTAGTATGGAGTATTTTCTCAGTTGTTTTCGAGACAATTTTGACAAATACATTAATTGAGCTCTTTGAATTTAACGTTTTTATGAATTTTTATTATGCAGACGCCAAATTAAGTGTTACGTAAAAAATAAAAAGTTATAAAAAAAACTCAGAGAAGTAAAAATAAAATAAGTAAGTCGTTAGTTTATATCGTTAGTTCCGGATTATATAGGAAGAAAGAGGACATCGAAAATGAATTTGTGCAAATAATCAGCCATCACAGAAACCCTTGCATAATTATTTTTTTTCTCAAAATTCTATCTTGAATATTAAAAACTTCAAATTCACAGCTAAAGATTTCAAAAATTCTTATGTACGCTGATACTTGTGGAAATTCTAGCAATAGTTTTTAGTTTCGCCGCCATCTTGAATCCATTAACTTGTATTTTAAGAATTCGTGCAACCAAAAAATTATGAATAAAAGTACATTTATTTATTTTATTTAACTCGAGTAACATACAATACATACCGTTACATTATATACTATATAGGTATATATATTATGCATAAATGTACGCAGTTATCCAGCAGAAACAGAGAAACGAAATTTTCTGTTCGCTGGTCCGTAGTAACACTTAATTAAATTACGTTAAAAAGTTCGTTAATGACATAATACTGTTTACATTGGTACAGCGTAACTGATGTAACCTCAACAAAAATAAACAAAATAGCATTTATATTAATAACGTCGGTGGCAGCAGTAATCTTGTCGCACTGAATTACTCATGATTTTGGTGTCCGTAACCTCTCGGTCGTTCCAACTAAATTTTTTTATCCGTTACTGCAGGACGGTGTAACTGATTATACGTTTAATTTATTTTTAACACAGTCCTTTTATATATTTTCTACAAAAAAAATTTTATACAAGTATTTTATACAAATTTTATATGGCCAATTTTTTATAAAAATTGTATAAAATGTATTTTATAAATTTTTTATAAAAAATTTATAATTACATATGCTTATGTACTACGCTTTTAAATATGATGGATGCCGTATTACCGACATATTTGATTTTTCAAATTAAATCTTCAGTTTATCTTTTATTCCAATTGTGCGTGCATAGATACATTCTACATGATTTGCAGATTGTGTGTCAACTCGCAGAATTTTAAAATTCGACATATTCATTTAATTAAATGAAAAATAGTTTTTAAAAATGCAATGACGCACAATCTGTTAATCGTGCAGAATGTACCTATGATCGCAAAATCGGGATAAACGAAAATCTCAACATTTAATTTGAAAATCAATTCGGTAATTTATACTGTGTGGCATCCCCTTTAGGGGAAGCTCTATTACCGACAATACAATTTTTTTGAATTTTTGAATATGTAAAATTTCTAAATTCTGCATACGTACCAACAATCCATGTATTACATATAATATATATATATATATACTTTCGTCAAATTGCGATTAAATAAAAATTGACTGCATAAAATGAAATTTTGATATAATGTCGGCAAATGTTTATAAGGTATATAGAGCTACAGCATACCCTTTCAAATATTGTAGTATGGAGTATTTTCTCAGTTGTTTTCGAGACAATTTTGACAAATACATTAATTGAGCTCTTTGAATTTAACGTTTTTATGAATTTTTATTATGCAGACGCCAAATTAAGTGTTACGTAAAAAATAAAAAGTTATAAAAAAAACTCAGAGAAGTAAAAATAAAATAAGTAAGTCGTTAGTTTATATCGTTAGTTCCGGATTATATAGGAAGAAAGAGGACATCGAAAATGAATTTGTGCAAATAATCAGCCATCACAGAAACCCTTGCATAATTATTTTTTTTCTCAAAATTCTATCTTGAATATTAAAAACTTCAAATTCACAGCTAAAGATTTCAAAAATTCTTATGTACGCTGATACTTGTGGAAATTCTAGCAATAGTTTTTAGTTTCGCCGCCATCTTGAATCCATTAACTTGTATTTTAAGAATTCGTGCAACCAAAAAATTATGAATAAAAGTACATTTATTTATTTTATTTAACTCGAGTAACATACAATACATACCGTTACATTATATACTATATAGGTATATATATTATGCATAAATGTACGCAGTTATCCAGCAGAAACAGAGAAACGAAATTTTCTGTTCGCTGGTCCGTAGTAACACTTAATTAAATTACGTTAAAAAGTTCGTTAATGACATAATACTGTTTACATTGGTACAGCGTAACTGATGTAACCTCAACAAAAATAAACAAAATAGCATTTATATTAATAACTGTATAAATACATAATCATCTTACAGAATATAAATTATTAGACTTGCACATATAATAACGAGATCAAACCCTAGAATGCACAATATATGTATTCAAACTTTTTTATTTAAATAATGTAAAACGTTCACCAATATCTAGCCAGCCGTTGTGAAATTTTCTGTAAACGTTTTTCAGTCTCTTGCATATTATAATTTTTCTATGTTGTCTAGCCGGGACAAAGTAACCTTACTGCACACGTAATTTTATAGTGTAGAAAAATCTCCTTACGCTGGTTCGATGAATCACGGAGATGAGAAGACGATATCATCAAGATTTTTATGCTTCGGTTGTTGCCTTTAATGGATATAATTGAAATTAGTAAGGATTTGATTATTTCTTGTGTCTTTATTAAAATAAAATATTACTTTCTTTGATGTTACACAAAGGGTTATTAATTATGGATAATAGGCTAAATTTTAATCAATATTCATTATCATTGTAGAAATATCTTGAGTATTTATTAAAATTCCTTGACAAAAAATAAAAATTGTTTAAAACATTGTTCTCATAGTATAAAAAATTAATTAATTGTTTTATAATGTACTGTTTTCAGATAAACAATTGAAATAACAGAAAGCTCTTATGTAAAGTAACAATTAATTGAAATTGGCAACATAAAAAGAGCGACGTTAAAACAATAAAAAAAATTGTGAGAATATTGACAAAAAGTGTCAAACAAATCCAAAAATTGACGAGGTTCAAGAAACACAAAATTCTTATTGAAATATTTCTAGAATAGTTAACATTTTTACTAAACAATTATTACCTATCATTTAGATGAAAAACAATACAAAACGTTTTCGATCTAATTCGGCCTTTGAATGAGATTGAAATTTGAGAGATTGAAATTTTCACACCCTATGTTTTAGAAAGTATCACGAAGAGAACGCTAAAAGACACTGAACGCCAGTCACCTTCATTTCGGATTCTTAACCGTGTAACTAATACTCACCGTGTACACAAACGTGTACTCGAGCGAGTAAACCGATGAACGTTTACTTGATTTTCAATATAAAGAAAAATTATGCGCGTATACAAGTTTTCGATTCACCAAAAATTTTAGTGACGTCACCATCGCAAAACATGCATCTGATCGCTAGCGGCCATCGTTCGTGAACGACGAATCGATATTATATACATTTTCAAAATGCAACCTACGTCGTGTATACGCTAAGAGAAAATTCGTATTCAAGATTACAAAATCTTGTGTAAAAATGACAATAGTTCTTAATAAAGAAAACACAAATTGACAAATTAAGAAAATTACTATTGTTGATATTTTACAAACCTTGTAGTTAAATATTATAAGAAATATCGTAGGGGAGACAGAGGCAAGTTGTCCTACGAGGTAAGTTGGCTGAGTGTTAAGGGGAGGTCGTACAAAACTGATTGTTGGGTTGACAGATTTGACAGTTTTGCAATTTAAGGTTATAAAAAAATAATTATAGATTTATGTAATACGTAGTTATATACAGAACAATAGATAAGGCATACCGCATGTACGTCCCGGTAAGCACTAAACTGCACTAATAGCTGACCGGCCGATTCGACAGATCGAGGCCTATAGAAATATTGCGCTGCGCCACCTTTAGGTAAAATAAAAAAACTTATATTTTTTAAATTTTGCAAACTAATTTTAACACATTTACATAATTTTTTGCACAAAATGTTATCAGAGCGCCATTCTATATTTTATATCGATTGTTCTGGTAAAGTTTTGTATCATGACATAGCATAGAAGCAAAAAGTAGTGAAGAACCGTAATAAAACTGCATCTCATACAATGGTCAGATAAATTAGAACAAATAATTATAATACCAAATTTTTCAACTATATTAAGACCAGAGCGCGATTCTCTAGGCCAAATGAATCATTTATGCAAAATTTGTAGTAATTTGAACAATTGAAAGAGAAGAATAGTGCAGAATATAAATTTAAGAATATAAATTTTTTTTTTAAGATTTTCAGTCAGAAAGCTGAATTTTTCGCGATAAGAAGTTAATTAGTAATATTATGATTTCCATTAGAGAAAATGTAACGATATTGAAAAACTCAGCTAATTAATTATTGAAGAAGAATAATTATATATCTCAATAAAGTGTACATCGTGTTGAATGCTTTAGTTTGTTGTTTCCTTAAAAAAATTTATTTTCTACAATTTTTCAATTCTTTTTATTTAAGTCGAAGGTATCAAAAGTACATCGGGGCAAGTTGGCCGAAACGATGATATTATAAAAATCAAATTCATTATTTCTATATAGGTTCTACAAGTAAAAATAATCAGAAACTACATTAAAAAAATCGATAAAGCAGCTTTACCTATGAATACGATTTTATAGCCTGGTGTGAAAATCTATATCATAAACTTCCAAGGATTTCAAAATTCCTTATCGTAATTTGACAAAATTTTACCTTATTACTTATAATATGAGTTAAATGGTTTAACATATTTATTTATTGTTATGCCTTATATATTATCACGGGCGTTATATATGACCACGCGAGTTAGGTGTATGAGAAGGATATATAGAATGAGAGATAAGACGTCTCGGCCGTTGCATTGCAGCGTGGACGTTACCTCGATCGTTAGAGTAAGTGATTCGTAATCCAAGGTCCGTGTCTTCGAATTTATCCTCTGCCTTTTTCGCTCCTCCTCTTTTTAATCTGTAATAATATATAAAATATGATTTAAATCCAATTTAACATACATTTATTTATGTTCTAATGTGACAATAAACACAAATCTACTGTTATATTTTTAAATTTATTTTTCGGCCAACTTTCTCTAAACCCTCGGCCAAATTTGCCTCGCACGTGTTCATCGAAAAGAACAGAGTTGAAAAATTAAGTGAATCTTTTTTTTAGATTACGTTATAACTTTTAAACAAATTGCAGATATTTCAGGTATGGACAACTTTAGTATAGTATAAAATTCAATTTTATTAATACTGTTTGAGAAATAAAATAAGTTGTAAAAATCAGTCAACTTGACCCGGTCTCTCTTAAATTTTAAAATACGTTTACTAGACACACTCTTCTCTGCGCATGATAAGATATATGACGAGTAAACATTCGATTCGAGACGCGCATCAAGTATACCATCAGTGGTATACACAAACAAAACGTAATTAATAACTCGACTAAACGAAGAGTATAACCCAACGTATAATATATAACTCCCGCGCATGAATTGAAATGAAAATAAGTTTGAGACGCAGAGTGATATATCGGATTGCCTGACCTACCGAGCGACACGTAAAATAGGGTATATATATATATATATAATACAGGTACATCGCGTGTGTAAGCGACAATAGCACTTTCTTTTTCTCTCAAAGGATTGCGCGCGAGAAAGCGTCGCCCAAGATTTCACGCTTCTCCCGTATAACGAATGAACGAATGAATATATATATATGTATAGGAAGTATGTATCTCAGCTCGCACACGTATATGTACATAATATATATAGGTATATACGAACGTACACGCAGGTAAATGAATCGAGTCGAACTTTCGCGAGAGCACACGGAATATATAACTACACAATAGGCACCGCCGAGCGAGTAAGAGAGAGAGAGAGAGAGATTGAGCCGCGAAGTCGCGCGAGCATCCGCAATTTTGCGATGCTCCCTTCGCCAACTCTGGCGCAATTAGCGACTAACGAGACTGGAATCCAGGCCGCCTCCTCCCTCTCTCTCTCTCTCTCTCTCGCTTTCTCGTATGTGTGTGTGTGTGTACTTATATAGATGTGTAAGTGAATGTGAATCGTACCACCTTCGGCTTTATATTTCCGTCTCCGTTCGGCTTGCGCACCATCTTTGATATATACACGTGCCTTTGAATTAACTCGTAGTGGCGCAAGTATAGTAGTAATCGTCCTAACGAACCAGAATTCTCCAACCTCCTAGTGCTCTCTCTCTCTCTCTCTCTCTCTTTCTTTCTCTTTTTCTCTTCCCTATATACTTCGGGATACAAATTTCTTTTTCTTCCTTTTTTTTAGTCCGAGTCTTTTCCCCAGCTTTTTTCTTTTTAATATACTACTCTCGCGTGTACGTGCGCGCATCTGGTCATTATAATTCTAGGCTATCTCGTCCCGATGCACCCTTTCTCGACGTCCTTTTTCTCCTACGCGCTTCCGAGGCACTTGCTTGTCATTTTCCTTATGTATGCGTATACCGTACAAATAACACACCCCAGCGTAAGTGTTTCCGGAAAATCTAGTTTCCTCTTCGTGTCTTCCTTTTTTCTTTCTTTATTTGTTTCTTTTACGCCGCGAAGTAATTTTAACGACGATAGGAGAATCATTTTCATGGGATTTTATATAATCTATACGGAACGCATATAACCTGCAACGCGAACCTAGTGATTGGAATACCACAACGCTCCTCGCGCGTGCTAATTATACTTTTATGCTTTTCTACTGTTGTTTATCATATTTCTCGTACGCGAAAAATATATACGTGCGATGCTTATTTTTATTACAAGATAGAGATATTTTACCGATACGCGCCTACTTTGTACGAACGCTATTCGAAATTACATTTTTCCGCAAGAAAATCGTTTATAGTTAGCGGAGAGCTCTATTCAAATATGCGTGCTTTTGTTTGCTCGGCAGTAGGGAGGGGGGGGGGAGGGGGAAGGGCAAAAAGAAGAGTCGAGTGAACGTCAAGTATACGATGCGCAAAGCGGTTAAGTAAATATTATACTGTTCCACTTTAATAAAATATAGTGTGGTAAGTAGCTTTAGTTAATTTTACTCCCTCCTCAAACACACTCTTGCAAGTGGAATTTACTAAATTTTTTTTTTCAATTTTTTTTTATTATTAATGTGTGTTTGCCCACGTAAATTATTTTTCAATAGTGCGATGCGAATAACTTTTAAAAGAAATTAGTGCGCGGACATAGATTCTGTAGGAGTAAATTTTGAAAGGATTTGTAGAAAGTAGAAACTATAGCAATAAATTGGTCATACATCATTTTCGCGATACTAATTTTTGTTGCGGACATCATAGTCCTCTTTAACACGTTTTAATTTTTATTGTATAGTAGAGTATATATATGGTGAGTTTTTTCAAGTTTATTTCAACACCCGCGGTGTTTACGGCTATTTATCTTAAAAACTATCATCTTTTATTATATAACACTATATTTAACATTCGTTGCTAATTCTGTCTGGAATTTATTCTACTGCGTTAAATTTTCTAATCTTAAGGTCAATGTCTCAAAAACTACATGTCAATATTCAACTTGAAAAAAGTGTAAGTGTGCCCCATTTGACTATTTCACCCAAAAGTGTAAAAAAAAGGTTGAAACAATGCCTTTTAAGCGGTCTGTAGCTTATTAATGGCCTTCAAGTCAGTAAAACGTTATGATAATTTAAAGAAACACATAAAAATTCGAAAATTAACACGGTAATCTCTATTTAATTTTCTAAAAGAAATGTGCGATTCTTTATATTATCATTACTTTTTATAGAATTGAAGGTTATTTACAAGCTAAAGCCCAATAAAAGGTATTACTTCAAGCTTTCTTATAGATTTTTGGATGAAAACATCAATTGTGGTAAAGATACACACACAATCTTTTTAAATTTAATACTGACATATAGTTTATGAGACAATCAGATTAGAAATTCTAGCCCGAAACGATAAATTCTAGAGGAAGTCAGTAACGAATGTTACATGTAATGTTCTATAGTAAAATTTGATAGTTTTTAAGATAAATAGCGGTAAAAACAACTGGTGAAAAAACTTGAAAAATTTCAGTTTTTGAGGTTAGAATAACTTTTGAGCAAATAGATTCCAGTATCTATAAATTGTTTTCTGTTTTCTGAAAAACATTTTCAGTGTGTACCCAAAATTTGGTGCATTTTAAAATTTTGGTTGGATCACTAGACATGAAATGTTGCATATATATACATATATATACACGAAAATTCAAAATAGTCTTAAACATATTAGTAAAATATCGAGGCCTGCGATGGTTCGGTCGGTAGGGTGTCGGGCTCGTAATCTGGAGGTCCCAGGTTCGATTCCCGGCCCCGGCCGATTGATACAAGCACCACTGGCGAATGTATTTTCAATAAGTGCTTTCTTCACCAAGACATCGGGGAGCATAAAAAGAGCGACGTTAAAATAATTAAAAAAAAATTAGTAAAATAGGCTAAAGCTTTTGGAAGTGGCAATGGAAAAATAGCCTGTCAATAATTTAAAATTTACAACGATTATTTTCACTGCAATCCATTATCCATTATTTAAGAAGGTGGCATACCCGATGAGTTACCAACCGGGTATTATTACATTTATTTTAAAAAAATATGCAATTTTATGCAAAACCTGAACACAGAAGTAGTAGATAATTAAATAATAAGTTATTCTACAAAGTTCCAAGAAAACGTATATTTTTATAAATAAATGTAATAATTATCTTTTTCAATTCGGTCGGTAACCCACCCGATAAGCAAAAATGACACTCTAAACTTGGTTTTTTATATGGCGTTCCTATATCAGTCACTCATTAATTAATTTAAATAACTACCTTTTTTAATTATTTATCGTGGTTCTTTTGATGCTCCCAACTTGGTGCTAAACAGCAAAGATTTAATCAATTATTAAAACTATTTTTTTATAGTAATATGGAAAATTGAAGGTGTATTGTGTACGGAAAAATTAATACCGAAGTGTACAGACCGTTTTCTCATTTTTAAACTTGATCGAATTTTCTTCACAAAAATCTACCTCTGTATTTTCTATATTATGCGTCCCTCCTCCCCCCCCCCCCCAAACGCATATACTATTTCACGCAAGGGGAATAATTTTTTGACAAATATGCCGAAAATTATATAAAAAAATTGTAGACATGCTAGAGATCGCTAGCAGTTTGAAAAGTTTTTTTGTTAGTTTGCGACAAAACATAAAATGTTAATAATTATAACCTTATGACTGTTTATCTAAATACAAACATTATTAAAACTTCTACACACATATAGTTTCCCGCGAAACAAGCAGTAATATAAAGTATATCAATGGAAAATAATGTATATTCGTGAAAATCTTATTATGAAAATCGACAAATTTGATAAAATCACTTACATAGATGTCACCGTAAGTGTAGACCTAACGACTGAGTTAAAAATTGATATATGTAAAATTAGATAGTATTAGAAACTAAAAGCGAATAATTAATATAAAGGATGTAATACTTGAAAATTTACAAGGCATTCGAATGAATAATTAAACGTCTTAGACGATGATTAATTTTAATAGAATGTAATGCACAACACTTATAGATATGTCATCTAACGCATCGTTTTTCTATTAAAAGAAAAAAAGAGAATGAGAGAAGAAAAGAAAAGAACGATCTAAAAGTTGACCCAACTTGACATTAATTCGACAATTAGCGCGAGCGTTTAATTACGAACGAGCGCGCGCATTAAAATGACTTTTCAGGTAGAAAATGAGGTAGCAGCCGCATCAAAGAAACAGCAATCTGAAACTTGTTTCAAGTATGTTAAATATTCTTCCGCAGTCGAGCAATTAACGAGAACGGCACATTCAACTCGACTCGTTGGCATTATGGTTTAGTTGTTTGTATATACCTGTCGTTAATGAAATCGGCCTGAAAATCTTGAAAGGTATTCCCGAAGGCATCGCTAACCGCCGACTAATTGCATCTAAGATTCCCTGATCATCCCACTCCATTCAATTTTTTTACCTCGTCGCGTTCACGCGGATTCTCCCGTTAACGAGAGAGAGAGAGAGAGAGAGAGAGAGAGAGAGAGAGAGGGAGATGAAGAAGTCGCGATCCGAGAAAATGTACGAGGGTAGAGGAAAAGTCACGTGTACACATTGGGCACATTGGGAGAAACAACGACCCGATTGCGGGAAAGCGCGAGAGGAAAGAACGCGGAACGTCTTTGTGCGTCGGTCGCCGCAACAAAAGTCCACGAGGATAATTAACGCTCTCTCGTCTCTTGGATGGAACAAAGCGCTTTTCCATCGGGTCGAAAAGTCGAGTGCACGCGCCGAAAGAATGGAGTAGAAAGAGAAAAAGGAAAAAGAAATGGAAAAAAAGGAAAAAATTATATAAAGAAGAAACGTCGAGGTAAAGACGCCAGCCCTGAACGACGGACGGTCCTGGGTATGGCTTTGAGATGCAGAGCGGCTCGTTTGATCCCTTACAAACCCGGAATTTATCCCAGTTTTGCATTCAATTTTAGCCTCGTTACGCCGCTTATGCCGTTATTGACTTTTCGAAAAAATTACCATACCTCGAGTTTTGTTTTCCTTCGGTGTTCTCGCGCCTTTGTGCACCTCGCGGCATTAATTTTGCTGACTCGCGCGTTTTATGCATTTTACGTATACATTGTTCGAGTATACTCGTTCTTATGTACCCTCGGACTCCTCGATATTAACGATCTAATTTAAATTAAACGACCAATTGATGGTTTTGCGTGGATTCATTGTTTCGAAATTCCGATCACTGATGTTCTCTAGACATTAAATAAAATTTATTTTATTTCATTAGACACGCAGTATCCCTTGTAGAAATTGAACATTTGAAGGTTGAATAAAACTCTAATTTTGCCATTTATTGAGCATTTATTCGATATTTTATGACACTTGGTCATTTTTTGGCTTAAAATACGTTATATTTATGATCAGATTTTTACTAGGGATGTACCGACTATTATATACGGACGCAGAAAATGTGAATTCCTTACACTTTTTGAAATAAAAAAAAATTAATATTTGGAAAAATCTTTTGCGTCAGACTATCATTATTTCCAAATATTTTAAGATTTTTAAATCGAGGAATTACCGTATAACATTTAGGTTTTAATTTTGTATCTTTTTTACTGAACTATACCGACCATACGTATGTTTATTCAATTATTATTACAACCATAATTTTTGCGTAAAAAGTAAATCGTTCCCCTTCTTTATGTTTTAAACCATCCGTGTGAATTTTATTCAGATTATTAATTGAATATATCAAATACAATATGTCAAATACAACCACCACTGGGGAATGTATTTTCACCAAGTGCTTTCTTAACATAGACATCGTATGACCTCCGTCGCTGATTAGCACCGGTTTGGGAGCATAAAATGAGCAACGTTAAAATAATAAAAAAATACAATTTTCGGGTTAAATAAAATCTTTTAAATATAATTTGTTATACCTTTAATTTATATTTAATATCCCGTTATAAGTATGTTAAACTTGTTACGTTACATTCTGAGCCCTTTACCGATTAGGAAGTACTGTTTTTATTGAAATTAATGTTTTATATTTAAATTTAAGGAAAATGACGAGAAACACTGTTCTTTATAAAATAATCTAAAATTGTGCAAAGAGTCAATGCGATTGATGCGGGGTAATTGCTCGTAAGAGCAATCGTTTTAAAAATGTGAAATTGCCTGTACTGATATATTTGAAAAAAAATAAAATCCTACTAAGTACTCCACCAATCACTGTGTAATTTTGCACAATAAAAATATTTATTTTTGTAAAAACAATGTTTCTTCAGTAGACAATTTTAACCGCGGAAAATTTACAATTTAGGTTTGACATATACATTCAAAGTCGTTTTTTAACGATTCGTAATAGTCAATGCAACGATCATAAAACTAACATTTTCTTGAACCGTTTCGAAAGTTATATTTTTTTATTCGTTTAAATAATATATAAAACAATGAAATTTTTCGACCTATCATTACATGGGACGATGCTACGTTTTCAACGCGTTACACGATGAGTTGCTCCTGGAATATATCTATACACGTATAATGTAGCGTTTCATAACTCGCTAAAATTTACTTTTTAATTTTTTTTTCAATTTTTTAATTGCAGTATTATTTACGTACAATTAGTTGTACATAAATTAAAATTTAACTGAATTCCGTGAACTTTCATAATATTATACGAAAAAAAGTAACTCAAACTAAAAATGTTGTTATTGCAGTATTTGTAAATCTACATTAACGTACGATGGAACGGCGTATAATGTTCTATTTGTTTTACGAGTCGTCAATGATTTCCAAAAGATGGTAATGTAAACAAAATAACGAAGGTTTAACAATATTTGCATTTTCAGTGATAACGAGAATTGGTTCGCCGCGTGTACTATATATGTATCGAGCGTGAAAAATAATCGGGTCGCACCATAGCTTAAAAAAAATATTGTTTTATAAAAAAAATATCAATTTTAACCCTCTCAGACTCGAATGTGCATTGTAATCCACGTAGATGAAAAATTCTAAATTAAAAGAGTTCTAACGCATTATTAAAAATAGTAAAAAAAAGTTATTATTTATCGATTAATAAAACTTAGCATTTATCAATTAATAAGTTTGTGTATTAGACCAATTCTATATTTACAAACAATCGTGGAGATAAAGTAATAAATAAAAATATAAAAAAAATCTAAATTAATTGAGGTCTGAAAGGGTTAAAAAAAAAAGATAGACACCTATAAATATTTTGTTCGAACAAGTAATTTCTGAAATATCATAAATACTCGCAAGATTGTTTTAAAGAGTTCCGCGCATCTTTTATCGTCGAGCGATGTATAGTCAGAAGAAGAAAAAGTCTCCCCGCGAGAGTGGGATAAAAAATTGTACAATTAACAAAGTTCCGAGGAGTAGTACAACGGTGCAGGAAGTACCCGATGTTTCTCATTAACTCGTCGTTTACCCTCCTCTTCCCCTCTCCCGTAAACTCGGTATACATCGCATCTTTAGATCAAATTAAACGTTAACCGGCTGGAATCTCGCATCGTTTAGGCGGAAAGAGAAGGTAAAAAGAAAAAACAAACTGCTGAGTTGTCTATCAATTAGCTCGGTTTCCTAGATTCACGGAAGTTTGACAATTTCCGCGCTTCACTGACGCGGCTGCACGAGAGAAACGGAGAGAGAGAGAGAGAGAGTGAGGGAGAGGGGGGAGGGGAGCAATGAAAATTTATGACGGTAAAGGGCCAGGAGTAGCGCGTGTATATATATGCACCTCGTACAACCGACAAACAACCCATGAAAATATTTATAAAACTCTTGAATTCGATTAGTCGGGCGCATCGCGATATCTCGCGTCGAAAACTCTAGCATGAATTTTAAATCCCAGCCCGGTTCTCGGGTTGTGTATATCGCGTGCGCAACCTCTAGCTATACAGCAAAGAGGAGGAGGGGAAAAAAAATAAAACGACGTAAGAGAAGGATGGGGTTAAAAGACCGGGTGACTCGGCGGGTCTCCGTCGTTTAAGAGGTCGGATCCCTATATTGAATTAACTCGGAATGTATAAATAGAGGTGAAAGCAAAAGGGGAGAGACATTTTAACGAGGGGTTTCGTCTCGCGGGAGAGTGGCCTACCGGAATGCAAATCCACGTACCTCCTACACACTCGAAAATGCTTTACATATAAGCGTCAGTCATACGGTCAATTTGACGTTCGATCCCATGCGCTTATACACACACACACATATATACGTTTCTACATACTCGCATATGGGGAACTCTGGGCTTGGTCCAGTCATCGGCACATTACCTTGGTGTGTGTGCGTGTGTGTGTGTGTATAACACCGTACGTGATTTTCGCGAAAATCTTGGCCCCTGACGCCCTGTAATATCCACACGTCAATCACGCATCTAATTATTCACGGATTTCCTTGAATTAACCGGCCGCTCTCGGGTTTTACCGTTTGATTGACTCGCGCCCTGGGTTTTCAAGATTTTGACTTTAATCTAATTAACCGGCCAAAGCTTAATATCCATTCTCGGTGCGCCCGAGGCCGCGAGATATTTTTGCGCTTTATTCAGTTTTAACCGCGTGCGCGCGCGGTCAATCCCGCTGATGATTGGACAGCCCCTCTCGCGAGAAGGCGATTATTCTATATACTCGTCGCTTCCTTCTCGTTCTCCCTTCTCTCGAAATGTCTTTAAAGGTAAAATTCCTTCTTTCGGGACAAAACTGTCTGAGTAGACTCTTTTTAATACTTATATGTACATATACATATACTGAGACAAATTTGTTAGCGTAAAAGTGATAATTTTAATGGTAAACGGAGGGCACAGTTACACATTTGAAAAAATTGCTATTAATAATGGTAAAAATTGCCACCATCGAGGGATAATTACTATTGATGATGACAATTTTTACTATTATTAATAGCAATATTTTCAATTGTGTAACTCTCTCCTCCGTTTAGCATTAAAATAGTCATTTTTACGCTAACAAATTTTTCTCAGTGTATTTACAAGTATTGCAAAGAGTATAATATATATTATAATATATAATTATGTCATAAATATTAAAAAATGACTATATATATGCCTTTTAATATATAAGGTAAAATACCGATAATCGGGAAACTTAACTACTATAATTTAGCACTATATAAAAATTATAAACAAAATATTTAAAAACTTGGTAATCTGATCGTTAATTAATTGTCTGTTTTATTGATTTTTTAAAATTAAAAACAGTGATTTATGTATAGCACAGTGAGACATAATTCCGACGCAGTACCGGGATATTATTTTCAAATGTGTACCACTGCTGCATTACGGAAACTGCAAGGGATTAGTAGCAGCCGACATCGTTTAATACAAAAATTCATCAATCGCCGAATTAATTACAAATTAAACGATCACTCTTTTATAAAAATATTTTAGTTTATTAAGTAAACAATACTACTACTGATGCCAATTTTTCGCTTATCCCGATATTGCCTTATACATTACATTTCTCTGCGCAGTGGTATATTACTTCTAGTCAACAATTTGAAAGTCCAACAGACTTTAATATATCATTACACATCAATGAGATTTGAGTGTGACTTAATTTATCATCATAAGTCGACAATTAACAGAATAGAAGATACTCAACATTTAAACCGATAATATAGAAATGTTATGAATATAATTTAAAGAGACAAACGCACACCTGCTTTGTTTTTATATAAGTATTCGTTGATTTCATGTCAAATGTTATTTGACGAAGCTCATTTGGGCTGTAACATTATATTCAGGTAAAATTTAATTTTTAATTCTACAAAATTGACAATTATTGTAAAAAAAGCACCTGATACTCTTTCAACGTATAATTTTGATGTCAAAATACATGAATTTGTCGATATAATAAAAACTTTTCAGTAACTTTTTAAGGTACTTTTTGTAAATCCTACAATCAATATAAAATGTTACGATTTTAATGGTGATTAGAGTTAATAAGGCATGGTATATGCTTTATAAATCGCAAATAGACAACAATCACTTTACAATAACGAAAATCCGGTGACTGCAAAAAAGTGACTTTTAACTTGCAAAAAAGTATATACGTACTTTTAAAAAGAGAATTGTTACTTTTTCAAAAGGAAATTAACACTTTCTCAAAAAGCAGATGTTCAAAATAAGCGAACATCCACTATTTGCATAGAGAATGTTCACTTTCGAAAAAAAGTTCCCGTATTTGCACTATTAAGAAAGCGATTTTGCACTCTTTACGATTAAGAGAGTGAGCTTCTACTTTATGCTTACTTATATCTAAATACTTATTTACTTAAAACAATAATTTTTTTTAAATATCTTTGTTCATATCACGACGACTATAGTCATACAAAGTTAAACATCACGTTTTTTTTGCAAATCTAACCTTAATTATTTTAAATCCAATCATGACTTTTTATAAAAGAATTTTGACAAGAAATTTATGCCCACATAGTAACTAGTTTTTAATGGTGTGTGTATATATGTATCAATTTAGGAGTGATTGATTTTTCACCCTAACGAATTTCGAGAGTTTAGTATAATAAACGGATAAGCAGTAAACGGTAAACGGGGATAATCTTCTTTTCCGAGGCAAGTTCGAATCGAGGTACAAAGCTTTCGAGAAGACAATGTAGTTACACGTAGTATAGGAGAAGTACTACTTTTCGATTCCACCATTACTCGGACAAATGGATTTTCGATCAAGACCTTTTATGGAGTAGCTGTTGGACGTATCGAAACCATCGATCTTCCTTAAACCTACCGAATATGCTTCTTTCTCCTTTCCCACCTACTATCCTTCTTCACAGTTGATTCGATGAACGGTGTAACACGTGACAAAACGGTAGTATACGTACCTAACTGATGGGTCGAATTAAATCGAATGAAACGTTTATTAACCTATACCGTATAGAAAGTAATATATTTAAGGAAGGGAAAATCGCTAATGTCCTAGGATTTAAATATTTTAAAATACCGTCGAATCACGTCCCGTAATTCAGGTGTAGGATATATATGTTTCCAAAGGGTAATTCGAATTGTTTAATGTCTAAAGACGAAAAAGCGTTATTAAAAGACATGATTCTTTACTTTCATTCAATTAAAATTTCCATTAACGTTCTTCTACGGATTCACCTCGTGCAGTTGAATTATTGAATGGTATGTGTATATGCATTTAAACCGCAATTAAAAGTCAATCTTTGACGTACCGTAACCGATACCCAATTGTTGATTACCACCGGGTTATTGATCATTTTTATATTTAAATTGCAAGCAAAATTTATTTATCAGATCAACAATGGTAGAATCCTGTATCGGAATAATAAATTGAATATCAGAAATAAATGCATAACCTTTAAAAAAAGGTAATACATCAAACGTAAAGCAGTGATCAGAAATTAGTCTTAAATGATCAACAATTGGGTACGCAACGGTACGTACTTTAATACGTTTAATTGAGAATGCGTTTAATCCGTGTAAATCTGCGTTAAAAATACAACGTGATCGTTAATGTTGCCCTACGAACAAAGAGGTCAAGATGAGAGAAGAAGGAAAGAGATACCGAGAGAGATATTCGTCACCGACAAATGGGAAAACTCGGGGATGTCCAGGTTTGCGTCTCTCGAAATTGAATACGTCAGTCAACCGAGCTCGGAATCCATTTCACCCGCAGAGGGTTCGAACGTTTAATCGCGCAAGAAAAACTTTTCTCGTATAATCCGACGAGTCAAGCGTCGTCGTCGAGGACGAGGTAAGAAAAAAAAAAGAACGAGCGAGTGTACGAGGGAGGCTGAGAAGAATAGCCGAAGACAAATCGAACACAAGAGTGAAAAAAAAGGAAGGAAGAAAGAAAGAAAGAGGGTATATAGACAGAGCGCCGAACATCATCGAGAGAAGAGTCGCAACATCTTAACGGCAACGAGTGGATTCGAAGCTGTTAAAGAGTTTTACGTTGCAGGATGAGCTGTGAGGGAAAGTTTACTCTGTCTGGGTGTGTTGGGTGATCGCGACACACAGATACACTCACAGAGAGAGGTATAGTAGGAGACAGCTGGAAAGTGTGGGTATGCCGGGTACACAAGTCGCGTTGATAATTAAAGAGAATATATTTGAGAGGAATAAGTTTTCCCGCGTCTCTCTCGTGTCTGGAGTGGAAGATTTTGAATTTCGCGCGTTTGCTCCGGACAGTTTAGAGTGTGCCTCGGTACTCTCATTCTCGTCGTATATTGCCAGGCGATTAACTGTATAGAGCGCGACTAGATTGCCGCAGGATTATTCGTTACTTTGACTTGTTTAAGAAAATATCTCGAGCTTCCGATCCAGTTCTCTTTCTTTGTTTCGGATTGTAATCGAGACAAAGGTAAGGGTGGGCTCACCCGTCTTAAACGGGAAACAAGCTCTCGAGCATGCCTTTCAACTCGTTCCCTTGATTCCTGAGCCTCGGTTTGTTCGGGAAATCTTTGACGAGTTCCTCTCACTTGGATCCTTATATATATATATATATGACACCCATTATTTTCCACAATAATTTCTATACAAGTGGCCCTTTGTCGTTAACTTGCATAATTTCACGCACTATCGCACACCTATACATGCGTGATCCGATCTCCCGACGACAGGTTTCTTACGCTTTAAAAGATACTCTATGCAAAAATGACACATATATTACCGTGAAAAATGCAAAAAATAAAAAGAGCGAACGAACAAACGAAATAACGAGGATAATATAGTAACAAACGGTATAGATATGGGAATAATAATCGATATGGATTTGACGGAATTGAGGAACAAACAGTTGCTCACCACCGCACGTCACTCGGGCGCAACTGTGCGTTGTATATACCTATGTGTCTGTGTATATATGTATAGCATGTGCAGAAGCGAGAACGGCAGGAGTAGTAGGCTTTGAGGTGTAGAACGCGTGAAGCAGTGGCAGCAGCCGTGCATTCACACTTGCCGGTACCTCAGAAAGGGGTAAACGATCCGGTGGTGGTCGTGTCTACATAAACGCTCTTGGATGTGTATGCTCGCCGTGTGCACTTCTGGTAATACCATAGTCAACCGACTCTATAATGCATATAAGGCGCTCTTGACTCTCGAATTAACTCGACATTTTCATATATACGTATCCATATAGTGCGCGAAATTTTATTTAAAATTATACATCCTTTTTTTCTTTTTTATTTCATTTACAAAAGTATTGCCCATTTACATTAAGATGCGCTTAACTATATAAAAATGACTTTTGTCCAGTAAGTGGAAACCAAAGGACATGTATCTTTAAATAAAAAGTGTTTTTAAAGTGAAATAATAACACAGAGTGCCTGATCAGGTAGAATGTGGAGCTGAATTGAAATAAATTGGAAATTAAATGTCACGACTCTACTTTTTTACATTGTCAATTAGACAATACTAAAAATTGTGCTCGATAAAGGATTTTTCACAATATACAATAGGGCGTGTACACTACAAAAAATTTTCTCGCATTTAGTAATAAATTTGCTTAAAATTTATTTACTTAAATTACTTGAATTAAAATAATATTTCTTTAAATATAGTACATTAACTTGTCAAAACTAAATTTCTTAAAGACAAGTGCATACAATCTTCATGAAAGTAAATAGTCTTGAAATGTAGAAAACCATTTTTAACACCTATAGTAAATTAATTTACTTGAATTCAGAAGCCACTTTTAAGAAAATAATTTACTAGTATTAACAAAATATTTTTTTTAAATATCTATGCTGATTTTCTATTAATTATTTTAAACATAATTTTTTAATTAAAATATGGTTGGCATTTTTTATTCTAAATAACTGATTGCAATATTGTTTACTTAAAATTAATAAAAAATTTATATAAAAGTGTATAATGCACCAGACTTTTTAAGAAAATTATTATTTAAATCACTAAGCATTTATTAAATTATTTATGAGTTTTGTATATTACTTTTAAATAAAAATACATAAGTGGTTAACATTTATTTATTTGAATTACACAAAATATTATTTATAAAGTAATATATTTCGTTAAAGAAGTGTTGTCTTCTCACGTAAGATTGTGAGTTTAGTTCGTCGGTCAATCTTGGTCCCGGCCTGCAATTGTTAATAACAAGTGTTTCACCGGCAGTCTCATTATTACATGATGGATGTAGAAATCAAAAATATTTTGAGAAGTTGGAAATTGGAGCATGTAACCAAAATATTTGAAAGTGCGTAATTCTTAAGCTATTAATGACTTATTTGTTGTAAAAATATCATTTATTTACATTAATAACCTTGCAGGAAAGAGAAGTACAATAGCGGGTTTCAACGTTCTTATACCGGAATTAATTGCCAACTTAATACTGCCGATAGGAGATCGTGCACTTTGTACAAGTTTTTGGACAGAAAAATTTACTGCAAACAAACTTGATGAGTATCACGCGGAATCTGTGAATGAAAGTAAAATTGATTCGGTGAATCAAAATGTAAATATAATTCAAGAAAAATTCAACAAGCGCGTACAACGCGTACACTGCAGAGATAACAAAATTAATAAAAGTGACAGACAAAAACATGCAGAACTGTTGGATATCATTGATATTTTGCACACGCAAATATTATATTCGGCAAGATCTTTCGACTTGCAGTAATGTTTATTGCATCACTACCTACAGGTGCACAGACAATCCGCGATGAGCTTCAGATGAGCGCACACGACAGTACTTATAAAATCTATAAAATATTCTTATATTTCTATATAAAATACACTGTAATCTACTGCATTTATGTATATTGTATTTATTAATAAAACTATAATTATTATATTAATCAATGTTTGCTTATTAAATTAACCAGCGAAAACTAAAGACTAGCTACAAAATTAATTTATTAAAATTAAGGTATTTTTTATAATCATGCTTGAAGCATATCAAGTTAGCAAAGCTCTTTGAACTCATCACAGTTAAACTGATCTGTTTTAACGTTATTTTAATAAATTGTAGGTAAAAATATAAAAATGGAGTGGGAACAATTCATTAAACATTTTAAAATTAATAAGCGCATATAAGAGAATAAAAGTTGTAAACATTGTTATAAGTATTATTAAATTGAGAAATATTTCAAATATTTTAATTATTTCTTATATATGTATATAAATATTTTAAGATCTTTAATATACTGTACCTCTTTTACTTTGATTTTTTTAATTAATCACCAAAATTTCGGACGAATTCGATTCATTGGCGAGAAAACGTTGACAATCCATTTTTTTTAAATGTCAGTAAAACAGATCAGTTCAAGACTTCACCAAGACATCGTATGACCTCCGTCGCTGATTAGCACTGATTTGGGAGCATAAAAAGAGCGACGTTAAAATAATAATAAAAAAAAACAGATCAGTTTTAGCATACAGAGGATACTAAAAATTTAAAAAATTAAATACTAAAAATCTGGAAATATTTATACGTGACATACATATGTTGAGTAATATAGAAGAAGCTGGCACAGAGATTTTTTTTTAGATAATGAATTTTAAATGAATTAAAAATTAGTAATCATGGTTAATAATGCACTTGTCTTCGATAACATTAAGTGAAAAATTGATCCTTGCGGCTGCACGAAAATCTCGATAATTTAGTGATAAAAAATGTCGAAAAAATCATACGTACTATTCAAAGCAAGTAGAAGAACGTTACAGAGAGATTTTTTTGGAAGAAGTCAACCCATCGTTAATTAAAAAATAAATAAGGATTCCAATTTTTTTAGTCTGACATCTCTTTAATATACAGAATACGATGCCTAAAGTCTGTTGATATAAAATATAATAAAAGAGAGAGGGAGAAAGAGCGACTGTAGGTGCGCGTGAAATAAACGTAAACGTGTATGCAAGACAATGCATTCGAGACGTATTACCTCCCTCTGTATTCCCTTTAGCCCCAAGATGACGATGCGGGAAATACAACATCGTTTAAGTGTCGGTCTATCCGTGTCCGGCAAACTATAAACGCTCGGATGGATTCCTTGTGTTCGGTGAAAACGGAGCCAGATGACACCCAGCTCCTGGGTACTACTACCCGGGTAATCGAGGATATGTCACTTTACAACCGACTCGTTCTATTCGCGACGTGCCAGGAACAACAACGAGTCTTACCAGGTTTAACTTTACACTTCATTACGGAACTCCGTGGCTTTTTTTTCCAACCACCTCAGCTTATACCCCAAAATCACGATTGCGGTGTTCCGGTTTACAGGAAGTTTTTTCGGCTCGATTGGTTAATTTTTCGTCACCGATAGAGCATTCTCCTAAAGGTTATAACCTAAATTAGGATGAATACATGTGTTTATACTGTATTTTGCTTTGGATGGTATAAAATCGAATGATTTGTATACTGCTGGAAATCTTTATCATTGTCGGATGATAATGTGGACGAAATATAAGATAAACCACCAATTGATGATGAAGTTATAATCATGATAAGTCTTGCTCTCTTTATTAAAATATTGTATGTTCTTAATACATTTATATGATCTTTCCAATAATCATTTTTTGATCATAAAAAATAACTGTAGACCGATAAAATTGCCATTTTCGAATGGTAAAATTTCTAACAGGGTTGTTTTGTTCAAAATGTTTAATGATCCATACATGTACTTATATAGTACACGTAACGTAATTTTAATTTAAAAAAAAATAACTAAAAATTTTAAATAAAGTATTTTATACGAAGATAAATTTATTATAAAACGTATATAAATAATGCCAGCTTGGTCAAAATACCAAAACAAAATTGAGTTCCAAGTCTACCACGGCCTGTAGTCGAAATTGTCAATCTGATTCTCACTTTTTATACAAAATTTTGAATAAAAAATTACACAAACACGCAAACGTCACAATCACCCACAACGTATGCGGGTAATTCTTTTATTCGATTATCAAAAATTATACCTTTAGTCGGATTAAACGCTTCACATGGTAATTATATTACCAATGGTAAAAAGAGAAAATTCAAACTTTTTGTACTATTTATTTTTTGCTTCTAAAAGAATAACACATACCCGATGTATTTTATAAATATGACGAAAATTGCCCTACGGCTAGTGCGTCATTCATAGGCAAAGAAAAAAATATTTTTGATCGTTCCGATATAACGGCGCTAACACACATGAAATTCGTAAAAAAAAATCCTCTGTTTATAATTGACTTTTGAAAGACACGTCGATAAACAAAGAATAAAAATTTATTAATAAATATAAATGCACACATAACTGTATGTATATTTAATATAAACATATTAAAGTAATTAATAGTTGTTTTACACAGTCGATATACATGAAAAGAAATATACAAATTGCAAATCAAATATTTGCTGTTTTTTATTTTCCATATAGGAATATTAAACAATTATTTTTACAAAAATAATTTATATAAAAATATATTTATATAAAATATATAACAATTTATATAAAATATATAACAATTTATATAAAATATACATGGGGCATTTTATGTCAAGTGGCCCGATCAAAATTATAAAATGCACTAAATTTCATGTACAGACTGGAAATGTTTTTCAGAAAACAGAAACAAATTTTTAGATACTGGAATCTATTTGATCAAAAGTTATTTTAACCTCAAAAAGTGAACTTTTTCAAATTTTTTTAACGCCATCTTTTTTTACCGCTATTTAATTCATAATCTATCAACTTCTATGAACCCTACAGATAATCAAAATAAAAGTTCCACTGAAACTACAGTTACGTCTTGCGTAAATACAATAGCACGTAATGTACGTCCTACTAAACACCAAGCTATAATTATTGAATCTATCGATGATTATACTAATGACGATTACATATAGATATATTAGAAAAGTTAATCAAACCTATAGAAATTAGTTTTATATCTAAATTATCAGGCGAACGTGCTTGTTTTTTACTAAACAAGTGCGAAACTAGTCGAGAAGATTTCAAACAAAAAAATTCATATAAAAGAGTCAGTTTTAAACATGACATAAATTTAACAAAACCAGGGAGAGCGCATATATTATCATTCAGACGTCAAGTATATATTAAAGACGAATAGACACATTTATTGCCTGAATCAATGGAAATTATTTATGATAAAACAAAATATTGGATATACTTTATTATTGATTCGACACAATGCTTTGTAAACAAGGCGGCTACATAGCGTAATTGTGCCCAAGTATTCCAGCAACAGAAACTCTTATTGATACGCGAGAAGTAAATAATGATAATGGATCTCTTGTCAACTCTCAAGAATTTGCAAATATCAACAAATCTAAATCGGAGTAAACGACAATTCTGAATGAATCCTTAAAAAGACCTCCACCATCATCTTCAACCTCAAGCAACGCTTCTAATATTATTGATAATAAAGTTAAAAATACACCTAGTACAATAACTTAAATCACTACTACTAATGCATTAAATAAGAAACAGGCATTCAAAACTCCTTTACCAAAAAGATGTGCAGTAATCATACGTCAAATATAACTTTAAATATAAATGAAGAATTAACACAAGCTAAAGATTCTTTAGAAAATATTGACACTACGATCCCTTTAAAAAGTGATAAGTCTGCAGAATTCTTTTAAAGAGCTCATGAATGTTCTAACATATTAAATCTATCAAAAAATTATACAAGTAATACCGAAAGATTAATAAAAATTATTAAAAACATTTATCCAAATACTTTGAAAATAATATATTTAAGCTATATTCAAATGAATATAATCACTCCGATTCTAGTAAAAAATATTTAATTTATACTGGCATTATTAATAACCTAATAAAGAGTAACACACCCATCAACCGTAAGGTAAACGATGACGTACACAAAAACCCTGTCCCTTGGTGGGATTCAGATTGTGACAAGGCTATAAGATTAAGAAAAGTTTCCTTAAAAAAATATAAATTTACTTATAAAAATGAAGTCTGGCATACATACATTAAATATCGATCAGAAGCGTGAAAAACTCTTAAAATGAAAAGAAAAAATCATTATATACAATTTACTGAAAACATTGATATAAATACAAATCAGAGTTACGTATGGAAAATAAGTAAAAGCCTTAAAAATAAATGGACTAAAATTAAAACTGAAAACACTGAAAACCACCAAAATCAGGAAATAATCAATGCTGCTTTAGATAAAATTAGCCCCCCGTGGTACAAAACAAATCACGATTGGCTTCCTAAATGCGTGGAAAACAAATTTATAAGTGCATTATTTAGTTTTTTAGAATTTAACGCTCATTTACTCATTTTATTAGACTTTTTCAACAAGATATTTACTACTAGCACATTTCTAATGATTGGAAAAAGACATGTAAATTTTATTAAAACAGAAGATAAAAAAGCGTTAGGCCGATAAGTCTAACTTCATGCTTATGTAAAGTTTTCGTGTCATTATTAAAAAATAAACTTTAACACTGGGTATAGTAATAAATAATATCATAATCGCGAACAGGCTTTAAAAAAAGATAATACTGTAACGTTGATAATCTTTCCAATTTACATCTGTATAAATGAGTCATTTGTAAATAATAGAGATGTCCTAACCATCTTTCTCGATATTAGTGCACAAAATATAATTTGGTCGCGCGTGGTCGCGAAGTATAATGCGAGGGATAAGAGGAGATGCGTAGAATTTCAAAGGTTATATAGGTATACATAAGTAGAGAGTGAAATAAAGTCGTGGGTATAAAAAAGAGAAAAATAAGAGAAAGGAAACGGTCCGTTTTTTCTCGGGGTATATAATATACGACTTGCGCCGATTGTTAACGTCGATTTCGTTTAAAACCGCAAATTCCGAGGAAAAGTTTCGGAGGATAATTCACGTTTCGTACATATATGTGTACTTACGTAGGATTCACATAAATGTACTTTTAATCGTCCGTGTTGTTCGTACCGCGTGCATCAGCACTCGTCAATGTCTGACCTTCTCTTATACGACTCGAGTCGTTACTTGCCAAGACGAGAGCTCCAATCATTTTATTTTCTTCTCTCCTCCGATGTGAATATACCGAGGATCTGACGCACGTTGTATGAACCGAAAATATTGAATAATCCTATGAGTGATTATAGCGATCGCCTCTCGCGTTATTCAATGGGGTGCCAAAGCCAACTTTTATCATCCCTACCTTCCTGACCTCGAAAATTACATAAAATTAATTATAACAAAAAAATGAAAGTTATTTTACGTAATTATATAGGTGAATTGTCTCCCTCCTTTATTAATAATCTATCTGTCTTTGAAATTTGAAATAAAAATATTGACTAGTTTTTGAAAAATCCCTTACCTAAAATCTTGACATGCCTTTCAATTAGTCGAGCGCATAATCTCAAATTGCACGAAATTATCGTAAAGTTTGGTAAGAGGTTACTCGAAAAATAATCGATATTTTTGCTTCAAATTTTGAACTGGGGTAGATTATTAATAATGCAAAGGGACTGTCCTCCTCAATTTGCGTACATTATCATCCTTTTTAATTGTAACTCACTTTCTATGACTTTTGAAGTTGGTAAGGTAGGGAGGATAAAACGTGACTTTGGGACCCCTTTGAATCGTCGACATAGTGGATCGATTCGTTATAGATATATATATATATTTGTATACATAAGCGATATATTCTGGTTTTAAGTGCTTTTTAATGCATTTTGCACAGATCACTAGCATCAATTTTAGGTCGCAAGAGTTATCATTTTTATTTTATTCCTCAAGTCTGTTTGCTTTCAATACTCGGTATATATAAATACACTCTCCGCTAATGCATCTAAATCCGTGTAGTTTCATTTTTTCTCTTATTAATTATGCAAGAAGTACTTCATTTCATCCTGGATTCATTCGATTCGTTCTACGAAGATATGTAGAACACTCATCTCCTAGTTGCAATTAGCGATCGAGACCAGTCGGATAAATCATGTAAAGAAATTCCGATCGAATAGCCTGACTGGTTAATACACACACATAGACGATAATATAAATTAATCACACGATTGTTTATATGCACATCGCAGTCACACACCGGAGTAATTTAACATCAACTCCAATCTTAATGCACAATAATATAATTTTGTTGTGAATCTCTTGGGCATAAGAACTTGATTAAGAACATCAAAGGCGTTTTCCGAGATTCTACGAAAATGAAGAAATTAACGTTTGTCGGTGCTTGTCGTTCTTTGTAACGCGATCACTCAATCAAGAATCTAATATTCCTCGGTGAAATTACATTTTAATGAATTTCTTTCGCTATTCAATAATTAATTATGCAGTACTTTTTGAAGCGCCGGATAAGGTACTCCGAGTCCAGCATTAGATTTTATTTTATTTAAGTTCGACGTATTAGCGATGACAGATTTAGAATATCATTTAAATATATAGTGCTTCTATATATAATATTACGGTTTATTTTTAACTAAATAATAATATTATAATTTAAATTTACAAATTCTCTATTCTCGAAATTCGTTAAAATGAAAAAGTTGCTGTTGAAAATGATAACGAGAGTGTCACATCACCAGGATACTGATCTTTACCAAACTCTAAGATATGTTTACTGCTATAAAAATATAAAGAAACCCAGAGTTATAGATTCTAATACCCTTTCTTACGATAAATATTAACGGGGTGCCATAGTCTTTATCCTCCCTACCTTATCGGCAATCGTGATTATTAGTAATAAATGTGTAAATAAAACAGTATGTGAAAAAATAAGAGAAGAGGCGCCTTCATTTATTGATAATATAACTGTGTGCCGAATTTCAGATGAAAATTATATTGCGTTTTTGAGAAAAGTCTTACCAAAAATGTGAACCTCACCTCAACGAGGTGCAAAGATTTGATATTTTTCGTAAGACTTTTCTCGAAAACGCAATAATATTTTAATCTAAAAATCAGCACACAGTTAGATTGTCAATAAACGAAGGCGCCTCTTCTCTTATTTTTTCACGTACCGTTATACTTTTTTATTAATTAATCATCAAAAATTGAGTATGGAACCCCCTTAATAAATACCAATATTTTTCGTTAAAAAACCCTTGACTTTGATTGTTTATAACTCGGAAACGAATAAATATATGCTCCCAAACTCAAATCCAGATGAAAACTGAGATCGAGTAGATTTGATTAAAAAAAGGATGCTAAATTATCTAGATTTGCTCAAAAGTTATGAAAGAAATAAGAGTTAGATAAAATTTTGGTCTAAAAAAATCATTAAATTTTAATGCTGAATTTTCGTTAAAAATTCGTCTAATTTTTATTTCTTCCATAACTTTTGACCAAATTAAGATATTTAAGCTTTTTTTCAAAGTAGCACTCAATCACAGCTTTTCTTTTGAATTTTATTTTGAATGAAGTATTTTTGGCGAAATGATCCGTTTTTTGCTTATATTTATCGTTAAAAAGAGTGTTAGGGTCTAAAACTTTGGCTTCCTTCATATTTTTCTAGTTGTAAACATATCTTAGAGTTTGGTAAAGATTATATACTAAATTTCAATTCAGGTTTAATTATAATGATTAAATCCTGACGGAGTCAGCTAGTTTTCCTTCTAAACGAGCAGTTTTTCACTCGAACAAATTTAAAGAGTAGGAGCACTGATCCAATCTCGTGGTTACATAAAAAAATAGAGTGTAAAAATATTTTTCAGAATAATTTTTTGACAAACTCGGTAAATTTTTCTACTTTCCACGGTATCCGATTGGTATCCCGAAGTTCCGGATCTCGGTCGGAATTGTTTACGAAGATCCGCGAGAGAGCCGAGTAAACAGTGCAGCAGTCCGTGTGGCATCAACGAAGGATCCAAACTACCTTCGCCACTCTGGTAATTTATTCCTCAAACGTCCTAGCGCGCGAAGTCGAGCGAGACTATTCAGAATTGTTCGTGGAAAGTGCCTTTTTCTTTTCCTCCCGAGCTAATGCAGTTTTCATTCACAAATTCTGAATCGCCTCGGATGATCCGACTCCCTTTTCCTTCTTCTTCTTTTCTTCTTCTTCTTCCCTTTTTTGTTCTTTCGCGCGGTTAACCGATATTCCATTAAAATAAAGTATAAGCGACCTCTCCGCGCAGGTGGAACCGAGACATTTGCATCTCTCACCTATAGACTCTGGTTTCCAAAAATTAGCGCGATCGTTTAAAATGTTTATAGGAGGCAGAAGCGATCGGCACTTTGTTCACCGTTAACCCGAGATCGGCGAAGGAAAAACCGAGAGGGAAAAATGCAATTACTCGAATCAAAAATGAAAATGCCTCGGAGGCTTGGAGATTAAATGTCATTGCTCGGAACGGGCAGCGTAGTGAGAGAGAGAGAGAGAGAGACATACGTCGCGCGTGTATTTGACAAGGGAGCTGTACCCGATAAAGATTATACGGATTAGAGGAGCTCTATTTTCGTACCTGCGTCGACCGGGAAATTTCATTTTTATCGATTTTTTACCCCTCGAGTTATCCTGCTTTTTTTTTTACTTTTTTTACAGGAAATTGAGAGTACGCTACGGATATAAGTATAGTACATGAATTTCTGATATACGGGGGATATTGTAAGATCTAGACCTGATTACATCACTATGTGTACGTGTGTGTGCCACTGACACGCGTTTGTCGACAATATATATATATATGTAGATAAATTTTTTTAGAATTCTCGAAACGATGAGTGACGAGTTCGACGCTCTCCGTACTGTTATCAAACTATAAACGTCCAATAATTTCTCCATCAAGTCGAATATTCACCCGTTTGACGCCGCTGTTACGAATATTGTAAGCGGATCGTTTTGTGTGTGAAAAATCGTAAAAACGATACGCAATTTACTGTGCTCACAACACACAATTTAATCAATGAGAAAAATGAAGTTTATCAATGTTTCATTTAATATCATACTTTACTTATATGCATTGTGTTGCACTATTAGCCTTAATTAAAAAATAAGTGCGTTTGCACTAGGGGGGTTGCTTTGAATTACAAATGCTTAATTTAGCATTCACGGATAATTTCGTTACGTGCTCGGAAAATGTTAATTCCCAGTCTTATCCATATTCAGGTTTAAAGAAAAAGAGAAGAACGAAATAGAGAGGGGGAGATTGCTTCGAACTCGATATACATACAATGTAAATCCTGTACTGTACCTTTAATTAAAACCAATAATTTATTAATCGTGATCGGTGTGTGCGTGTATGTGTATGCATACGGTTAATAATTAGGTATTATTTTGCGCAAAATCCGAGAATTCCGTCGGTAGTGCGAGGGAAATTAATTAAGTATCCGTGAAATGACAACTTTGAATAGTTTGTAAAATCATTTCCATAAACTCTGCGCGGAGATAAAGGTTTTAGTAGTTGATGACGATGTTATATCGAGTAGATAATTGACGATTATTATAAAAATTACTATGTTTCGTATAGGAAGAATTTACATTTATTTACTTTTATTTAACAATTTAGTTATAAATATAGTAAATATTTATGAATCTTTAGTAACATTTTTACGAATAGAAAATAGTAGTTTTTATAATAATTGTCAAGTCAGTCTCTCGATTACTTAATTTGGTCATTATCACTAACAAGGAGACTCTCATATGTTTGGGAAACGGATCGTGCCCAGCTTGTAGGATATGTTTTCTAATATAAAAATATGTAGAAAGTTAGAGTCACAGACCCTAACAATCCTTTTTTCAAAAGTAATACGCTATTAAAACAAAATTTCCAAAAATTAGAGACTTCACTTCCAATGCTTGTCACTTCTAACCTATCAAATATTAACATTCAAATCAAAGTTTAATGGAAAGCTGTGATAAAATAGATATAATTTAAAAAGACGCTTAAATCCGTTGAAATGGAGCAAAGTTATAGCCGAATTAAGAATTACAAGCAATTTTAAACAAAAATTGGGCAGTACAAATTTTATTAATTTTTTGATTTAAAGCTAAATTTTTTAAAATTCTTAATTCGGCTATAACTTTGCTCTATTTTAACGGATTTAAGCGTCTTTTTTTTAAATTATATCTATTTTATCTCAGCTTTCCATTAAACTTTGATTTGAATGTCAATATTTGATAGGTTAGAAGTTACAAGCATTTGAAGTGAAGTTTCCACTTTTTGGAAATTTTGCTTTAATAGATAAATTCTCCGGTGCATCACTAAAAAAGATTTTTTTATTAAAAATTACAAAATATTTTGTAAAATTGACGATATAGTTTCTAGCAAAGAGTTCTGAGTGTGTCAAGCTGAGGAAAATTACTATATAATTTATATCAAAATTTACAAAAATTATAGTGAATATAAGAATTATAGTAAATTTAATTATAAACTAATCTACTGGAAACTATAGTAATTTTCATCAGTTTGTCAGTCTGTCACTTGTTTACTAGGGTAGTGTTGTAATTTTTAATCTTAACTTTTTCTCTGCGTAGTAGGTAAATGTTTCAGTGAAATTTGGTCAATTTCATAGAGTCAAAACGACGTAATTGTCTAGGAGCCATGGGGATTTTCGTGGTCGAGGTCCAGTCACAAATCCAAGTGTTCTAAGACTATTTTGGTTCGCTGATCACGAATTTCGAGGGTGTTTTGTTTAAAACTGGATTTCGAAAAAGTTATTAACAATTTAATTGTTTAAATGGCTACTATAAATCAATTTGTTTGTTTGAAATTGGTTTTTAGGCACATTAAATTATGGAATATTAATATACAATTAATTACGTTTATTAATGTTCGAAGATGTTAATTACAACCGGAGATATTGTAAATTTAAAATTCTGGCTTTCTTTATATTTTTATAGCAGTAAACATTTCTTAGAGTTTGGTAAAGATCCGTTTCCTAAAGGGTGTGGACTCTCCTTATAAGTTGTTAATGGAAGATGTGTATAGATTATTGCATTTATGTCGGTAACAACGAGTTTTAAGAAAAATTGTGTTGATCGATATATACGTTAATATGAATATTTTTAATCGGACTCCAATTTTTCATCTTTCCAACAACTACATTCGATCTAGACTCTAAAGTGTATAAAATGTGTAAGTGAGTAATAACGAGTGGTATATAAATCGAATTTTCGAATAAGTATATAAACTTGTCGATTTACACATTCTTGCGTTAACTTTTAGACTTTAAGATTTATAGTACACATCTCATATACTCTCTTTTAATTCTAATAAATAATTTAGATGCGCATATTATAAGGAAAAACCCAAATAGCTGAAAAATACAGAAACGTTTAATTTTTTCTATAGCGTCAAATATCGCTGTAATTCGAATAACAAAATTTCCTAGGGTAATTCATAAATTCTAGGTATCCGAGTAAATTTATATCTTATAATTTAAAGGTTGTATCAATACATCGAAATATCCGCAAAACGCAATTGTTGCAAATATAATAGAAAATTATTTTTTTTATAATCTTTTATAACACACCGTCATCACTGCTACTTTTTCATTATTATTACGGTTTTACCATTTGCATTTACCGAGCAACATTCGGCTGTTTTAACTATTTTACTTACCTTTTCCTTGTACATTCAATAATTACATATAAAAATAATTCACTTTAAATGTTTCAAACAAATTATAAGTTATACTTTTATTTAAATACTTTTATATTATAAATACTTATATATAAATTATAAATACTTTTGTTCGTAACGTGTCTGTTCGAAAATTGTTGAACTTCATTTGTATTAATAAGTACTTATATAATATTTGCTACAAATTACGGTAATGATTAATGATAATCCGATTACATAATATTCACGTAAACGGGATGTCTCCTGCTTAACCTGACGAAAAACGTTCGGATCCCTACTCAACAAGACCTTTCCATATGCATATCATATTTGGTAAATATTATGTTTCAGAGTAGGGATAACACATCGGGATATTTGAACAAAAATAAACATATAATCGCATTTATTGAATATTGGAGTAATATAGGTAATATAGGCATGATCAGTATAATACCTGAACATAGTCTATACAGAGTGGGTGATGCAGGAAAGAGAAGTCGTAATGGTAAAGTACGATGGGAGGATAAAAAGTATAGTATATTAACAAAGGAGAGAAGTCGAGAGAGAGAGAAGTCGAGAGAGAGAGAGAGAGAGAGAGAGAGAGAGAGAGAGAATTCCCAGTGTTAGTTTTTCACATTGTTAATCCTAACGGATGCACGGTAGACGACTATCACCCGATGGCGATCTCCCATATAACGAAAGCAACTTCGCACGTTAGCAACGTCGACTCTCCTCCTCTTCAACCTCCTCCTCCTCCTTCAGGACGGTTGATCTACAATCCGAGTAACGGAAATCGTTATAATGCACCGCCATTACCAGGTAATGCTTACGTCTGCGACGTGAATCAACCCATTTTCCACGGGTCGGGTTAGACAACGCTCGCGGGACACCGAGGAAATACGCTCGCCATACTCATACCATTTCGTACTCCTTGGTGATTCAGTAGCAGCCACTGGCGTTTCTTATCTCGCGGAAAGTGCTGCGTGCGCACTATCGACTAGAGCCAACCTCTCTCTCTCTCTCTTACCTTATCAACTCAAACAGGCCTCGAGCATTGTGCTACTTTGAGCGCAGTTTTACCTTTCCTCTTCCTCTCCTTCCCCCCCTCTCTCTCTCTCTCTCTCTCTCTCTCTCTCTCTCTCGACTTCTCTCTCTAAGCGCGTACGATCTTTTTTCCTCCGTTCTACCGATCGTTTTCTTTTGTCTATCTCTTGCGGGATGATAGCTCGATCGACGCTCTTTATCCACGATGCCTGTTTAAAAAGGGTACCACACCGGTTCCTTCGATCGACCAGGCTAACAGGACAAGAGTTTCCATATAACTTTTAACTTTGTTTTCAACAATTTTTGATTGAAACTTTTCCCTTTTTTCCCGTGTTCTTCGACGTCCTATCTTGTTACGACTTTGCGAGGTTGTTGATGGATTTCCAGATGTAAAACTACGGTGCGCACAAACTATATATATATATAAGCCTTTTACCATAACAATGTTGCTATGCACGCTTACTCTTTCTTTCTATTTTTCTTTCTTTCTTTATTATTGTTATTATCAATTTAAAGACAACCGAACTTTTTGTCTTTGAAAGATAAATTTCAAGTGGCGCGTCAATGTTTACTGAGTTTTGTAAATTGTTTCCTCGCTGATATTTTTTTTTCCTCAGGGTAATTTAAAACTAGGCCTACCAAATTAATCCAGAAAAATTTTGTAAAAACTGGATTTCGAAAAAGTTATTAACAATTTAATGTTTAAATGGCTACTATAATCAATTTGTTGTTTGAAATTGGTTTTTAGGCACATTAAATTATGGAATATTAATATACAATAATTACGTTTATTAATGTTCGAAGATGTTAATTACAACCGGGAGATATTGTAAATTTAAATTCTGGCTTCTTTATATTTTTATAGCAGTAAACATTTCTTAGAGTTTGGTAAAGATCCGTTTCCTAAAGGGGTGTGGACTCTCCTTATAAGTTGTTTAATGGAAGATGTGTATAGATTATTTGCATTTATGTCGGTAACAACGAGTTTTAAGAAAAATTGTGTTGATCGATATATACGTTAATATGAATATTTTTAATCGGACTCCAATTTTTCATCTTTCCAACAACTACATTCGATCTAGACTCTAAGTGTATAAAAGGTGTAAGGTGAGTAATAACGAGTGGTATATAAATCGAATTTTCGAATAAGTATATAAACTTGTCGATTTACACATTCTTGCGTTAACTTTTAGACTTTAAGATTTATAGTACACATCTCATATACTCTCTTTTAATTCTAATAAATAATTTAGATGCGCATATTATAAGGAAAAACCCAAATAGCTGAAAAATACAGAAACGTTTAATTTTTTCTATAGCGTCAAATATCGCTGTAATTCGAATAACAAAATTTCCTAGGGTAATTCATAAATTCTAGGTATCCGAGTAAATTTATATCTTATAATTTAAAGGTTGTATCAATACATCGAAATATCCGCAAAACGCAATTGTTGCAAATATAATAGAAAATTATTTTTTTATAATCTTTTATAACACACCGTCATCACTGCTACTTTTTCATTATTATTACGGTTTTACCATTTGCATTTACCGAGCAACATTCGGCTGTTTTAACTATTTTACTTACCTTTTCCTTGTACATTCAATAATTACATATAAAAATAATTCACTTTAAATGTTTCAAACAAATTATAAGTTATACTTTTATTTAAATACTTTTATATTATAAATACTTATATAAATTATAAATACTTTTGTTCGTAACGTGTCTGTTCGAAAATTGTTGAACTTCATTTGTATTAATAAGTACTTATATAATATTTGCTACAAATTACGGTAATGATTAATGATAATCCGATTACATAATATTCACGTAAACGGGATGTCTCCTGCTTAACCTGACGAAAAACGTTCGGATCCCTACTCAACAAGACCTTTCCATATGCATATCATATTTGGTAAATATTATGTTTCAGAGTAGGGATAACACATCGGGATATTTGAACAAAAATAAACATATAATCGCATTTATTGAATATTGGAGTAATATAGGTAATATAGGCATGATCAGTATAATACCTGAACATAGTCTATACAGAGTGGGTGATGCAGGAAAGAGAAGTCGTAATGGTAAAGTACGATGGGAGGATAAAAAGTATAGTATATTAACAAAGGAGAGAAGTCGAGAGAGAGAGAAGTCGAGAGAGAGAGAGAGAGAGAGAGAGAGAGAGAGAGAGAATTCCCAGTGTTAGTTTTTCACATTGTTAATCCTAACGGATGCACGGTAGACGACTATCACCCGATGGCGATCTCCCATATAACGAAAGCAACTTCGCACGTTAGCAACGTCGACTCTCCTCCTCTTCAACCTCCTCCTCCTCCTTCAGGACGGTTGATCTACAATCCGAGTAACGGAAATCGTTATAATGCACCGCCATTACCAGGTAATGCTTACGTCTGCGACGTGAATCAACCCATTTTCCACGGGTCGGGTTAGACAACGCTCGCGGGACACCGAGGAAATACGCTCGCCATACTCATACCATTTCGTACTCCTTGGTGATTCAGTAGCAGCCACTGGCGTTTCTTATCTCGCGGAAAGTGCTGCGTGCGCACTATCGACTAGAGCCAACCTCTCTCTCTCTCTCTTACCTTATCAACTCAAACAGGCCTCGAGCATTGTGCTACTTTGAGCGCAGTTTTACCTTTCCTCTTCCTCTCCTTCCCCCCCTCTCTCTCTCTCTCTCTCTCTCTCTCTCTCTCTCGACTTCTCTCTCTAAGCGCGTACGATCTTTTTTCCTCCGTTCTACCGATCGTTTTCTTTTGTCTATCTCTTGCGGGATGATAGCTCGATCGACGCTCTTTATCCACGATGCCTGTTTAAAAAGGGTACCACACCGGTTCCTTCGATCGACCAGGCTAACAGGACAAGAGTTTCCATATAACTTTTAACTTTGTTTTCAACAATTTTTGATTGAAACTTTTCCCTTTTTTCCCGTGTTCTTCGACGTCCTATCTTGTTACGACTTTGCGAGGTTGTTGATGGATTTCCAGATGTAAAACTACGGTGCGCACAAACTATATATATATATAAGCCTTTTACCATAACAATGTTGCTATGCACGCTTACTCTTTCTTTCTATTTTTCTTTCTTTCTTTATTATTGTTATTATCAATTTAAAGACAACCGAACTTTTGTCTTTGAAAGATCAAACTTTAGAGTTTGCGCGCGTTCAATGATTTAAAACTGCATCCGTTTTTCCTAAATTAAAGTTTCCTCGCTCCCGATATCTTTTTTTCCTCAAGGGTATGTGATACCCAAATTGCAGAGGCCTACATAGATAATCATAAAAATTTTAAAACCTAATTATAAGAGAAAACACCAAATAGCTGAAAAAGACCGAAACGTTTAATTTTTTCTATAGCGTCAAATATCGCTTGTAATTCGGAATAACAAAATTCCTAGGGTAATTCATAAATTCTAGGTATCCGAGACTTATAATTACAATTTTTAAAGGTGTATCGATACATCGAAATATCCGCAAAACGCAATTGTTGCAATTAATAGGAAATTTTTTTTTTTATAACCTTTTATAACACACCGTCATCACTGCTATTTTAATTATTTGACTAATATACATATATTAACTAATAGGTTTTACTATTACATTTACCGAACAACATTCGGTGCTTTAAACTATTTACTTACCTTTTCCTTGTACATTCAATAATTACATATAAAAATAATTCACTTTAAATGTTTCAAACAAATTATAAGTTATACTTTTATTTAAATACTTTTATATTATAAATACTTATATATAAATTATAAATACTTTTGTTCGTAACGTGTCTGTTCGAAAATTGTTGAACTTCATTTGTATTAATAAGTACTTATATAATATTTGCTACAAATTACGGTAATGATTAATGATAATCCGATTACATAATATTCACGTAAACGGGATGTCTCCTGCTTAACCTGACGAAAAACGTTCGGATCCCTACTCAACAAGACCTTTCCATATGCATATCATATTGGTAAATATTATGTTTCAGAGTAGGGATAACACATCGGGATATTTGAACAAAATAAACATATAATCGCATTTATTGAATATTGGAGTAATATAGGTAATATAGGCATGATCAGTATAATACCTGAACATAGTCTATACAGAGTGGGTGATGCAGGAAAGAGAAGTCGTAATGGTAAAGTACGATGGGAGGATAAAAAGTATAGTATATTAACAAAGGAGAGAAGTCGAGAGAGAGAGAAGTCGAGAGAGAGAGAGAGAGAGAGAGAGAGAGAGAGAGAGAATTCCCAGTGTTAGTTTTTCACATTGTTAATCCTAACGGATGCACGGTAGACGACTATCACCCGATGGCGATCTCCCATATAACGAAAGCAACTTCGCACGTTAGCAACGTCGACTCTCCTCCTCTTCAACCTCCTCCTCCTCCTTCAGGACGGTTGATCTACAATCCGAGTAACGGAAATCGTTATAATGCACCGCCATTACCAGGTAATGCTTACGTCTGCGACGTGAATCAACCCATTTTCCACGGGTCGGGTTAGACAACGCTCGCGGGACACCGAGGAAATACGCTCGCCATACTCATACCATTTCGTACTCCTTGGTGATTCAGTAGCAGCCACTGGCGTTTCTTATCTCGCGGAAAGTGCTGCGTGCGCACTATCGACTAGAGCCAACCTCTCTCTCTCTCTCTTACCTTATCAACTCAAACAGGCCTCGAGCATTGTGCTACTTTGAGCGCAGTTTTACCTTTCCTCTTCCTCTCCTTCCCCCCCTCTCTCTCTCTCTCTCTCTCTCTCTCTCTCTCTCTCGACTTCTCTCTCTAAGCGCGTACGATCTTTTTTCCTCCGTTCTACCGATCGTTTTCTTTTGTCTATCTCTTGCGGGATGATAGCTCGATCGACGCTCTTTATCCACGATGCCTGTTTAAAAAGGGTACCACACCGGTTCCTTCGATCGACCAGGCTAACAGGACAAGAGTTTCCATATAACTTTTAACTTTGTTTTCAACAATTTTTGATTGAAACTTTTCCCTTTTTTCCCGTGTTCTTCGACGTCCTATCTTGTTACGACTTTGCGAGGTTGTTGATGGATTTCCAGATGTAAAACTACGGTGCGCACAAACTATATATATATATAAGCCTTTTACCATAACAATGTTGCTATGCACGCTTACTCTTTCTTTCTATTTTTCTTTCTTTCTTTATTATTGTTATTATCAATTTAAAGACAACCGAACTTTTGTCTTTGAAAGATCAAACTTTAGAGTTTGCGCGCGTTCAATGATTTAAAACTGCATCCGTTTTTCCTAAATTAAAGTTTCCTCGCTCCCGATATCTTTTTTTCCTCAAGGGTATGTGATACCCAAATTGCAGAGGCCTACATAGATAATCATAAAAATTTTAAAACCTAATTATAAGAAAAATCTGAAAAAAAAATTACATTTACTGTTCAAAAGAAATCGAATATCGTGACGGAAAGATTTTTACGAAATAATTAATTATAAATTAATTATACGTAAATCACTATTTTTTGTTCGGTGATACATATAGCTACCAAAAAATAATTCACGGCTGCCGAAAAATCTCGGTGTTTTATCAATAAAAAGATTCGTAAAAATACACGGGTTATCTCCAAAGGAAACACAATATCGTTACAGAACACTTTTTTCGATAAATTGAATTCCTCGATTAATAAGAAATATATCATTTTTCTATTTTTTCAGGTTCACATCGCGTTAAAAGTGATTAAAGTATTCGAGGAGGATATATTATATAGTATAACACTCGAGGATTCGTCTCGATTACGCAATGCGATCTGCTGTGTCACACATCAAAGTAAACGCAAATCGAACGTACATTTACGCGTGAGAAAATGTGTATATATATATATATATATATATATATATAATTGCGTGTGTGTGTGCGTGTGTGTGTGTGTGTGAAGCCATATAGGGCTGATCTTCGCGGTAACAGGGGCGACACGAAGATACGGTATATAGGATCACTTGACGAGACGCGGGAAAACAGGATGGAGGAATATAACGGTGGTAATGCCACTCATCGTCGTCGTCGTCCAGAGACTCCATTATCCTGATAAATTAGCGCCTCGTCGAGCGCACCGAATGCACCCGCGAATTCGCACTCTCTACCCCATGATCCTCCTCCTACTCCTCTGCATGGCTCACGCGCGTATATACACATATATACAAACCGAGCTAGCGTTTGAAAGTGCTCGCGTATTTTGTACCTGAAAGAGAGAAGCACCGCGTAAATACGCCGCTCTCCTCGGCTTACTAATAAGGTCTCGTTGAGAGGGTAACCAAGAGAAAGAGAGAAAGAGAGAGAGATGTACACATAACCAAGTCAAATTCACGCCTGGATCTCTTCTATATGTTATACTGAATGAACGAGACATCTATATACGTAACATTTTTCTCTTATTTTGACCACTCGCAAGCTCGATTTAAACGCGATGTTGCGTTGACACTCTTGATTCTTTACAAGTATACGGGTAAACCATAGACAGTGATTAGCCACTTTTTACAAAATGTATCATGTATTTACTGTTAAACTGATCTGTTACTCTTAGATTAAATGCAATCAGTAGCTAAGAATCTTTTTCTGCAAATTTTTTGTTTTATTAATTTTATAATTAATATTTTAAACAGCGAATGAATTCACGAATTATTCCACTACTGTATTTCGAGGTTGCATTGGCCAAATAAATATTTTTCTTTCAATAAACATTTACTAAAATTATTTTATTTTTAATAAAATAACTACAGGTGAAACAGCCTTGAGATGGAAAATAGAACCTACACCACAAAATTTGAATTTTATTATTTGTAAGGTGTTGCGTATAAGAAGGATAGGAGCGAGCGAGAAAATGGAAAAAGTCGGATGAAAAAACTGAGAAAAACGATTCTTTCATTCAAAGAAACCATGAATTTCGTAGCGTTAAATTTTATTTCATTTGTACCATATTCCTTTATAAACTTCGTTTTGTAAAAGAAAAATGTTCATTATCTTATATGAAGTACATAATTCTTAATAGTTAAAGAATAAGACGTGAAGAAAATAATCATTTTTAGAAAATTTACAATTGTAAACAAAACTCTTATTTGATATTAATTATAATACAAATAAATGATTATTTACAGATATGTGAAAATATAATCTTAATTTATTTATTCTTATTAATTTTCTTTATTGTATTTAATTTAAATTTAATACATGTCAATTGCGAAAACTGATTAATTCACTGAACTCGTATACAAATCACAATTTTTACTTATAAGTGATTAGCGTCTGAACTATAAATAATTTAAATATCATGTGCACCTTGCCAAATCAAGTCATATTAAACTTTATTATTATGTGCCTTTCGCAAGAAATTCTTTCATCCAAAAAATTACTTTTCTCAGTATATGCTACCTTCCATGCTGCTTCGACAGCGCTTAGAATCTTCAACATTTCGTTTCTTCGGTTACCCGACTCGATCTCACAGACAACTTTAGTCGCGGCTGTGTACGTCACGAAGGTTAACATGCATTTCTGATAATTCAATTTTACTAGTCTTTTAAATTTATCACTAAATTATTGATAAAATTTTTATTATACAGTAAGTTCAACAAGTAATTCGCTTTCATTTAGAATTAGGGTAGTTTTAATTATAATAATTAACATAATTGTTAAACTCAAATTATAATGTACACATAAGTAATTTAAACGTTTATGTGTCAGTATAATTATACCGTTTGGCACTCCTAGTCCTCTTAGCAGAACAATCTTCATTAACTCTCTGATGCTCGTTTTTTTGTACATCATTATTTTCAATGAGACCCTACTTAAAAAGATTTTTGAGGGTGCTGTATAAATAAGGGTCAAATTTCTTTAAAAATTTTCTTTATAAATTTTTTATAAAAAAGTGTAACATGATTTGGGGATAACAAATGTTCAGTAAAATCATATGGTCATCAAATTTATAAATTACTGATTTCTTTAAAAAAATATCTCAAAACTAAAATTTAGGTGAATCAAAATTATCACACTTTGCAACAAAAATGTTAAGATTGAAAACGCGTTAAATAAAATAAAATCAAACCAAATTTAAAATATTAAATTGTTATTTAATTAAAGTAATTACTTACATTTATAAATTCCATTTCATTATTAGTCGATCTCAATGAGTAACCGCTCGTTTTCATTTTCGATCAATCATCTAGACTTTTGCTGAATTAAATTTCGTTAAATATATAAATTGATAATTGTAAAATCTAATTAGTTAAATTTTGTACTAATTGTATAAATGATTCGATTTAACAATTGTAGAATTAAAGACTAAAGAAAGAATAAATTAAAGTCTTTACTTATTAAGATTGTTTTAAAAATTAAATCAAACTTTTCGAAACTTAAAGTAATATTTCTATTTTATTTTTAAAAACACTGTCATTGATCTTGTTGTAATACTCGTTCATCCTAACATTAAGTTATATAGTGCGTGAATTTCGTGATTGGTCAATGGAAAATTCAAATAGCGAAGAAGATACTAATATAGATTCTTAAATTGCTTTAAGAAAATTTACAAAATTTGATCCTTTTAATCGATGCACGATCGATTCATAAATTTTACAACCGTACCATTTCCTGTAGTTTCTAATTAGAAAAAAAGTGGTGGAAATTATTAATCCTTGTAAAAAGAGTATATACTGCAACATCGAGATTGACGTCTAACGGTGTATAAGAGTAACGGCATTTCCAGGGCAAAAGAAATAATTTACCGATTGGATAAGAAAGTATCGTATCTATAAGCTTCTCGTCTAATTACTTTACTCCAATTAAAAAAAAGGGCATTTCTTACACTATTTATTTAAACGACATTAGATACGAAGAGTTTTCAAACGGATGAAAATTAAAGATTCATAAACTTGTACCACCTATATTTTGCAAACCGTATTTTCTCTACCTTTTATCACGCGAATAAAATTTAATTATATAACATGTACATATGCAAATCTAACATTGAGTGAAAAAGAAAAAAAGGACGCGTACGCGATCGTTGCTTTGGTACTTTCTCTTGATAATATTGGTTTTACAGACACATTAGGTGTAATAGAAAGTAATCATAACTCATATTAGTATACACCGGCAGCCCGCGTATATAAAACTTTTACTTTCTCTTCGCTCATTGAACTCTCATACTGCACCCGTTAGTATAAACTAGATCATGAGGTTTTCGAAACCTTAATTTAAAGTTGTATTTGTGTACTGATACAAAAGAATTGCTTTCTTTTCTTGTTAACGGGACGTAAAAGTCAATGTTTATCGACCGAGTCAATGGAGGCGGAAAAAGTATTTAAATACAATAAATGTCATCAATTATACTTATAATTATAATTATAATTATAATTGTTTAAGAATTGTTTCGGATATAGAAAAATATCATAATAATTATTAATATAGTGTGCTTCGAGAAGATTTAAATTGGTTTGCAAACAATTTATATTAGTATGTCTTAGTATTAAAAAAATTATAATTTGTATTTGTTAGGAGGTGTTTGGAAGATGCTCATTGTTGGTTAATGAGATCAAGTGCAGAAATGTCAGTGGCTCAATTTTGTACTACGGGTAGTGCGTCAACCTCAGCTTCGGAGTGAATGGAGATGAGTGATGAAAGAAAGAAATCGCTTAGCATTGGCGATTGATCTCGCTTTCTTCTCAAATAAATAAATAAGTTTAGGCCAGATCGCGCACTTTAGGTGATGTAATGTTGAGCACCAGAATCAATGTGCCAGTTACAGTCGCTGGTATGTTAGCATTCTGTTGATCAGTTGTACCAGAATTACCTTTACTTATTTGCCATTCTCGTGCGTAAAGAACCTGGGTATACCATAATAAAGAGACCGGGATAGCCAAGGGCAGTGAATGTAATGTCTCATGTTTTACCCTTAAATCCCGTCGAAATACCAGTTATTTTAACCTCATACGCATCCACATTTGTCAAGCTACTTGAAATAGAGTGAAGATCGTGCTTAAATACTATTAATTTCGGTCTTATATTATCAATATTATACTAATCCTTTTTTCACGTACATATACCCGAGTACTCGTTTCTTGTATGCATTTCTGGAAAGAGGTTGACAATTTTACAACATAATTAAAAATATTTGGTTTATCCAAAGTATCATCGCTACTGGAAAGCTCGAATGACTGTTGGAACGTCGATGTGAGAGAAGAAGCGAATCGTTTTCCAGGATTCGAATTAGTACAAGTTCTACACATTTACTCTAGGAGTGAGGTCTACTACTTGAGACCAAGCATATTACTAAAATATTATTAAAGGAATTATCGCAGATAGTACAGATGCTAGATTCATTCAGATTTCTAGTTGTTTTTAGTGGACGGGAAGACCCATCATATACGAGCAATGCCCATGATAGATCTTTACCTATATATTAGCTTTGATATGTGAGATACCACATTTACCCAATTTTTTGGCACTAGCGCTACACGAGACAGCCTTATATTTTCATCATCGCAAAATGTGTGATGCATCAAAATATACTAGATATTGGGTTGTAAGAGAAATTTATGCGTATTAGAACTGATTTGAGGCCCTCCCTAAAATGTATGTATGGATGTATGTAATCATATATCTAAGATAACTCAGTCAATTTTTGATCGATTTTGTTCAGATTTACAGGGTAACTTCGTCATAATGTAATTAGATAATGGTCCTATTTTCGGATATATAGCACTGAAACACTTTAAATTATGGCATTATTTTTGATTCCTTAGAAACGGTTATGTAGCATTATCTTGAAATGTATTAATCCTGCATAAAAACTTTGTACGGACGAAATGCTCCTCTCAAAATAATAAAACCTTTTGCTATTGTACACTTTTACGTTCAGAATAATATTTTCAAAGATAAATAGTTAAAAACGGTCAAAATAATGAAAAAGGTACAAAAATTTTTTCGCAATAAAACTAAATCTATCGTTTATACAGAAAAATTTTTAATGAACGAAATGTTCATTTTAGAATAACAAAATTTTATTCTATTATACATTTAACGCTCAGAACAATATTTTTGAAGGTTAACTTAGAGAAACGGTTAAAACCATGAAAAAAGTACTAAAATTCGTATTTTTTTGTAATAAATCGAAATGTATTATTCGTACAACAATATTTTAAAAAATAAAAAGAAAAACGGTCTAAATAACGAAAATAGTACAAAAAATCACATTTAACAGAATAAAATTAAATACATCGCAGTGCGTGTGAATTGTGACATGATCCGAAGGCGAAAATGATAAGCACATAATTCGAAGTTATGTTTTTATTACTATCTCTTATGATGTATATTATATTTTGTGGGCCAAAAATCCCAAGCTTTGTGAAAGTTAATAAAAGTTGAATTATTGTTTCATGTAGTTTACCCAATACTCACAAACAATGCGAGCGCGAAGCGCGAGCTTTACACGGTCGTGCCTTATATGCATAGCTTTTTGCATGCCTTGCAACGCGCGGAGGAGCTCTAGAACAAAAGCTTAAGGCCGCACGTGTCGAGCTAATTTTTAACATTTTTTAAATTATAGTTTATATTTACTTATCAGTTTTTCTAAGTATCCGTATTACCGATGTCAAGTGATCAAGTGTGACATAATTATATCTGAATTTTATCAATGTCCGTCATTAATCTATTGGAACGATAAAATACTACTTTTTGACTACTTCTAATACACGACAGTAAATATTCAAAGAAAATCAAGTTTGAAAAAGATAAAATTTTTATCATTTTAACATTAGTTTCCTAATGTGTAAAATTTTGATGAACGTTTGAGTAGCACTGAGGCCCTTTGTTTTACAAACACTGCATCAATTATAGAAACAAATTAACGGTATGTCGAACCCAAGTTACAGGAATCTACAACTTTCAACATAAGAATTATGTTAGAAATATTGAATTAAAAATCTGAAAAAATTCATTTTAGTAGTTTAAAACACAAGCGAGAGTATGGCGTTTTGATTTTTTAACGAAAAATAATTTTTATTAGTAATAATTGAATAAACAATTTTCGGTCAGTAATTATTGGTTTAAAAGGCATGAATTTTCAACCCAAAAATCAGAATTAAATTACAGATTTAAATATCTGAATACATTATTCAAAACATGCCTAGGGGCTCGGCGTTCTCGATTTTTTCAAAAATGTTTTCTTTTGTTTATAAAAAAAATATTAATAATGACCATTTTCTGAGTCCGACATCCCCTTAACACTAATGCGTAACTATCTGGATATCAATTTTATAAGTAAGTAAACACTGACGATATATATGCTATCACTATATTAACACAATCACAAGTAATACCGGTCACAAGCTAAGAAAATGTAAATTATCGACAGTTTTAATCTTTTTCCCCGTTTGCCCGATTCAAACGAGCTGGTACTTTGAGAAACCTTATGGCTCGAAAAATAGATTAGTAATTCATATTGGAATTTAAATAAAATCCTGAGAACGTTCCCCTTCGTTACGATTGTGCAAAGTTTCAAAGCGATTGACGCAGAAGTCAATGAGATTAATTATGAATTTACTGATATTTAAAAAGTTTTAATCCTAAATTAAAACTCAAACTACTGTATCCATTGCTTTAAAACTTTACATAATCATAGGTTAAATCCTGACAAAAAGCAATTTTCTCGTGCTTCTTTTTTTAATTTTAATACACATAATATTAAAATTAATTTATGTAAACAAAATAGTACACTTCGGTCAATTATTTTAATTATGGTTTTGACATCCTCATAAATTCAAGCCAATAAGTAATACAAGAATAATATTCCCCAACGGTTACATTTCCAGACGAAAATACACCGTGATTCACGTATACAGTATATATAAACGTAAAGTCCAACCGAATGTTTAACGCTATATATATGCTTTTAATAAGAGGAGTAAGTGAGAGAAAGAGAGATCTCGACCGGATTGTTCATTTTCATCAACATTCACCGCGTATGTAAAAATACCAAAATCAGCCTCGTAAATATTCAGGTGGATGGGCGTGCGGGCTAGAAAACTACGCGAACCAGACAGACGAAATCGTAAAGCTTTGATAATAAAGGCCCTTAACCGAATCCTCTCGCGTATTACCATCGTTCTTATGTACCTAAACAACAACAAGAACAACAACAACAACAGCAACAAACAACAACACTTTCCTCTCCTAATTTACGCACATCTCGTCCGGTCGGGTGTAACGATATTGGCGTTTTGTCTTCCCGAAATCGAGCGTACATCTTAACGGAGAGCTCACACGGTGGGGAGTGTGCAGGGTTTAACCGCGAAAGTAGACTCATCGAGTGCGAGGTGAATTTATAGAATCGTCCGGTAGTCCCCGTATAAAACCCGTATTCCGAACCGTTCAGGAGAGAGATAACCGTGAGGTACGTATATATATATACATATATATACGCAACGTATTGATTAGCAATTTCCCCGGCTCCTCCACACATGTTTGCTCTCTTAAGTTTATCGCGAGCGTACTATACACCGCACGTTCCTTGGTACAGGTAATCGAATTAGCGGTCGTTCTTCCACGAGTTTATACTATACCTCTCTCCATCGAATTTCGTTTCCCGTACGGATATCTTCGGAATCGCTTCCATTTCCGGCGAAAGAGTCTATTCTCTCCTTTTTTCGGTATGTATCCACCTATAACGCCTTCCCTTTCTTTTTTTTTTTATTACTCGGTATATACGTAAGCTCCACCTCTATCTCTCGTTGTTCCTTCTCGCGAGTATGTATATGTATACCTCTTTTTTTCCTTACCGCTTATCTGCTCCGCGCGGTTTTTGCACCGCGATACACAACCGCTTATTCCTTTCTTTCTTTTTTGTTTCTCGCGCGAAAGTAATCGGCAATTGGGAGGACGACTTTTCCTTTCCTGCGTGTGTGTGTAGAAGAAGAGAATCTTCTCTTAGGTAAATGGGAATTTTCTATCTGTCGACTCGATGGCATCGATTAATTTTTTATCGGTATACCCTTGGATTTTTATATATAGGTACCCTCCGAGCTAATCAAAGTGCCAATTGAGAAAAAAAAAACGAGGAAGTCGTTCCAATCGATAATGCGTTCTTAAACATCTGATGTTCTATATATATAGAGTGTACGTATATACGCATTGGAATGAGAGTGTCTAACGAGTTTTTTTCGGTATCCTTCATCCATGCGGGATTCAAACGTTCGGTTTTTGCGTAAATATATCGCCGTAGGTCAATCTCATATATGAAGGTAATGTATTAGACACGATGATAATTTGTACGGATAAAAAGCAGTCGCTATAATATATCGAGGATTAAGAAAAAATCTTATAACTTGTTTAGTTAGTTTCCGGTCTCGATTTTAAAATAGAAAATGATCGAGTAATTGTTAAATATTTTCCGCAACTGACGTCAGTTCTTTCTACATATTTACTTTAGGGTGTAATATATTTTTCAACTTTTCACATTTCTTTTTATAAATCATTCAAATATCACTTGGATCCGACTATTTAACTAAATAACGAAACTGGGATTCTTTTTGATAATATATATATATATGTATAACGTCGCTCTTTTTATGCTCCCAAATCGGTCATGCTAATCATTGAGGAGATCATACGATGTCTTTGTTAATAAAGCACTTGGTGAAAATATATCCCCAGTAGTGTTTGCAGAATCTGCTTGATGTTAGAATATTGATTTTTTCGAGTTGTACTATCTCATTTTTTGCAAAAATGATATTCTGCTTTTTACAGATGGAATTCGATAAGTTGTTTAACTTAATGTAAATTGAAAGAAAAGCGATTGAGATGGTTACTAAGCAACTAAAAAAGATTCAATTTTTTGAGCGCATCCGAGTAGTCGTCACGAAATTATTATTTCTGATCGATTTGAATTTATTTGTGCAAGAATAAACATGAATTTTATCATGTCAAAAAAGTGTTTAATTTACTTTTTATTCTCTTTTCTGTATTTAATGTTTGGATCGTTAACATTGCTGGATTATAGAAAAACCGTTTGATTACAGAAGTATCATTGAAGCAAACACATTTTCTTCTTGAGGCATATTTAAGAATTCCACTTGGATCAAAAATATATTTTTTTCAGTGTATATTTTCTGTATCAAATATATATATTGTATATTATATTTATAAATACAGGATTCTTATAAATAAATAATATATTCCATCAAATCCGGTTTTTGAGAACCATCCTTTACCAAAAATATTAAGAGTGCGTAAAATAATCATTGTTTTTTACTGAGAAGCGCAATTCCGCGTTAGTTTCAAATGTTTCAGAGAAATAAGTCTTCTGTAATAAAAAGGCTTTCTTGTTCTATAAATTATAATTCAAATTCTTGTTTAGGTCGGTCGATAACGTAGGAAGTATAAAAGTTGACTTAGTTAACCCGTAAAACTGTCATCGAGTCGGTCTACTAATTGCACCATAACAATTCGATCGATCGCATGGTAAAATACCTTCGTGTAATGCACAAGTGTATATATATATATATGGGTGGTTCTCTGTGACATAGAAGATGAAAAAAAATAAATATTGCTGTAACTGTGGAATATGTTTAGAGGTATCCATAGTTCTCCTGAATTTTTCAGATTTTTTCTGGCCATTATTTTAAGTTACGAGGAGTACGTGAGAGGAAGAGAGATCTCGACCGGGATGATCATTTTCATCAAAACCAAATTCACGCGTAGTAAAACTTACCAAAATCAGCCTCGTAAATATTCAGGTGGATGGGCGTTGCGGGCTAGAAACTACGCGAACCAGACAGACGAAATCGTAAAGCTTTGATAATAAAGGCCTTAACCGAATCCTCTCGCGTATTACATCGTCTTATGTACCTACAAAAAAAACAAGAACAACAACACACACAGCAACAAGCAACACCACTTTCCTCTCATAATTACGCACATCTCGTCCCGGTCGGGTGTACGATATGCGTTTGTCTTCCCAAATCGAGCGTACATCTAACGGAGAGCTCACACGGTGGGGATGTGCAGGGTTTAACCGGAAAGTAGACTCATCGAGGTGCGAGGTGAATTTATAGAATCGTCCGGTAGTCCCCGTATAAAACCCGTATTCCGAACCGTTCAGGAGAGAGATAACCGTGAGGTACGTATATATATATACATATATATACGCAACGTATTGATTAGCAATTTCCCCGGCTCCTCCACACATGTTTGCTCTCTTAAGTTTATCGCGAGCGTACTATACACCGCACGTTCCTTGGTACAGGTAATCGAATTAGCGGTCGTTCTTCCACGAGTTTATACTATACCTCTCTCCATCGAATTTCGTTTCCCGTACGGATATCTTCGGAATCGCTTCCATTTCCGGCGAAAGAGTCTATTCTCTCCTTTTTTCGGTATGTATCCACCTATAACGCCTTCCCTTTCTTTTTTTTTTTATTACTCGGTATATACGTAAGCTCCACCTCTATCTCTCGTTGTTCCTTCTCGCGAGTATGTATATGTATACCTCTTTTTTTCCTTACCGCTTATCTGCTCCGCGCGGTTTTTGCACCGCGATACACAACCGCTTATTCCTTTCTTTCTTTTTTTGTTTCTCGCGCGAAAGTAATCGGCAATTGGGAGGACGACTTTTCCTTTCCTGCGTGTGTGTGTAGAAGAAGAGAATCTTCTCTTAGGTAAATGGGAATTTTCTATCTGTCGACTCGATGGCATCGATTAATTTTTTATCGGTATACCCTTGGATTTTTATATATAGGTACCCTCCGAGCTAATCAAAGTGCCAATTGAGAAAAAAAAAACGAGGAAGTCGTTCCAATCGATAATGCGTTCTTAAACATCTGATGTTCTATATATATATAGAGTGTACGTATATACGCATTGGAATGAGAGTGTCTAACGAGTTTTTTTCGGTATCCTTCATCCATGCGGGATTCAAACGTTCGGTTTTTGCGTAAATATATCGCCGTAGGTCAATCTCATATATGAAGGTAATGTATTAGACACGATGATAATTTGTACGGATAAAAAGCAGTCGCTATAATATATCGAGGATTAAGAAAAAATCTTATAACTTGTTTAGTTAGTTTCCGGTCTCGATTTTAAAATAGAAAATGATCGAGTAATTGTTAAATATTTTCCGCAACTGACGTCAGTTCTTTCTACATATTTACTTTAGGGTGTAATATATTTTTCAACTTTTCACATTTCTTTTTATAAATCATTCAAATATCACTTGGATCCGACTATTTAACTAAATAACGAAACTGGGATTCTTTTTGATAATATATATATATATGTATAACGTCGCTCTTTTTATGCTCCCAAATCGGTCATGCTAATCATTGAGGAGATCATACGATGTCTTTGTTAATAAAGCACTTGGTGAAAATATATCCCCAGTAGTGTTTGCAGAATCTGCTTGATGTTAGAATATTGATTTTTTCGAGTTGTACTATCTCATTTTTTGCAAAAATGATATTCTGCTTTTTACAGATGGAATTCGATAAGTTGTTTAACTTAATGTAAATTGAAAGAAAAGCGATTGAGATGGTTACTAAGCAACTAAAAAAGATTCAATTTTTTGAGCGCATCCGAGTAGTCGTCACGAAATTATTATTTCTGATCGATTTGAATTTATTTGTGCAAGAATAAACATGAATTTTATCATGTCAAAAAAGTGTTTAATTTACTTTTTATTCTCTTTTCTGTATTTAATGTTTGGATCGTTAACATTGCTGGATTATAGAAAAACCGTTTGATTACAGAAGTATCATTGAAGCAAACACATTTTCTTCTTGAGGCATATTTAAGAATTCCACTTGGATCAAAAATATATTTTTTTCAGTGTATATTTTCTGTATCAAATATATATATTGTATATTATATTTATAAATACAGGATTCTTATAAATAAATAATATATTCCATCAAATCCGGTTTTTGAGAACCATCCTTTACCAAAATATTAAGAGTGCGTAAAATAATCATTGTTTTTTACTGAGAAGCGCAATTCCGCGTTAGTTTCAAATGTTTCAGAGAAATAAGTCTTCTGTAATAAAAAGGCTTTCTTGTTCTATAAATTATAATTCAAATTCTTGTTTAGGTCGGTCGATAACGTAGGAAGTATAAAAGTTGACTTAGTTAACCCGTAAAACTGTCATCGAGTCGGTCTACTAATTGCACCATAACAATTCGATCGATCGCATGGTAAAATACCTTCGTGTAATGCACAAGTGTATATATATATATATGGGTGGTTCTCTGTGACATAGAAGATGAAAAAAATAAATATTGCTGTAACTGTGGGAATATGTTTTAGAGGTATCCAATAGTTCTCCTGAATTTTTTCAGATTTTTTCTGGGCCATTATTTTAAGTTACAGAGAGTCAAAGTTGACATTTTAGCACTTTTTTGCATTATATGCCCATTTTCATGAATTTTTAGCTCCCAGGGAATGCATTTTTCACTAAAAACATAAGTATGACTTTTTTTGTAAAATTTTCCGAACTTTTCATTAAAAATACTTTCAAAGACATAAATGTATGCTGTCACACTCTTGTAAGCCATTTAAACCTTAAATAGTGAAAATCAGCAATTCTGCTCCGGACTCTGGTAACCTAATACTGTCTAAAAGATGTCTTTTTATAGTCAGAAACTGCCTAAAAATTTCCAGAGTGGGTCTAAATCATTAAGATCACTTATGGTCAAAATATCCGGGAAAAGTGCCCGAAATATTAATAGAAATGTATATTTGTTGCCTTATAACGATGAATCTATTAGCATGATCATTGCAAAAAAATTTGTGCACTTACCTTGGAGTGGTAGAAAAGTATCTTTACTTGTTTCAGTATCCATCTAATCCCCTGTAAGCTGCTAAAAATACAAATATTATTATACAAATGTAAAAAATTAATTTTTAAACATTTATAATGCTGAATTTTTAGTTTTACATCCCTTACAAGAATTATAATACTAATCTGAAGGATTACTATAAAAGTATCAACATTATTATTATTATTATTCAGCAATACATCGTTTAGATTTCACAAACTTGTCAGTGTCACGTTATCATATTATTCATTATAATTATATATCCGATTTATTTATATATCTTTTGTATTAAATACGTATATTCAGTTATTGTAATAATGATGTTTATATATTTATAGTAATCCTTCAGATTAGTATTATAATTCTTGTAAGGGATGTAAAACTAAAAATTCAGCATTATAAATGTTTAAAAATTAATTTTTTACATTTGTATAATAATATTTGTATTTTTAGCAGCTTACAGGGGATTAGATGGATACTGAAACAAGTGAAGATACTTTTCTACCACTCCAAGGTAAGTGCACAAATTTTTTTGCAATGATCATGCTAATAGATTCATCGTTATAAGGCAACAAATATACATTTCTATTAATATTTCGGGCACTTTTCCCGGATATTTTGACCATAAGTGATCTTAATGATTTAGACCCACTCTGGAAATTTTTAGGCAGTTTCTGACTATAAAAAGACATCTTTTAGACAGTATTAGGTTACCAGAGTCCGGAGCAGAATTGCTGATTTTCACTATTTAAGGTTTAAATGGCTTACAAGAGTGTGACAGCATACATTTATGTCTTTGAAAGTATTTTTAATGAAAAGTTCGGAAAATTTTACAAAAAAAGTCATAGTTATGTTTTTAGTGAAAAATGCATCCCCTGGGAGCTAAAAATTCATGAAAATGGGCATATAATGCAAAAAAGTGCTAAAATGTTAACTTTGACTCTCTGTAACTTAAAATAATGGCCCAGAAAAAATCTGAAAAAATTCAGGAGAACTACTGGACACCTCTAAAACATATTCCCACAGTTATAGCAATATTTATTTTTTTCATCTTCGATGTCACAGAGAACCACCCATATATATATCTAGTAAGCATTTAAATAAAATTAGTTTTAAATAAATGGAAACTTGTATTTTATGAAATTTGTATTATTACACACAATATACGGACGACTAACATTACACTCGTAAAGTATATATATATACACAAAGTGAAAATAATAGTTAATTGGCGTCGGTGGTGGCATTTAATTTGTGTAAATTATTACACAACTTACAGCTCGCTAAATAAATTAATTACTAAATAATAAATTGGAGTTTAATCTACGACGCCAGTTGAACCGATTACCCTGATTAAAACTGAGCGCTCTCGCGCGCTCGTTCGAATATACACAATATATACCTATATGTATATTATGGCGTAACGCGACGTGAAATACAATATTTTGAAAAGCAAACGGTTTTAGTAACGCGCGACGGGTGATATCAGAATTTCATTGATATCCTCATTTCAAAGCAATGCGGCATTAATAATACCGACTCTTTAACATTTTTTTTTGTTTTTCTTTACATTTAATTTTTTTTTTCACTTTCGCGATAATTCAATCCGACTATAACAGGGAGATCATCCACTCGGGGAGGCTTTCGAGCGAAGTAAATCCTGGCGGCGTATAAGAGCAAAAGGATATTATATATATAAGGGAACTCCACCAGATATATGGGAGCATACTACACTCGGCACGTGCGCTGCACCGAAAGGGGTTTATTTTTGTATATACATATTAACTCGATCGTCTAGTTAGATTTTCATACTGATCTATAGACTTTTTCGAATAATCTATTTTATAGAATGTATCATTGAGACTGATCGACCTTTCCAATATTCTCGATATTTCTAAGAGTGAAAAATGACTACGTTTGGAGGTAAAAGGCGAAGGATCCGCGAGTCGAGTAATAATTTTATAATCGCGTCATTATATTTAAAGTTCGATTGAAAAATTTTATAGTCAAGGGTTTGATGGCCGTGGGTCCTCCAACGTTTTTAGACTAATTTAGCCTCCTGAATCCGAATCTGGAGGATGTATTGCGCTAAAACTGTGCGCAAGTTGTTTATTAACCATTTATTTAATTAATTATCACCAATCGTCAATTTTATTCTTTTATTCATGTATTTTCTGCTAAATAATGTTTGTGAAAATTTGTCTGGAAAGTTTTAATGGAACGATGAGATTAAAAATTCGATACTGAGTTTTAAACGTTGGATCAAAAATAGCGGAATACACTTTTAGAAACTTATACAATTAACGAAAATAGATGTATATAAGGGTCTTTTGGGTCGGTGAGTAAAAATTTAATACAGGATTTTTAATAATCAAAACGGTAAACGCAAGGTGTCGGACAAACTTTTTAAATACTTATGTATTTTATTTTGTCTTCTGTAAAAATGATTTAACACAAGTGCCTCATTAACATAAATAACAATAAAAACATTTTTTTATATAGCTAATAAACGTAATGTAAAAATGTTGCTTTTGATATGACACGTAACGTAAAATATCGACTCTCGCTTTAAATTTTGAAAATCAAACATCAAATTTTTATTCATTGACCCACAAAACCCTTACATCCATCTATTTTTGTAAAAATACACAAGTATCTAAAATTTAAGTCTGCCATTTTAACTTTTGAAATTTCGAATATCAAATTCTTAATTCGCGCTTGAAAGAACACATATATACAAACATTTTCGGGAAAACACATAAGTTTTGAAATTTACTTACGCGATTTAGAATTCCCCATTTCGAATCCGCAATTTTAAATTTTGAAAAATTAATATCAAATTCTTAATCAGTGACCCAAAAAATCCATATGTACAACCATTCTCAAGAAAATACAATTAACGTAATACAATTAACGAAAATACATGAATAAAAGAAATAAAATTCGCGATTGCTTATAATAATTATTGATAAAAATGGTTAATTAATAATTTTGGCGCAATTTTAACGCGAAACACTCTCGAGATTCGTATTTAGGAGGTCAAGTTACGTCTAGAAAACCTTGGTGGACCCACCGGTCCAGGGTAATCATTGTCTGCGCCCGGACTAATACGTTTAGAGACGAATCTTACATTGAGTCTGACTACTTATTTTTAATCAAATTGAATATCGACTTTTAACGGAGTACCATAGTTAATATTTATCCTCCCCACTTTATCGGTAATCACGATTATTGGTAATAAATATGTAAATAAAGTAGTATATGAAAGTAACCTCAACGATGTGGAAAGATTTGATTTTTCTTGTAAACGCAATAATATTTTAATCTGAAATTCAGCACACAGTTATAGATTATTGCTAAACGAAGAAGCCTATTTTCTCTTATTTTTTCATGTACTCTAAACTCTTTTATTAATTAATCATCAAACATTGAGTATATAAAACCCCGTTAAAGAGTGTAAATAATCACCTCCAACCTATTCTCAATTTTCCTTAGAGTAATGAAAAACTACTGAATTCGAGTGAATTTTCAATCAAAAATGTAATGGTTTAATTTCCGCGGAAACTTGAAATGATCTTTTTTACGCTTACGAATTTAAAGAGTATAAATATTGAATTGTTTTCGAATCTATATTCTATTAATTCGAATTATCAATTATATTTTAAACATTCGTAATACTTGTACAATATCTCGTTATTGTTAAAATAAACATTTAGTTAAATCATCGTTAAATGTTATCAAAATATTATTTAATTTCGATGGAGTAAAAAATCTGTTGAAGTTAAAATTGAGGTCACGCAGTGATTTTTTTCACTTTAACGAATTCAAAAGCGTAGAATATGTATCGCGTAAAATTTTTGTATTTTTTATAATAAAATTCCACGAGTTTGATAAAATATGTCTATATATACCTCCGCTACACCTTTTTCTGCTCCGAATGAAATCGATTTTTCTTCTATATATTCCTCATTTTAAATTAAACGGGTTTATATAATAAGTTTGCAAATTAACATTTGGTATGCGCGCGTTATAATTAACGGTTCAGAAATATATTTTTTCAGAAATATTGTTAAAACAAATGTATATTATACTCTATTATAAATTAATATACTGTATTCTATATTATAATTTAAATAATGGGTTCGAAATTATTAAGATATGCAATATATATAGTTTTTTTAACACGTATTAATCGAAGCTATTCAGCCAAACGCATTATAGCTTTGGGAATCGTTCGTTATACCTACCTAATGGAGAGTGCTTCGTGTGATTCTCGCAAATTTCACAAAAAAATTTTTTAGTTTCGACATAAAAAAAACTTTTTTATCTACCGGTAATTGATGCAGATCGACATAACGATCAAATAAATAGGTATACGTACATATGTGCGAAATGAAAGAATATTGTTAAAAAGGCAAAGGCTCGTTGTGCCCTCATTCGAAATGAAAATACGTTCGAATTCAAAAATAAATTACATGAATTGAATGTATGTGAGGAATAAAAAAAACACAGGTACTGAAAATTGATAAAATAGGTGTATGCCGGGAATTCGATAGCCCTTAATTATAAAATAATCGATCAAATGTGAAATTTCATTGACAATCGTGTATATATATGAAGGATTAATTTGAATTTTTTTCTCAGTAATAAAATATACTTTTTTTGAGTGGTAGAAGTTGGAATTCACAATGAATGCAGCGTCTTTATCCTTTGCGCCATCGTGATATATCTTATTTTTTTAATGTACATATAATAGTGCTGACAAATAGTAGAAAATAGTGAAAATTTCTATTTTCAGTTGTCGACGTATAATTTTATAACTAATAAATATTATATGTAATTTGAATATTGACCCTTTTCATAATTTTATTTTAGTTTAAAATTTTTTAACTGTAAAATTTGACTATGGGATCTGTTATCACTTGTTTCGAAACCCTGATGAGATTGACGTACCAAGCCAACGAAACGTCGCTCATTAAAACCTGAATTTTTTTTGAGAATTTTAACCTCTTTCCTACTGTTGACCTCTCCTCTTTTATATCGATATGGAAGTTGAAATTCAACTAATAATATTTAAAATATATCAAACAATGTAATGGTATGAAGACGTTGTAATTGTATAGAAATGATTCATTTTATTTCACAATCTTGAATATTGAAAGCTTCAACTTATATTTGTAAACAGTGGCATCAAAAACTCTCGGACACTGGTTTTAGTCGAATTTCGCTGCCATACCTTGATTTTTGAAAAATCCGATTTGGGAATCAGTATTTAGGAGGTCAAGTACGTCTACCTTGGGGGACCCACCGGTCCAGGGTAATCATTGTCTGCGCCGGACTAATTACGTTTAGAGACGAATCTTACATTGAGTCTGACTACTTATTTTTAATCAAATTGAATATCGACTTTTAACGGAGTACCATAGTTAATATTTATCCTCCCCACTTTATCGGTAATCACGATTATTGGTAATAAATATGTAAATAAAGTAGTATATGAAAGTAACCTCAACGATGTGGAAAGATTTGATTTTTCTTGTAAACGCAATAATATTTTAATCTGAAATTCAGCACACAGTTATAGATTATTGCTAAACGAAGAAGCCTATTTTCTCTTATTTTTTCATGTACTCTAAACTCTTTTATTAATTAATCATCAAACATTGAGTATATAAAACCCCGTTAAAGAGTGTAAATAATCACCTCCAACCTATTCTCAATTTTCCTTAGAGTAATGAAAAACTACTGAATTCGAGTGAATTTTCAATCAAAAATGTAATGGTTTAATTTCCGCGGAAACTTGAAATGATCTTTTTTACGCTTACGAATTTAAAGAGTATAAATATTGAATTGTTTTCGAATCTATATTCTATTAATTCGAATTATCAATTATATTTTAAACATTCGTAATACTTGTACAATATCTCGTTATTGTTAAAATAAACATTTAGTTAAATCATCGTTAAATGTTATCAAAATATTATTTAATTTCGATGGAGTAAAAAATCTGTTGAAGTTAAAATTGAGGTCACGCAGTGATTTTTTTTCACTTTAACGAATTCAAAAGCGTAGAATATGTATCGCGTAAAATTTTTGTATTTTTTATAATAAAATTCCACGAGTTTGATAAAATATGTCTATATATACCTCCGCTACACCTTTTTCTGCTCCGAATGAAATCGATTTTTCTTCTATATATTCCTCATTTTTAAATTAAACGGGTTTATATAATAAGTTTGCAAATTAACATTTGGTATGCGCGCGTTATAATTAACGGTTCAGAAATATATTTTTTCAGAAATATTGTTAAAACAAATGTATATTATACTCTATTATAAATTAATATACTGTATTCTATATTATAATTTAAATAATGGGTTCGAAATTATTAAGATATGCAATATATATAGTTTTTTTAACACGTATTAATCGAAGCTATTCAGCCAAACGCATTATAGCTTTGGGAATCGTTCGTTATACCTACCTAATGGAGAGTGCTTCGTGTGATTCTCGCAAATTTCACAAAAAATTTTTTAGTTTCGACATAAAAAAAACTTTTTTTATCTACCGGTAATTGATGCAGATCGACATAACGATCAAATAAATAGGTATACGTACATATGTGCGAAATGAAAGAATATTGTTAAAAAGGCAAAGGCTCGTTGTGCCCTCATTCGAAATGAAAATACGTTCGAATTCAAAAATAAATTACATGAATTGAATGTATGTGAGGAATAAAAAAAACACAGGTACTGAAAATTGATAAAATAGGTGTATGCCGGGAATTCGATAGCCCTTAATTATAAAATAATCGATCAAATGTGAAATTTCATTGACAATCGTGTATATATATGAAGGATTAATTTGAATTTTTTTTCTCAGTAATAAAATATACTTTTTTTGAGTGGTAGAAGTTGGAATTCACAATGAATGCAGCGTCTTTATCCTTTGCGCCATCGTGATATATCTTATTTTTTTTAATGTACATATAATAGTGCTGACAAATAGTAGAAAATAGTGAAAATTTCTATTTTCAGTTGTCGACGTATAATTTTATAACTAATAAATATTATATGTAATTTGAATATTGACCCTTTTCATAATTTTATTTTAGTTTAAAATTTTTTTAACTGTAAAATTTGACTATGGGATCTGTTATCACTTGTTTCGAAACCCTGATGAGATTGACGTACCAAGCCAACGAAACGTCGCTCATTAAAACCTGAATTTTTTTTGAGAATTTTAACCTCTTTCCTACTGTTGACCTCTCCTCTTTTATATCGATATGGAAGTTGAAATTCAACTAATAATATTTAAAATATATCAAACAATGTAATGGTATGAAGACGTTGTAATTGTATAGAAATGATTCATTTTATTTCACAATCTTGAATATTGAAAGCTTCAACTTATATTTGTAAACAGTGGCATCAAAAACTCTCGGACACTGGTTTTAGTCGAATTTCGCTGCCATACCTTGATTTTTGAAAATCCGATTTGGGAATCATATAATGTATAATCGGTAACCTCAAAATTTTTGTTTTTCATGGAGTAGCGCGCGAATCAAATTATTGTAAAGACGTGTGAACTAAATATTTATTTTACGGAGAATATAAATATTTTGCTTTATAAATGTTTCTCGAGTGAAAAATCCCACTTTTAGAGACGAATCTTAGCGAATCAGTATATATCAATTAACAATTTAGCATTCTAAAATAAAATTAAATTACGACAGTTATACAGACGAGTAAAATTATTGCGACAAAATCACTGAATTCAAGATAAATTTTCAGTTAAAAATGTATTGGGTCAGCTTTAGCGGTAGCTACGAGTGATTCTTCACTCTATCGAATTTATAAAGTGCATTTGTGGCCTACAATTTCATCCAATTCCACGCAATCGAATAATTTGCATTCGATACCAATTGTGATAGTGTACCAAATTTTTAATGCGCATACTCGGCATAATATGAGTTTGCCGATGATAACGTTCGGTTCCATCATCGTATACATACGTTACTTCGATAATCTCTACAGATGATCGATTTTAAAGTGATCGTATCGAACGTCTAAAAGTTGGACTAGTTTTATCCATCTAAATCTTACACGAAGAATAGTAAAAAAAAAAAGTTGCATAATATTCGTATATTCCCGCGTACCAGTTTCGTTATACTCGAGTAGATTCGCTGTAGGGAAAGGAAACAATCGAAGCTGGGTAGGAGGTCAGTCTATAAGAAATCTATCTATAGTAATTTTATTTTCAATCTGAAATCCATTAAACGTCGTATATATTATACATAGATCGACAAAAGATGTAACAATCGAGAATAGATTTCGGTACACGTACATACGTATATATATCTTATATGCACGTGGATATATAGCTAAGGATAAACGTAACGATTACCATCGTAAATTCTTTAGCGGGAAACGGTCCAATTCCATCGGCGCGGTTAAAATCTCGACCTGAAAATGAATCCCTGAATGGCGATAAGTCGCGGTCCGCACCGCAAACGTAGAATCCGGAAGGTCGGTCGACGAGTATAACAGGGGATAGTAGTAGGTATATGTGGTGGTGGTAGTGTAAAAGCAAGAGGAGGTTGAATAGAGAGACGAGGGTATGTATATAGGTGTAGAGGACGAGAAAGCTCGGTTGGTGCACGTACGTAGGTATACCACGAGAAATAGGAGTTTATAGCCCCTCTACGCCCGAGACGCGAGGACGGACCTAGACGCCGTAATAATTCTAGGCCCGGCACCGTATATATATACACACACGCGCGGTAACCCCGAACAAAGAGCACGTAACGCTCCCTCGTTACGACATGTACGAGATGGTTTACTCGGTTCGGAGATTGATCGGGCCATACGTGGCGACCGGACGTCTCTCCGCAGAATTTACCCTTGTGTACACATCGCACACACGATTCTCGGGGTGAGATCTTTCTTTCTTTTTTTTTTTAGACAGGATTATCCGTGTACAAATTGAGATAACTGTATCCGTCCCGCGAATTTTCCTAATCCTTACACTTTGTACGAATAGAGGTATTTTTTCACCTTTCACGATTCCTATAGCTATATGCATATATATTGTTACGTGTGAAATGGAGAGACGCGAGTAATAAAAAGGTGCACTGCCGGATTCGATCCAGAGAACTCTGTAATAACTATAATATAAATATATATCTATAATATAAATTTGTTGTTTCGAATGAATTTTATTTATTTGTCAAAGAAAAAAATTTCTTTTTCCTCACCTAAGAACGTTTCAAGTTTTCTAATTTTGAAATTGAATTTCATTCGAACTTACGAGAAGAGTGTCACATCTCCGAGAAACGGATCTTTATCAAACTCTAGGATCTGTTTACTATACTGTGAAACCTCGGAGTTTTAGACTCTAACGCTCTTTTTTACGATAGATATAAACAAATAACGAAATATTTCGCCAAATAAAACCTTATATTCACCGCTTAATAACTCAAAAACAAATAAAGGCAAGTACTCAAATCACAGTTCAAAAAAAGTTGAAATTGTATAGAATGGATTTAAAAAATACATTAGGTATATAAGTAAGAATTTATAGGGTTTGTATACAACTAGAAATATTTCATGATATACTTATCAAATTAATAAAAATTTAAATAAAGCAGCTTAAAAATCATATGCTCCTTAGTAATAGAAAAATTGTAAAAAAATTTTTCGCGAAAAAAACCCCCTTTGTTTTTACTTGAGTTGCTCCGAAAAATAGACTCCGTAAGAGGCAAGTATTTAAAACTATTGGTATTACGCATTCACATATATTATATACCGGCAAATGTAAATCAACAGAGTTAAAGCGAACGTTGTGCTCTTTCGTTAATTCCCAAATCATTTTTGGAATAATATATTATTATTGTATATACATGTATACGTTTATACGATATATAATATATACGATACGATAATTCAATGATTGTATTAATAATATACCCATAGCGAGATTAATATTAAATTTAAATTAAACAATTATACGTATATCACTGGATTAATTAGATCGTAGTGTAGGACAACAAACTAAATGTACAATTGAGCGTTTGAATAGTACACTGAGAGAAAAATGGTTTAATATAATATAACGGTTTATGTTATAATATAATTGGATTATACTTGGGTTAATTATTATTTTTAATACTTGCCGATCTCTGGTCGAAATAATGATATAACATAAACATGTTAGAGATCATTCAAGAGGTAATTAAAAAAGCTGTCGATCGATATGTAATTACTGTACGTATTTACAAATTTTTCATTTACTTAATGAATAAGAAATTCAAACAAAAAAAATTAAAAGTAAGGTTCACTTTAAAAATGTATGTTCAAAATATTCATCTTCAATAAATTACTTTGCGCTATCTAAATCACTTGATATAAATACTGATATATTATTTATTAATTATTGATCATCCTATGTATTGTTGCGTATGGAGAAGGTGACAGGAGAGGACCGAATAAAAAATTGATCGGACGCCGGGACTCGAACCGAGGATCCGCGAGTTTCCAGTCACGAGACCTAACCACTAGACTACCGTCCGCGATTTCTTGTTGTAGTTGCATTCGTCATGATATTTCGCATTTCGTTCATCCTAGACCGTTCTCACACGCGCGCCGATCCGCGCGTCGATGTTACGTACGTAACAGTACGCTAGTAGAAATCCAATCCATTATTCGACCATTTTTCGGCCATTTTTATGATTTATCAACATGTCTTGGTAAAATTCGAATCCATTTTGGCCCATTTTTGAAACGCTTTTTCTACGATTTCCTAGCCAGTTTGTAGCGATTTTGATGAAATGGCTTGGTACTCGCCAAGAAATGCGAGAAAAAGCGTTTCATAAATGGACTGAAATGGATTCGATTTCTACTAGGGTATATATATTATATTTGTATAAATTTAAATGTTATACATTTAACTATATTAATTAAAACGTTACGCATTCGTATCGACATCTTCTTGCGTTGCAGCAAAAAATATTTCAACGTAGACGACTCTCGCTTGTGATCCATAACCCTGTTAAAATCGATCGAGATCTCTAAAATCAGTAAAGAAACAGATGTACATCGGCAATTATCTCGTTAAAGCCCTTGTATATATATCCGTAACCACAGCCTCGAGTATAACAATTTTTATTAGTCATTCGGCGCAGAGCACGCGTACTTATATATATATAAACTCGACGCAGAATCCTCAAAGTCAATACCGAGGAAAAAAAGGTTAGTAAAAAAATCCTTGTAGAATAAAAAATCGCATGATATTTGTACATTTTTACGGTCGCGAGGTGCAAGATACGCAGGGGATCTCGGTGTGTGTGTGTATGTGTACAACCGCGCGTATCAAAGAAATAAAGAAAATTGTCGATTCGACGAAAAGAATTTAGTTATTTCGCAAGGCTTTACGTAACATCGCGTTTTTCCTCTCTCCGTCTCTCTGTCTGTGTTTCACTCGGTATAACACCAGCGGCTCGCAAAAGGGCATGTACAACAATGGCGTATAAATATATCCTATATAATATATATGCGGGAGAGTTAAATTCCTGCGAGCGGGACCGAAATCGATCGGCGTAGAGATTCACGAGGGTGAATTGGAGAAACCGTTGCGCCGTAAACTTGCGCGCGATATGTATAGAAGAATGAGAAGAAGGATAAGCAAAAAAAGGCGAAGAAAGCGTAGCTCGGGTGTATTATTCTCGTTTAGCGGATCGGCACGCGCTTCTGTACGGTTATATACATCGACAGGCACAGCCCTCTCGCGAAGGAGTTGAGGAAAAAAAAGACGGGTTTTCTCGCATACCCATTATCGTCCGGGGTATAGCGCGTGCGCCCGTTTACCTTTCGAACGCAACGAGGCCGTACATTGCATTGGGTGGGGTATATATATAAGCGACCGGCAGTAAAACGTCATTTTCCGCGATACCCTCAACGATTTTCGAATGGCGATCCGGAATCGCCGGTAATCGTCGGTACAGATATATATATATATATATATATATACATATACAGACGGTGTGGAGAGCGCGAGGAAACTCTGTACCGTTTTTACGACGTCCTATATACGAAAACCCAAGGCGCTTTTTATCTTCTTCTTCGAGTCTGTGTATATATGTATACCTATCCTCGTCCACTTCCTTCTTTTCTCCGCCTCTTTTTACTTCTTATCGGCGTACCTTGGCTTCTCTACTTCATCACACTTTGAGTTACCCGGTTTTTACCCGATCCCTCCGCCCCGTCAACCGGAATAAATCTTCGAGATTCCGTTCCGGATGTGTTTTACCCGGCTGTACCAAGCAACTATTACCGTTCTTACCATTTTTCTTGACATTGCCTAACAAACTATATATACATATATACGTGCGACGTTATTTTAAATAATCACCCGCTGTAACGGGAGTATCGCGTAGCAAAACCATATACGAGCCATTTGCCCATTTGCCGATCAAAACTACGTGCAAAAACATTGTCCTTCTTACCCGGTGACAGTGCACGGAGAGAAATTTTGTTGTAAAAAGTACCGTAATATTTTGAATAAATATCGATGAGCCGGCATATTTAACATTTTTAAATAAAACACCTCTGATGGGAAAGATGACTATACAACATGGTCAAAATTTCTATCCGATTTTTAACTTTTACAACAATTACGCCCTTGTCTAAACTATTTTTTTAACATGTACAGACTTATTGGACTTCGTTTAAACCGTTTGTTTTTAAACAAAAAAAATCATTCGGAAATCGTTTGTGATTTGTGCAGCACATGGCCAAAGTAACTTTGCATAAGCCTTTAATTGTCAAATGTTGATTAAAATTTTCTGTCGGTGTACTTAGCGAGGTCAATTGTTTAAAAATTTTGTATCAGTGTGAAAAATAATAAATTATTACATCAAAATTTTATACATTAGGAAACTATCAAAAAACAATTTTTATAGACCGATTAAAATTCAAAATTTTATTTTTTTCAAACTTGATTTTCTTTGAATATTTACTGCCGTGTATTAGAAGTAATCAGAAAGTAGTATTCTATATCGTTCCGATAGACTAATGACGGTCATTGATAAAATTCAGATATACTTACGTCTCACTTGATCACTTGACATCGATAATTCGAATACAAATCCATTTTCAAAGTAACTAAAATAATTAATTTGCCAAAAATAAAATACGGATACTTAGAATAACTGTTAAGTAAATATAAACTACAATTTAAAAAGAATGTTAAAAAAATGACGATTTCCTGTTGTACATTCTTATTATTATTTACTTACCAGGAGACCATCAGAGTTCCGGATCGACCACCAATTTTGATTAATTTTGAATCATGTCTTAAACATTTTTTCTGCGCGTCAAATGTAGCTTGGTAAAAAGCTCAAAATCTTCCAAGAAATGCTCGAAAAAAATGTTTAGACAGTTTTACTAATTATATTTTATACTTAATATCAAATTTTCACTGAAAGAAGTATTTGTTATAAATGTTTACAAATTCTACCAAAAATATGTTAATTAATCACTCAAAGCAAAAGAAGGGTACAATATACGATAATAAATAAAATAGTGAAATGTAGGAAAATATCTAAAATCGAAGATAATCCACAATTGGCAGTGTGTGCAGCAACGCGCACACTCCCCGAAGTTCAAAGTAAATGTTCATCCCGTATTATTCCCCTCGTCCAAGTAGTTTTCAGGAACCGTGGTTGCGGAAATCTCGAGAATAGGGTTCGAGGTGCACCGAAAACGTATACGCCCTCCACGTACATATAGACGTCGAGACCTCGTCGAAAGTCTGCAGCTCGAACGAGTCGTAAGCAAACGCCGAATAACGCGAATTGCGTCTTTCGCGCTACATTTACCGTATCTCGGAGAGCGGAGGAACAATAGGGAGGAACGATTAGTCGAGTATATAGAGAAAATCTTCGAGCGTATCGCGTAAACAGCTAACCGAGATCGAGACACGCACGTCTTACCGAAGAGTTTGTTCAAAAAGTTAGGATGAGAATCCAACGGTGCATTTTCCTTGTACCAGTTATGTTACGTATATATACACCGACCAGTCGGCCGAAAAAGACGGGAATTTTTGCGGAGGTAACCGGTACCGACGAATTACGATGTCGAGTACGGGATAAAAGAGAGAGAAAGGGAAGTCGCGCGTAAGCACATTAAATTCAAGTCATTAAGGGTGGAGAGAAAGGCCTGGCTGTACGCTAAATTTGTACGCGAAATTGCGAGCATTCCCAGCCGTAGTTACTTTCACCCTTCTATGTACCTCGACGAAAGTTGAACGTGTGCGTCTGTCCAGGATAGTGGTAGTAATGCTGGTTGGTTGATATTGCAACCCTATTCGGGGCTTGTGTAATAATGCCGTTGGAATACCTGCCGCGTCTATCGAATACTTTTCATGAGGGTAGACCCTTTTAATTAACCGTACACACGATAATCGATTGAAACGCGAGTCGAATTATTAAAATAACGTCGTTCATAAACTTCCATACCTTTGTCATTATAATTAATTAATTATTTTTTTATGACTTGTGTTTTCAAATCAGAGCTGGGCAAGTATTCGTTCGTAACTTTGTGTCGGACTTAATAAAAAAAAAATAAAAATTTCGACAAACCAAGAAAATGAAATTAAACGATTTTTAAGTCATTTGAAACAATTTCACAAAATATGTGACCAAAAGTATTCGACGAATACTTTTTATCGGATACTAGTATTCGACCAACTATATTCAACGAATACTTTTAATTGAATACTTTTATTTTATTTCTTCTTTTAATCAAATAAAAAATCTTTATCCAATTCAGAAAAATGTTCAAAACTTTGTTTTAGATGAAAAATAATTGTTTGTTTGATTAAAAAGAGTTCTAAAAGAAATATAAATAGATTTGGTCGAATACCAGCATTTGAGGAAATGTTTTCGACCACTACTTTTGGTTGAGAACTTTTTTAAATACTCTAAGTACCTCAAACCTCGTTTAATTTCATAGATATCGCTTTTTTATTTTATACCTATTTCAATTTCATATTTAAAAAGTATTAGACATAAAGTTGCGGACGAATACTTGCCCAGTTCTGACTGAAAATATGTTCGTAACCTCTATAGCCTAGCTACTTCTGTCATAATCAATTAATATAGGTACATAGAAGTAAATAAATCCAGCACAGAAAATAACTATTTTTTTATATTCCGTTTAAATAATAATTTTAACTTCTCGCAAATGATGCTCCAACGATCTAGAGGTTGCTCTGACTACCGGTACATATTCTAGAGGATATGATCATTTTTTTCACAAATGTTAAAACTTCTTTCTCTCAAGAAGACCAAAAAAAATCAATAGGCAAGTGAAAATGTTCTACGTTCAAATTATATAAATCCAATTGTTCTTTATGATCTGAAATTAACTTTGAATATCGAATAGCAAAATATGGCTCAAAGGTAAAGAGTAAGCATCCCGATCTAAAGATTCAAGGTTCGATTTTCGCCGTTAGCTAAGTTAAGTTTGTTTAATTTATGATTATTTAGAAATCAAAAATTAATAATTTATGAGTTTATTACCAAGATGTTGACAATAAAGTTTACGATTGATTGAATAGTTACTATTGCCAATATATGGCGAATATTTGGGAGGATGAGATTTGTTGTTGATAACGATAAATAGCATTTGCTGCGGTGAGTACTCGGATGGGTGACCTATCATCGTGTAGTATTACGGATTGGTTAGGTGTTTTGTCACACTCCACATTGTAAACGGCAGGTATGAAATGTTCTGTTTTGGCGTCAAAACCTACGTAATTTGCTCATCGGCATTTATCTCACAGGGTTTGGACATAGGTTTTCCCTCTTCCTCGAACATAACCCCGGGCAAATGCGAGAAGATTTCGGGAGGAGGGTGTGTATAGGAAGGAATATATATTTTACGAGGAAAAAATAATGGTAGGTGTAATAATAAAGATTCAGAAGCACTTGCTAGGTCACGTTAGTCTACAGATGGGAAAACCCCTTATGTTTAGAAAAAAGGATCTATATATAACTAGGACTATATAATAGACTACTTGGACATCCTCTACAAGAAGTGACTTTTATACATTAAAATACCATTGATATTGTAAATATGCCATCGAGTAGATGATGTGTCGATGAGTTGAATAATAGTCAATTCCTGTAGAGGATATCCAGATAGTCATGATAAAGTCCAGGTCATTACGACATCGCCTATACGAAAAGGTTTTCCTTATTCTTTTATTATATATATAAATTATTAATATAGATAGATAATTATTTTTTTATAATTTAAATTAAATATAAATGTTACTTTCTAATGAAACAGTTGCATCAAGATTTAAATAAAGTAGATTATGCCTTATTTTCAAGACAGCCTTTGTCTTTCTGATAAGATAAATTAAACTTTGGTAAAAGAGGTTAATTTTTCGTTTATTTTCTCTCGATTTATAACGAAAAGAAAAGGAGAAAAATACGAAGAGTAGTTTAATTAGTTTAAAACGATGCATCGGATCCGCGATATGAAACAGTGTATAATAAGTTTATATTAAATATAATTTTATGTTAAATATGGATTGATAAAAACAGTTAGATTAACAAATTGAATTTCATAATTCAGATGTCACTAAATTATATTTGATCAAATCACATCATGTAAATCGAGTATAACGTATGCGTATTATCACCTAATATTAATTTCAGTCGGTACCAGCATTTCATTAGTATTAATTCAAATGTAGAGTTGATCAATTGTATAGTAGGGTATACGATAATTGAATTTTCTTACTGTATCAATAATATTTATAGATTCAAATTTAATTTAATGTACTTACTATATATATATATACAATATTATGAAATATGCATGTGTACAATTTATATAAATATTTGACCCCATTTTCCGCGATATAAATAAATGAATAGCAGAAGATCTGGGAAACGATGATTATTATTTATGCGTTGGGATTTTCGAAGTATACGAGTTATATGTATTTCTTATACGTTAATGTATCTTTTATACGATAAGCACGTTAAAAAGAATTCAATCGTAACAATTTAGACAATTTGTGACAGAAATTTGGTTGGTACTTCGAAAATGTCTATATTCCTCGAATTTAAATCGTAATTCACTTTACGAATCGCGCGTTATTACTTTAAGGGGTGGTTAAAGCCCTACCAACCTCTTACTACTCGATCTTCTTCGTATTTCACCAAAACTAATTGATATCTGCTTTGAATAGAACGAGATATAATTGTGTAAGCTATGACCCTCTAGTATTTATTTCAATGATAATTATAATAATATATGAAGTAATTATGTTTTAACGCGATTCTTTTTCAGATTTACGTTATAATTAGGTTTTACAATTTTTGGGATTTTGTAGGTATGTGTGTTGGCGTCGGGTCACGCGAATATGATGCCATCTCGGCTTTCGTTTCGAAAAGGTACCATCTCGATGTCAGATTCAAGAATGTGCTACGCCGCGAGCAACATTTTTTTCACAAGTTTAAGTTGGTAACCATTGTATATCTTTTACCAATTGTTTCTTAATATGAATTCAAATCATATTTGAAATAAATAATACTTTTAACGAAATTGATTATGGTTAAATAATTCGACACTGTATAATTTTAATAAAAAATGCTGACTTTAAAAAATAGAAATAGAAATGTAATTAGAAATTCAATACAAAATCGGTTCTGCATTATCAAAACGTGCCATTGTGACCCGAATAATTATAATTCTATCGAAAAAAAAATTTATGATAAATGATAAATATATATTATACACATGTAACTCTTTCTCTTTAAAGAACGTATTGAAAATGACGTGATAAAAAAATATATCTCAAAATACAAAGTATTCGGGCAATAAAATGTTGAAAGGTAAAAATAGAGAGACTAAGATGCTCGAGATGGAAGCTCCGCGTTAAAGATTTCGTCGAGGCAATAGGACGTCCGTGGCAATGCCGGTAATGAATATTTTCTCCAGGGAATTGGATTCTTTCTCAACCGTGGGCAAATATCCGGTACGGAAACGAAGGTCGCTGGACGTTCGTGTATACACACACACACACACCCATGCACACACATATATACATACCGCGCGGGCAGTACACTCGTGCAGATGAATTTTGCGCGCAACTCTTATTTCTCCGAGGACCCTCCTTTTTCCTGAGGGCGATTGCACTGGATCTCAACGCCTAAGGCAGTACGAGCAACACCCACCCCCAAGAATTTTCATCCTGGACAAAATTGCACTCAACCTCTGATGTGTGCTCCCTCGCGTATGCTCTAACAACTGTATCGCTTATCTTCGCGATATCTTCTATGTGTTTCAACGGTTCCTTCATGCTTACGATGTTAAACTTGCTGTTTAATGCTTATTTTTTAAACTATATTTACTAGGAGAAATAGTTTGACGTCGTGGAGTGTGATTCTTCAAAATAAATAAAGAGATTTTATGTTTAAATTTAGGCTTTATTTAATTTACAATCATCATCCAAAAACAAGATAGAGCCTGGTATTAATCCATTAAAACCAACTGATCGTATTAAAAGAAAAACATATTTTTAAATAAAAAAAAACCGCAGTTTCTAATCTGGGGTCACACAAATTGATCACCATAAATAAAATATTAGAAGGTTATATCCAAAAATAAATAAAAACTTAATATATGATAATTGTACAGTCGATGCTTCAGAATTTTAGGCATGTTTAGTCGATCATATATAATTTTTGGTGAAAAATTTTTCAAATCTGATCTATGAAGAATATATTTTTCTCTTTTATAATAATTGGTTGGTTTTACGTCTTTAATGGATGAAAAATCAATCGACTGTGAAATATTCGCTTGGCCGTTAATTGGTTGAGGGCTATTATTTCAACTTCAATTTGTTTGAATAGCTCAAACGGCTCAAAAATCATGCTCTCTTCAAAAAAATAGTTATTACGAATATACCTATGGCAATTTTTAATTAAATATTTCCATTGATTTTTCAATTCTACTTTTTTTACATTTATTAAATCAAACGTAACTTTTGTACCGTTTGCGTTATTTTAGCGTATCAAAGTATACGACTGTAGCTTTCTTTTCAATTTTTATTGAAGATCAAAAGTTGTTTAAAATTCGGGTTATTTATATTTTTGTAAGACTTCTTTTTCCCTAGATTTGTTTAAATAGTTTAATCACTTTTATCCTCCGGGCCCACGGGTCTTGGGCTTCAACCATAATAGAATCATAATATTCACGGTAAATAAAACAAATTCAATTATACTTTCCTTGTTAATCTACATTAAGGGGGTGGCTTATCCGGGAAATTACCGACCGTGCCAAAAAAAGTAATTATCACATTTATTTAAAAAAATACGCATTTTTATGCAAAACCCGAATACAGAAGCACTAGATAATTAAATAATAAATAATTCTACAAATTTCCAGGTCAATACGACAAAGACACCCTAAAAGTTTCTGCACCAAAAAAACACGGAATATCATACATTTTCTAGAAAGCAGAAATTTTTTAGGGTGTTTTTATCGTATTGACCTGTAACTTTGTAGAATTATTTATTATTTAATTATCTAGTGCTTCTGTATTAAGGTTTTACATAAAACTGCGTATTTATTTAAATAAATAGAATAATTATCTTTTTTTGCTCAATCGGTAACCTACCGAGTATGCCACCTCCTTAACGAGATGTCGGACCTAAATTACAGGAATCTGCACCTTCCAACCTAAAAATTATATCTAAAATATTGCATTAAAAATCTGAAAAAAAATTCATACGGATAGCTGAAAACATAAGAAAGGGCTTGACGTTTTAATTTTTCAATGGAAAAACATTTCTTAAATATTACTTGAGTAAACAAGGTTTGGTCGGTAATTAGTCAAAAAAAGTATAATCTTTTAACCCAAACATCGTGATCAAATTATGGATTTAAAAATCTGGACAAAATTTGGCTATATTATTTAAAACATGCCTAAGGGCTTGACTTTATTCATTTGTTTATAAAAAAGTACAAAATGACCATTTTCTGGGTGCGACATCCCCTTAAAAAATATTTCTATATCTCTGGTAAAAATTCCTCCATTCTTAATGGATTGAGGATGAAAATAGGTGTTCTATATATCACGGAGAGAAAAATCTTGCGTTTTTTCCATGAAACTGACATAGAAAAAAAGCCTGTGTTTGTACATGCTTATTCCTTATGAAATTGTTATAATAATTCTATGTTTTCATGTTTTAATTCCATGACAGTACATAATAGAAATATCACATCACAATACAGACTTTATTCTATTGCCTTCATGCCTTAAAAGCAACGGGCCACGCTTTAATCGCATGAAGGTACGTCTTGGTAAAATTACAAGCGGCCCATCGGAAAATCCTATGTGCCTCATACGGCAATCCAAAGAGTGCCAAGCGGCTCATAGAAAGATCCCGTGAGCTTAATATAAACTGGAAAAAGTAAAATATGTTTATTGCGGATGCCCACAGTAAATTTTTCAACATATAATTAATTAACTAATTAAGCGTTATATATATGGGGTATTCCACGTGAAGTGGTCCGATCAAAATTTTAAAATGCACCAAATTTTGGGTACACATTGCAAACGTTTTTCAGAATACAGAAAAAAATTTTTAGGTACTGGAATCTATTTGCTCAAAAGTTATTCTAACCTCAAAAAGTGAATTTTTTCTAGTTTTTTTCAACACCAGCTGGGTTTACCGCTATTTAACTCAAAATCTATCAACTTTTACTATAAAACATTATATATAACATTCGTTGCTAACTATGTCTAGAATTTATCCTTCTGGGTTAGAATTTCTAATCTCAAGGTTAATGTTACATAAACTACATGTCAATATTCAACTTAAAAATAGTGTAAGTGCGCCACAATTGATTTTTTTAACCAAAAGTCTAAAAAAAGCTTGAAGCAATACCTTTCAAATGGTCTGTAGCATTTTTGGGGCCTTCAATTCTGTAAAAAGTTATGATAATTTAAAGAAACTCAGAATTTTTTAAAAAATTTAGATGGGAATTACCGTGTTAATTTTTGTGAATTTTATGTCTTTCTTTAAATTATCATAACTTTTTACAGAATTGAAGGCCCCAAAAATGCTACAGACCATTTGAAAGGTATTGCTTCAAGCTTTTTTTCAGACTTTTGGATAAAAAAATCAATTGTGGCGCACTTACACTATTTTTAAGTTGAATATTGACATGTAGTTTATGTAACATTAACCTTGAGATTAGAAATTCTAACCCAGAAGGATAAATTCTAGACATAGTTAGCAACGAATGTTATATATAATGTTTTATAGTAAAAGTTGATAGATTTTGAGTTTAATAGCGGTAAACCCAGCTGGTGTTGAAAAAAACTTGGAAAAAGTTCACTTTTTGAGGTTAGAATAACTTTTGAGCAAATAGATTCCAGTACCTAAAAATTTTTTTCTGTATTCTGAAAAACGTTTGCAATGTGTACCCAAAATTTGGTGCATTTTAAAATTTTGATCGGACCACTTCACGTGGAATACCCCATATATATAACGCTTAATTAGTTAATTAATTATATGTTGAAAAATTTACTGTGGGCATCCGCAATAAACATATTTTACTTTTTCCAGTTTATATTAAGCTCACGGGATCTTTCTATGAGCCGCTTGGCACTCTTTGGATTGCCGTATGAGGCACATAGGATTTTCCGATGGGCCGCTTGTAATTTTACTATGACGTACCTTCATGCGATTAAAGCGTGGCCCGTTGCTTTTAAGGCATGAAGGCAATAGAATAAAGTCTGTATTGTGATGCGATATTCCTATGCAGCATTGTCATGCTTTTAATATATGAATTAACAGGATAATCATATGAATTAACATGGAATAAATGCATGGATAGTTGGTCATAGAATAAACGCAAGATTTTTCTCTCCGTGTAGCTAATAACAAGTTATTTTCTACCAATTTTAACAAAAACGTATAATTCACAGCTGCAAAAATGGTTTGAATTTCTATTTCATCTATCGACACAATTTTCACAATATTTTATAACAAATACATTACAATTCGTATATTCGTAATTTTTGTTACATAAATTGTGTTAAAAAGTGACTACGTATAATGCTTTTTAAAAAATGTGTAGTCAAAAACAATAAATTATTGTATAAATATATTTCAAATGAATTTGTATATACTCATATCAATTCTTATAGTTAAATCCGTAACACCAAGGATTATACTCTTAATATTATATATAAAATCTAGTCACCTTTAATATAATATCTTTTTCGAGACGTAAATTTAATAGCCTATATATACGACCCGTTAATTAATTAATAAATGAACTTCGATCATCAATCGAAAGTTAAAAGTAAATTAGAATACTCGAGTTTACGTAACTCAACGAACATTCATTACAATTCTAATTGATATATATATATATATAGCGCGTAATACGATAAAAACGGTTCGCGATAACAAAATATTGATAATTAACTCGAACAATTTGTTATAATGGATCAGTCGAGTGGATGAGAAGTACGTACATAGGTAGGTACGTAGGTACATTGTAAGTATATAATTACGATAAACCGCGATAGACAAGTTATTAATAAAGTTTACATTATCGGTGTATGTAAATAGATGAGGTTAACCCTCTATATGATAACTAGGTGTATCGCATTCGTGGCTATAGAATGTATCGACAATAATGTGATTTGCAACTTTAAATGCAACCCCATCGAACAGTTTATAATCTATAAAGTAAAGCATTACTTGGATGCGTAACGCGTAATAATGTTTCCGAAGTAAAGGAGGCAGCGCAACTTGGATTCCTTCACTAAACGACACGTCTATATGTATGTATACGTGTGTGCGTGCGTGTGTGTGTGCGTATATATATATATGTATAACTTCGAAGTTGATTCATAAAATTCAAATAGGAAGTCGAGATTGCGAAACGCGCTTGAGCTTAAACTTAAGATGAAAGTTAACTCGCTTTGTAAAGTTACGGGGTACATCAGCTCCTTTGTAACCGCTGATTCTCAAACTTTTCAATATATAACCAACTACGAAAGAAACTATACGCGTGCACCGAGTTATATTTATATTATGCACACTTGCCCGCATGGACACGAATACTTATGTAATATTATATTATACGGAATATCTGCCGTTCGAGCGGAGGAACGGGCGTTGTAATTCAAAGTGACATTTTTTACGTAACAAGTTCCCCTGTATTTTATTAAGATAACTATATATAGACGGATAATTAGACGTCGTCGTAGTCAATCCCATTTTCCGTATACATGTATTTTACACTTTTCCAAAATCTTGCTTTACTTTGTAAGTGATATATATCGGTAAGTAAAGCTAAACTCGTTTCAATCAATGTGAATTTTGTTCTGAAATATTACATTTGTTTCCGTATTGCATATTCTTTGTTACACGTATGCATGTTATTTTTATTTTATGGGTACCGTGAGGTCATGCATTGACGAGGAGAGGATCACATGGCAATTTGGGGCACAAATTTATTTGAAACTGGGGTATTTGACTTTTTTGGTCTGAATGGAAAGATCCGTGTCTCAGAGTTTTTACTCATGGGCTCTAGGGATTAAAGTGTACGACATTTTTAAAAAATCTAGGGGAAAAAGAACTTTACGCCAATTTAAATAACTCAAGTTCTACTTGTAATATAACTTTCATCTAAAAAAACGAGGAGAAAGCTGACATCACAAACTATTATTTGAACTCTGGTGTGTTTGAGTAGTTTGAACTGTTCAAAAGTTATGTTTAATTGATATATATTAGTTACTTTACGTTAATTTTTTATAAAAACTAATACATTGATTTTTTATATTATTTCTTTGACAATCCTGATCAAACAATAAACTAAAGTTCAAAAAATAATAATACCAACTTTCTTTTCGTTTTTGGATAAAATCTACAGATTAACTAAAGATTGCGTAATTTTAATTGGCGTAAAGCCCTTTCTCCCCTAGATTTTTCCTTTTTTTCTTAGTTAGACACGGGTATTTTTATTTGACTCAAAGAACTATATTCCACAGTTTCAAATAAATTCGTATCCTAAAGGCCATGTCATCTCCTTGTGAAACAAAGAAATATTTATAAAAAAAAGAAATGATGCACTTTGTTATCTAAAATTCATATTGACATATAATAAAATAATGATGATAATACTTGTATTTTACCCTCCATTGTTAATTTCGTTATAATAATATAATATTTGAGACATTAAAAAACTATTAAGATTTACGCAGAATGGAAGTGAATAACAGTAAAGAAATAATGATACTTAACATTTAATAAATGTAATTTTGCATTATCAAACATTGTCTCAATATTTAATATTAACTCAGTATAATCTTATTAACATAATGTATAAATCTTATTTTAGAAAAGTAATTTTTCATAAATATAATTATAATATAACAGATTGAATTAACAGTAAGATACTTATATTTAATCACGAAAAATTGTACTATAATAGAAATAACTTACAAGGAGAGTGTTACATCTCCGCGAATCGGATCTGTATAAAACTCTAGGATATGTTTACTATTATACTATCATAACTACCTTAAGGCCGCCGTGACTCGCCGCTTTGGAACTCTAGATCGTCGCAAAGCGAAGCGTTCGATCTTGAGCCCCTCCGCGGTTTATAGTAGAAAAGATATCCTAGAATGTGGTAAAGATCCGTTTCCCGGAGATGTGACTCTCGTGGTTAGTAATTTGTTTTTAATTATATTTAAAATTCCAAAGGATTGAATGATTAACCATTAAATCTTTATTAAATTCGTGCTCAGTTTGTTAATAATTATTCTCAGGCATTAACGATTAATACCTGAATTTTGTAATATATGAGCAACTACGAAAGAAACTATACGCGTGCACCGAGTTATATTTATATTATGCACACTTGCCCGCATGGACACGAATACTTATGTAATATTATATTATACGGAATATCTGCCGTTCGAGCGGAGGAACGGGCGTTGTAATTCAAAGTGACATTTTTTACGTAACAAGTTCCCCTGTATTTTATTAAGATAACTATATATAGACGGATAATTAGACGTCGTCGTAGTCAATCCCATTTTCCGTATACATGTATTTTACACTTTTCCAAAATCTTGCTTTACTTTGTAAGTGATATATATCGGTAAGTAAAGCTAAACTCGTTTCAATCAATGTGAATTTTGTTCTGAAATATTACATTTGTTTCCGTATTGCATATTCTTTGTTACACGTATGCATGTTATTTTTATTTTATGGGTACCGTGAGGTCATGCATTGACGAGGAGAGGATCACATGGCAATTTGGGGCACAAATTTATTTGAAACTGGGGTATTTGACTTTTTTGGTCTGAATGGAAAGATCCGTGTCTCAGAGTTTTTACTCATGGGCTCTAGGGATTAAAGTGTACGACATTTTTAAAAAATCTAGGGGAAAAAGAACTTTACGCCAATTTAAATAACTCAAGTTCTACTTGTAATATAACTTTCATCTAAAAAAACGAGGAGAAAGCTGACATCACAAACTATTATTTGAACTCTGGTGTGTTTGAGTAGTTTGAACTGTTCAAAAGTTATGTTTAATTGATATATATTAGTTACTTTACGTTAATTTTTTATAAAAACTAATACATTGATTTTTTATATTATTTCTTTGACAATCCTGATCAAACAATAAACTAAAGTTCAAAAAATAATAATACCAACTTTCTTTTCGTTTTTGGATAAAATCTACAGATTAACTAAAGATTGCGTAATTTTAATTGGCGTAAAGCCCTTTCTCCCCTAGATTTTTCCTTTTTTTCTTAGTTAGACACGGGTATTTTTATTTGACTCAAAGAACTATATTCCACAGTTTCAAATAAATTCGTATCCTAAAGGCCATGTCATCTCCTTGTGAAACAAAGAAATATTTATAAAAAAAAGAAATGATGCACTTTGTTATCTAAAATTCATATTGACATATAATAAAATAATGATGATAATACTTGTATTTTACCCTCCATTGTTAATTTCGTTATAATAATATAATATTTGAGACATTAAAAAACTATTAAGATTTACGCAGAATGGAAGTGAATAACAGTAAAGAAATAATGATACTTAACATTTAATAAATGTAATTTTGCATTATCAAACATTGTCTCAATATTTAATATTAACTCAGTATAATCTTATTAACATAATGTATAAATCTTATTTTAGAAAAGTAATTTTTCATAAATATAATTATAATATAACAGATTGAATTAACAGTAAGATACTTATATTTAATCACGAAAAATTGTACTATAATAGAAATAACTTACAAGGAGAGTGTTACATCTCCGCGAATCGGATCTGTATAAAACTCTAGGATATGTTTACTATTATACTATCATAACTACCTTAAGGCCGCCGTGACTCGCCGCTTTGGAACTCTAGATCGTCGCAAAGCGAAGCGTTCGATCTTGAGCCCCTCCGCGGTTTATAGTAGAAAAGATATCCTAGAATGTGGTAAAGATCCGTTTCCCGGAGATGTGACTTTCCTGGTTAGTAATAATTGTTTTTAATTACATTTAAAATTCCAAAGGATTGAATGATTAACCATTAAATCTTTATTAAATTCGTGCTCAATTGTTAATAATTATTTTTCAGGCATTAACGATTAATACCTGAATTTTGTAATATATTGAGCATGAAATATAAACTATAATGAAAGTTTATTTGTTGGGAACTAATTTAAAATAATAATTAATTGCAAAACCATATTTATTTTCTCGTATTGCGTAAATCGATCAGCTCGTATAACGATACAAAAATTTGGTGATTTTTTATGTCGTCACAAATTTGTCGATTGTCACAAATATTCCTTTATCTTTGATGTATAATTTACATCGTATACAAACTTTATCGATTTGACCTTATATATTTCGTGTTTTATCGTCTTCGCGTAAATACAAATTGTGTTACATATATGAGATATTAGCTATTATTTTACCAAAAGTATTTTAATTAATTAATTCATCGGGTAATACTATTATTTAGTGGTGAACGATTGGTGTACACAATCAAGTAGTACAATGTCTAAGAATCTGAATAAACTATCATATTTTCAGTGTTTCTTTCGATTTACGAGTTATTGATAAATATTATATTTGGTTTATCATAGTATAGCACAATTAATGCTTAAAGCGTTTGGTCGCAAAGATCTTGGATTGCATAATAATTAATTTATCAGTAGCGGCATATATATGTTATTAGTTGTTCGTTATAAATCTGATCCATTAAACTTTCTCGAACTTTTGACATTGTCGCGTATCTATATATATTTTAGCCAACGAGGAATTTCAGTTGGTATATATATACATCTGACACTCCACGTCAAGTAAACCCACCCCTGCCCAAAAATTGTGAGACCTTTGGACAGTGATTTTGGTCTTAAAATATTTATATTGATGCAAATTTTTAAAATCTTTCTTTGCGGCCTTTTGAAAAGAAAAATACATGAGAAATTACTTGCACTACTATCTAAAATAATAAATTATATTTTGTAACTATAAGGATAGATTCTGTAACCCTATTTCTCTGGAGGATATGAAAAGAGTTGTAGATTATAAGTTATTTTTTCAAGAAGATACAAAGATTTTGAAAATTACGGTCCAAAGTTTCCTCAAATTTTAAGAGGGGGGGGGGGGGATTCACTTGACGTGGAGTGTTTATTAAATGACATGACGTCCATTTTTTCTTTGCGCGTGTACATATAATACAGTAAGAAAAGTCTAGATAATAAATTACAACAGCTTCTGGTAAATAAAATCACAGACTGACAAAACGTATATACCCGCGTAAAAAAATGTACCTTCATGTGAACTTTATATAAAGTTATGTTTGTATAAAGTTTATACGAGGTTTTCCAACGAGACATTCCCGAACTTGATTAGACATTTATATAAAGTTTATCTAAATTAAATTAACTATTTTTTATCAGTTTAAAATACTTTATATAAGCCTACAAAATTTTTAAATTATTAAAAAAAATTAAAAAAATAATTTCTGATCGGTGATTTGAACCTCCGATCTTTAACTCCGGAGGCTGACTCTCTACCAACTGAACTATTTTATTGATTCTGCCATTCCATTACATTCAGATTATAAAGAACAATTGAAACATGATTTGAACTTTATAACCTGAATGTAATAGAATGTTATGAAAGTTCATTATGAAGGTACATTTTTTTACGCGGGTATACGTATATAAAAATCACTCGGCTAGCTTAATGTTTTTCATAATCAATATGTGTAGAAAGAAAGATTTTAGGACATTGTCTGCCAATACAATGACGGACTGAATGGCCGGTCTAAACTACGTTTTATAAGTAGCCCTTTGTACACAGATGTGTGCAGCATGCATATGCTGCAGAATATTCGGAGATTTCCTCGTTTTAACAATTGTAATTGTTGTTTACGCTTTATCAGTAGTTCCAATTACTCAAGTCGTATCGGCAACTCCCGATGAAATTAATTAAGGAAGAAAATGAGCCCAAATATGTTTGATTTGGTTAAGAAACCATAAAGATTCCATTACTTTGCCATGAACTTTTGATACGATAGCGATATCAGCACAACCGTAATACGAATTCATTTATAAAAAAATTATTACTCCTTTTTAAACTCTTGATATTTACATTTATACCGCTAGTTGATATGTAATGTTTATAAAACTAAATATAATAATTACCTTTAAAACCATTTATATATAAGGCAAGAACGACTTCAAGAGAGCATTAAGAGAGAAATGAAGGATATGCCTAGAATCGAGAGAGTAGTGTTAATCGGATTTGAATCCTATGAAAAGTGTCAAAGTAATGACGCGCTTATATACACATAAACGCGAGAGAGGCGCCCAATGAAAAGCGAAGAAAGAGATAGGTGTAAGCAATTTTCCCAACAACTGGTTCGAACCCTCGGTATATATTTTTAATTCCCTGGGAGGGATGAAATCGCTCAGAAACCATTATTCACGAGCTCGTATACAAAGGAATCTCTCTCGCATCGACGGGGATGACGGTGTAGTGGAGGAAGGCACGTGCTACACAAATGGCCGAGTGAGGATATCGCGTTCGAGCCGCTCGGCGGATCTCCTTTGGGAATCAGATACCGAGCGTGGCTCGTTTGTCAGGGGATACACCACGGTGAACGGGGAGTTTAGCCCCCGCGGAGGCCTCTCCACCGATTCGCGCCCACGCGAATTAAAACCCAACCCGTCTGTGTGGATGTGTGTGTGTGCATGTATCCTACGATTTTCAGTGGAAACTTTTTTCCTTACCTCGAGGTTCATCCTTCTTCTTCGGAGATTTTATGTCTTTGATTGAAAACTTGACTGTTTTTATTTTATGGTTTATTATGTATTTGTGGATGGTACATTCGCGAGACGTCGTTTGGAAATCTGGTAATTATTATATACACATGATATATCGTATATAACGTCACTGGTAGAAATTTGGTTATTTTTAATAGATCGAAGCTAAAGATAGATATTTTACATCGAATAACAAAGTTATAATTATCTAACATTTAAGAAGTATACGAAAAAAAACTAATTTATATATCTAAAAAAATAATTTCTACTAAGGATATGACTTATTTTATTCAGTGTATTTAATGTTAAGTGTATTAATATCTCGCGCGAATTATCAGAATTCGCACAAAAATGGCGTGAGTTCCAGAGAGTGAAAACGATAATCCATTATATTAAAAACAAGCTAACAAGGAGACCAGCAGATGTTTGGGAAACGGATCGTACCCAGCTTGTAGGATATATTTTCTAATACAAAAATATGATGAAAGTCAAAGTCGCAGACCTAACAATCATTTTTTCAAAAGTTATACGCTATTATAGCAAAATTTACAAAAAATGAGGCTTTACTTTAAACGCTTGTAACTTCTAAACTATTAAAAATTAACATTTAGACCAAAGTTTAATGAAAAACTGAGATTAATAGATATAAAAAATATACTCAATTCTATTAGAATGGAGCGATTGAAGAAATTTAGGTTATTAAATCAACAAAATTTGTAATGCCCAATTTTCGATAAAATTTCTTCATATTCTTAATTCGACTATAACTTCGCTCCTTTTCAACGAATTTGAGCGTATTTTTTATTATATCTATTTTATCTCAACCATTTATTAAATTTGATTTGAGTATTAATATTTGATAGTTTAAAAGTTACAAGTCTTTAAAGTAAAACCTCTTTTCTGTATATTTGCTTTAATAGTGTATAACATTTTAATAAACGATTGTTAAGGTCTGCGGTACTGGCCCTCTTCATATTTTTATATTAGAAAACATATACTACAAGCTGGACAATCCGTTTCCCAAACATATCATGATCTTGTAAGTTTTCATATTACCATTCTTGCCGTTTTCGTGTCAAGTATTAATATCTTGTATTTTAGAGTAAAATGCATTTTTCACCCAAAGCATCAAAGCATCAACTTACTTCAAACGAAGGAGTAAAATCGTACTTTATTCTCTAGGGAATGTAAGTACTTTTTACTCCAGGTAGTCTTTTTGCAGTTCCCGCATTAATGTTGCGGTTGATATGAAAATAGTACGACCAACAGATGTTTAGTTAAGACTTGAAATTTGTTGAGGATATATAGATCCAAAAAGAATGAAATGAAAACAGGATAATTTAAATTGATATACAGTGAGGAAATATTAAATTGACGTTGCTGTCAAATGTGACCTTCACCAGGATGATTTGAATGAAAAATGTTGATGAATGATGAATTTATCATTTTTCAGCCACGGTAATAAAGGTCTATTTTACTACCTATCGGTCGCGCATAGATTGTAAAATTCTCGTGCCCATATGTAAGATAATCAATAGTACAATCTAATGATATAAATAATTATATAATTTACACACACTGAGAAAAATAGTACATTAAAAATTACTATATTGTTACATATAACGTAGGTATATACTTAAGGTTATAATACGTAGGTATTATCACAATATTTACTATATTATATAGTAATTTGTTATGAATTCTAATAAAAAATACGATATACATGCTAATATTTGCTATGAAATATAGTAACAAATTATCATAATCCAAGTATATCCCTATAACAATATATAGTAATTTGTAATATACCATTTTTTTCTCAGTGTGTGTAAATTATATAACTATATCATTAGATTGTATTATCGATTATCTTACATGTCAGCACGAGAATGTTAAGAACTAGTATTTGAGTCTTAGGTAACTTTATTATTTGTACTTTGTTTAACGCCGTAGAACAAACAAATTTTTACGACATTGTTCATCCTTTTTAGGTAAATATTAATATTGACCATCATTTTCGTTTACAGCTAAATAATAGCACATATTAACCAAAGGAATCGTTAAAAAAATTAATTCAAGATATCACAAACGTATACCGTAATGTTCAAATGTGAAAATGAAAAATATTTATATTGAATAGAAGAGAAAATTAAATATAAATGATGTAAAAAAATATTTGCACGCGATGTAAGCTCTATTTTTTTTAATACACTGTTATATAATTACATAATATCCTTAAAAAAGATAAAATTCTTGCGGTTGTAAAAAAAGTGGATTATAAATGTTTAATTAAAACTTAAATTTTTATACGATACCTGCAGGATATATAGAAGGCAAGAACGACTTCAAGAGAGCATTAAGAGAGAAATGAAGGATATGCCTAGAATCGAGAGAGTAGTGTTAATCGGATTTGAATCCTATGAAAAGTGTCAAAGTAATGACGCGCTTATATACACATAAACGCGAGAGAGGCGCCCAATGAAAAGCGAAGAAAGAGATAGGTGTAAGCAATTTTCCCAACAACTGGTTCGAACCCTCGGTATATATTTTTAATTCCCTGGGAGGGATGAAATCGCTCAGAAACCATTATTCACGAGCTCGTATACAAAGGAATCTCTCTCGCATCGACGGGGATGACGGTGTAGTGGAGGAAGGCACGTGCTACACAAATGGCCGAGTGAGGATATCGCGTTCGAGCCGCTCGGCGGATCTCCTTTGGGAATCAGATACCGAGCGTGGCTCGTTTGTCAGGGGATACACCACGGTGAACGGGGAGTTTAGCCCCCGCGGAGGCCTCTCCACCGATTCGCGCCCACGCGAATTAAAACCCAACCCGTCTGTGTGGATGTGTGTGTGTGCATGTATCCTACGATTTTCAGTGGAAACTTTTTTCCTTACCTCGAGGTTCATCCTTCTTCTTCGGAGATTTTATGTCTTTGATTGAAAACTTGACTGTTTTTATTTTATGGTTTATTATGTATTTGTGGATGGTACATTCGCGAGACGTCGTTTGGAAATCTGGTAATTATTATATACACATGATATATCGTATATAACGTCACTGGTAGAAATTTGGTTATTTTTAATAGATCGAAGCTAAAGATAGATATTTTACATCGAATAACAAAGTTATAATTATCTAACATTTAAGAAGTATACGAAAAAAAACTAATTTATATATCTAAAAAATAATTTCTACTAAGGATATGACTTATTTTATTCAGTGTATTTAATGTTAAGTGTATTAATATCTCGCGCGAATTATCAGAATTCGCACAAAAATGGCGTGAGTTCCAGAGAGTGAAAACGATAATCCATTATATTAAAAACAAGCTAACAAGGAGACCAGCAGATGTTTGGGAAACGGATCGTACCCAGCTTGTAGGATATATTTTCTAATACAAAAATATGATGAAAGTCAAAGTCGCAGACCTAACAATCATTTTTTTCAAAAGTTATACGCTATTATAGCAAAATTTACAAAAAATGAGGCTTTACTTTAAACGCTTGTAACTTCTAAACTATTAAAATTAACATTTAGACCAAAGTTTAATGAAAAACTGAGATTAATAGATATAAAAAATATACTCAATTCTATTAGAATGGAGCGATTGAAGAAATTTAGGTTATTAAATCAACAAAATTTGTAATGCCCAATTTTCGATAAAATTTCTTCATATTCTTAATTCGACTATAACTTCGCTCCTTTTCAACGAATTTGAGCGTATTTTTTTATTATATCTATTTTATCTCAACCATTTATTAAATTTGATTTGAGTATTAATATTTGATAGTTTAAAAGTTACAAGTCTTTAAAGTAAAACCTCTTTTCTGTATATTTTGCTTTAATAGTGTATAACATTTTAATAAACGATTGTTAAGGTCTGCGGTACTGGCCCTCTTCATATTTTTATATTAGAAAACATATACTACAAGCTGGACAATCCGTTTCCCAAACATATCATGATCTTGTAAGTTTTCATATTACCATTCTTGCCGTTTTCGTGTCAAGTATTAATATCTTGTATTTTAGAGTAAAATGCATTTTTCACCCAAAGCATCAAAGCATCAACTTACTTCAAACGAAGGAGTAAAATCGTACTTTATTCTCTAGGGAATGTAAGTACTTTTTACTCCAGGTAGTCTTTTTGCAGTTCCCGCATTAACGTTGCGGTTGATATGAAAATAGTACGACCAACAGATGTTTAGTTAAGACTTGAAATTTGTTGAGGATATATAGATCCAAAAAGAATGAAATGAAAACAGGATAATTTAAATTGATATACAGTGAGGAAATATTAAATTGACGTTGCTGTCAAATGTGACCTTCACCAGGATGATTTGAATGAAAAATGTTGATGAATGATGAATTTATCATTTTTCAGCCACGGTAATAAAGGTCTATTTTACTACCTATCGGTCGCGCATAGATTGTAAAATTCTCGTGCCCATATGTAAGATAATCAATAGTACAATCTAATGATATAAATAATTATATAATTTACACACACTGAGAAAAATAGTACATTAAAAATTACTATATTGTTACATATAACGTAGGTATATACTTAAGGTTATAATACGTAGGTATTATCACAATATTTACTATATTATATAGTAATTTGTTATGAATTCTAATAAAAAATACGATATACATGCTAATATTTGCTATGAAATATAGTAACAAATTATCATAATCCAAGTATATCCCTATAACAATATATAGTAATTTGTAATATACCATTTTTTTCTCAGTGTGTGTAAATTATATAACTATATCATTAGATTGTATTATCGATTATCTTACATGTCAGCACGAGAATGTTAAGAACTAGTATTTGAGTCTTAGGTAACTTTATTATTTGTACTTTGTTTAACGCCGTAGAACAAACAAATTTTTACGACATTGTTCATCCTTTTTAGGTAAATATTAATATTGACCATCATTTTCGTTTACAGCTAAATAATAGCACATATTAACCAAAGGAATCGTTAAAAAAATTAATTCAAGATATCACAAACGTATACCGTAATGTTCAAATGTGAAAATGAAAAATATTTTATATTTGAATAGAAGAGAAAATTAAATATAAATGATGTAAAAAAATATTTGCACGCGATGTAAGCTCTATTTTTTTTAATACACTGTTATATAATTACATAATATCCTTAAAAAATAGATAAAATTCTTGCGGTTGTAAAAAAATGTGGATTATAAATGTTTAATTAAAACTTAAATTTTTATACGATACCTGCAGGATATATAGAAGAAGAAGAAGAAGAAGAAAAAAAAAAGATATGATAAAACGAATAATAGCAGTTCGTTAATTATTTAAGTTGTAGTTAACGAAATAATTAAAATGGAATATATTTATAACGAAAAGGAAAAAAGAAAGGATCGGAAGAAAATAATAATGAAAAAAAGCATGGGTAAAAGTATATACATATCGAGTGGTATATAAATTAATTGATCGAGAGAGGACTATTATAGGTGAGAGAAGAACCAGGAAATTTTATCTCGCGGTAGAGGAGTGGAGAATGACTATAAGAGCATATATATATATGTATATATATATATACATATCTATTCATTATTAATTTCAAGCGGTCTTGCGGCTATTATTTTTCCCCAGATTTTTCCGGGCAGGCGTTGCCGCCCTGCCGCGGAACGGCAAAGTTTTATCTCTCGCACAAAGACAAGCGGATCAGAAAAAAATTAGCGAGAATCTCGTTGGTAGTATACCCACCAGCCAAAGAGACAAAGTGTATATATAGGCAACCCGACCTAGTAGAAAAAAGGCTAGCTAGCGCGCGCAAGAGAGAGAGAGAGAGGATGGAGCCGGTTGAAAAGGCAAAAAAGTAGCGGGAGAGCGGAAAAGAAAGAAAAGAGACAAAGAGCGGAAAAATAACGAGATATATACGCGAAGAGAGAGAGAGAGAGAGAGAGAGAGAGAGAGAGTCGCTAAAGCAAAAGCGCAAACGCGCTCTGTGTGTATAGATATATACATACACATATATATGAGACCCAAGAGAATCGCTGCTAATTCTTGAATACGGCAGGTGAACAGTAAAGGTTTGCATTAAAAATATTTTAATATTATGCAAATGTGATTAACCGTCCCGTTTTCTTTACACCGGTATATATTTCCTATGGCGAGAGCCACTACCTCGAACCCATACCCGAGAGACCGCGGATAAGTTGAGAATACCGCGCCGAAAGATAAAGAGCATACGAGAAAGAGATAGACTTTCGAAACGAGCTTGGAAAAAGAATCACCGTTCGTTCGTTCGTTCGTTACCCTTTCGACAAAATATTTTGAAAAAAAATAATAATTCCGATAATATTCTTGTGCGACGTTTCTTTTTACACCTGATGCGAGGAGGAAGAAAGAGAGAGACACATCCCCCCACGCCGAGTGAAAAGGAATCTTTAATACCGAAGTTATGCGCGCGCGGGATCGTCGCGTCATTCGGTTCTTGCATTTATAAGCTATCGCATATTTTGCGAATTGAATTCTTTGCCAGTGGCACTTCTCTCTCGGCCACCCCCTCCTCGAATGTACATTTTCCATTGTTCTTTTTTACGAGATAAATGATATTCGACGTGCTAATGCGCTATTTATCGATTGCATAGATTTCCACAAACTGCTTGATCATTTGTTCGCCTCGTCGTACGTCTCAAGATTATTTATTATCGGAACCTTTTTTTTTTAAATCGATTGAGGAAGGGACAAAAACCGACCTTTACTTTGCCTACCTTACGGAATTAAAATTTGCATAGAATTGGATATAATTGAAAGAGGGCATTAAGTTATAGAATTCTGAGAGTTACACTGGAGTGTCTTATAACTTTGTTACCGCAATTGGGTGATTCATTTTTAAAAAAATATACGTATTATCTTAACGAGATGCGATCCCCGATAAAATAGAAAAATGAATTATTTTTTATTAAAGGAGGAATTCAATTTATTTAAAAAAACATTTTGTAATGATGTTGTGCTTCCTTCGAAGATCTTTGTTTTATATAGCTATATATTACCGACCAAAAATAGTTTACGTACAATTAATTTACAATTAAATTATTTCGTTATGTTCTATTCTATTTATTTATTATTATTATATATTATTCTATTATTATTATTATTATATAATATCTATTCTATTTATTTATTATTATTATATATTCATATATTATTCTATTTGTTTCAAACAGTATCTGTGATTTTTTTCCGATTTTTCTTATGGTTTTTAATTTTTTTAAATTTTAAACGTAGGTCTCTACAATTTGGAAAATTTTCCACCGATTGGCCAAAAATAAGTATTATATAAAAAAAAAGAAAAACAAACAATTAATTTGAATCGTACATTTTCTATTGTCGGCTTAGTGGAAAAATGTGTCGATTCAGAATTCTCTTTGATATTAAGTTGCCAATCATTGGAAAATATTTACTTGCCAAATCTTGCAACCTATCACGCCCGTATATTTGTCTTATCTTATTTCGATTTGGGTAGATTAATTGATAAATCTAAGGACATCCGTGGTTTGAATATTTGTAGAGTAATTTTATTTCAATAATTTAAGATAAATTATACACCATACATTTTTGTAATGAATTTAAACAATTAATTTAAAGATTTTTTATGACAAATCCTTGTTAAATTGTAACTTTTGACTCAACAGCCGCATCATTATACCAAACTTATGCAAATAAATATTTTTCCACGAATATCAACGTAGAATATTAATGAATAAAGGGAAATAAAACTATTAGAAAATATACGAGGACATTGAAGCGATAGCATTTTTATCGAACACATTGGCGTAACATTTTAATTTGTATATGAATATAATTAAAAAAGAATTTGGGAATTTTTGTCAGAGGAGTTTATTTTAGTATAGTATTACGATAAATCTGTCATATATTTTATATTTAAATACTCTGAATAACAGTTACAAAAATTTTCTTGTGACGTAACCTGTGCAAGCATTTTTAGGGATGCGAATCACAGTAATTCACACTATTCTCTCCCATAGTTTCTCGATATATCTATAACAATATTTGAAATAATATTATACACAAATTTTGAGCTCTTGTTTAAAACCTATTTAAATTATTGATATAAATATTAAAAAATATTAAACTTGTAATGTCGGAGAAAACTTCCACGTCATTTTAACACCCGTCTTCAATTACATCCTAATAATTCCCTGCGATAATTTTAGGTTGTTAAGGTAGGAAGGGCTAACTTTAGATTTGAAATCCTATCCTTATATCTGACATCGAACGTATATAGATATAATTTCAAGACAAACATTTGTCGATTGAACATTTTGTATATCTAAAATATTTGTACCCTGCGAACGAACCACCACTTTTGGGTAAAGCACTCGCGCAACCGAAAAACTCAAAGACAATAAATCCCCGGGAAACGAGACACCTTAAAATTGATCAATACATCAACTCGAGTGCGCAAAATCGGTTGATCGTTCAATCTTTAATTTCACCGTGTATAATGAGAAATACACAGAGTTAATGAGGATTCAAAATGTCCAAGGCCAGTTGCAAGACACACAAGAACGAAAACGGGAATTATAAAGAAAGTGTACTTTCCTTCCTCGAGTTACTCATCTCCCTCTTTATATATATATATAGCTATCTATCCGCTCGCTCGACGCGACAGATTTATAACGCGCCATTTTTCTCGCGAGTCGCGCGCGTGTTAACAAGCAGAAAGACGTAAGTCCGCGGCGCGTTATTAATTAACGTCGCTCCCGGGCGCCATCCTCCACCCCGTCGGCAAAAATGAATTTCTGTCCAACGGCCCGTAATTATCGGGCCGAGCGCCGGCACCCCGTTAATCGCGCTTCAGCTGACTCCTCGTTGCACCCACCCCTTTACATATATTTATCGCCGAGCCTCCCGTTATATATCTCGCGACTTTTATCCAAATGTCCCTTCTTTACATTTTTTACTTTTCCACCACCTTGTGACAATTATTATTATTTTTTTTTTTATTATGATGAGTTTAATAATAATTTTGATAAATAAAAACATTGTTGTGTGTCGCAATATTTTTTTAACGTTCATTAATTTCTAATGCCATTATAATATAAAATTTAAAATAAAAAATGAACTTTTCGACGGATAATTTTACATGACTTTTTTCATCAATCGTTATGATTGAATTATCTCACTTAATTTTCGGTCTTGATTTATTTCTTTTCTTTTATAAGCAGATAACACGTTACATTTTTAAAATTAATATCAACATACTTATACGAACGATATATTTATTCGTTTTCAAGGTTTCAAACAAAATTTTTATGGGAAAGTCGTGATCATTTCAATAAGAAAATATTAATAAGGTGAATTACGGTCGTGTAATAATTCCGCAATCGTTTTCTTCTGTCAACTTCCTTAATTCAGTTCCACTTTATCTTTATATCAGTCTTACAGCCACTTCACTAACTTTTTTACAGCACTTCCCAAAGAAAGAAGGGGAAGCGAGCTCGCTAAAAACGACAGAGAGTTATATAGGAGAATAAAGAAAAACGAGTGACTGATGGTTTGATATTTTATTATTAGCGTTCTTCTTTTTTACGATATATGTAATTGGATTAATTAATTTCTTTACTTATTCAATTACAACGGAACACGTTCAGTTTACATCGTTTCAACGCTGTTTCGTGTCTATTTGTTGTTAATTAATTAATTAATTAATTAATTAATAGCAAATAAAACAGTGGAGCTCGCGTTCAAAATTAAATAATTTATTACCGTTACTTTTCGTGAATTTAGAACAATTTTATCTAGTCGCGGTGTTACGACATTCTCATATAATTATTTCAAATGTACGAGGGAGGATTAAATTTTTACGAACAAACGATATATATCGTATTTTAACGTGTTGTAAATAAAGTAATACATCACGGTGAGCAAATAGCTTAACGGATAGATGACACTTGTTTTAATTAATACAAATTATACGAGGTATTGCTTTTCTTTTTTTACACGCGTATATATATATATAGTTATACACAATTATCAGTAATGAAAGTGACGTAAAGCATATACCCATTTAATTCCATTTATAAAATAATATATGGAGTATAAAGTAACGAACGTCTTTCGTAAAGTTTTGAAATTAAAATAAAAATTCGTGATATTTAAATAATCTAAAAGGACATAATAATCTATATACGTAGAAAATCTATAAATTTAAAGTAAAGCGCAACGTTAAAAATGAGTAGTGAGAATCCCAATCGTTCGGATTTTCACCTTTACGAGAAATGGTATGTATAGATAGGTATAGTGCCATCGGGAATCGTATATACATATATATATATATATATATATATATATGTAGGTTGGTGCCTAGAAGCTTGGTGTCCCGTAATATCACAGGACAGTTCATTACACGCAACTCGCGCGCAGGATATTAGAATACCTGGAATAGCAGGACGCGTAGGTGGAAAGAGGGAAGGGGCTAGCGAGATAGAGAGATAGAGATAGAGAGAGAGAGAGGAGGGTTTATCCGAGATTCAGCCGTGAGTATATATAGAGGGCCTATCGATGCATACGCAGAGAATCTCGGCGTGCCATCGATATACCCAAATCCATGGGACATCGAGGGAGGTTATGTCATACCATTCACCCGAACCATCATTCGGCGTACCGGCACGACCCGACTACCACCAACACCAACAATCTCCCTCGATTCCGCGTACCACACCCCTCAATTTCACCCATTCTACAAACACCCACACCTCCCTCCACACGTTTTCAATATCTATTTATCTATTGCACCAATTGCTCTTCACTTTCTTCTTCTCTTTCGTTATTTCGCGTTAGATGCACGCGTGTACTTTCGCGAGACACCTTTCTTTCTTTTACTTTATCTGTAAGGTGTACAAGTCAACGTATTTAGAATTGGTCACATTGCTATTCGATGTGTGAAAAGATACGACTTACTCTTATGTTTTGGGTGGATACATCTTATTTGTGAAATTATTTTATTTTTTAATTGTTTGGCGCTGTACCGAATAATCTGAACCATAACATTATTTTAATAATGACGATCGATGTATCAGATAATAAAAAAAACAAAATTAATCGCTTATAAGAAAATAAATAAATGAAAATTTATTCGCTCTCTAAATTCAATTCGAATCTGATCACTCACATGATTGTTAACGAACATTTTTTATTGTTTTCTCTTTTCAAAAATATTTATGTTTTCCTAATTTCTTTTTTTAATTTTTAATTCATCTTTTTCAACAATTTTTATTCAAAGTGATTATATTTTACACTCAAAATATGGAATCCATATTTCGAACACTTACGAATGAGTAATAAATTAAACTAAATTAAAATTAAATAAATTGAAATTAAAATAAATTATACCCTTGGGTTATTTTAAATTTCTCAGACCTCACTTGAGACTATGTTCAATTATTAATTCAATGATTCCATATTACAAACTTTTGTACGATACGCTTGATCTACTTAAAATATATTTCATTCAATGTGTCGCATGCTTATATTTATTTTCTAATTTTTGTATACCGAAGGATGCAATACTTTTTAAAACAGCTGCGTGATAGTTCAATGCTACACTTAGCGCGACAGGTGATTTATAAATACAAACATTAAGGGGGTGGCATACCCGGTGGGTTACCGACTGAGCAAAAAAAAACAATTATTGTATTTATTTAAAAAAATATGTAATTTAATACAAACCCCAAATATAGAAGCACTAGGTAATAAAATAATAAGTGATTGTACGAAGTTCCAGGTCAATACGATAAAGACACACTAAAAAATTTCTGCACCGAAAAATCAGAGATAATTGTAATTTTCGGTGCAGAAATTTTTTAGGGTGTCCTTATATTATTGACCTGGAACTTCGTAGAATCACTTATTATTTTATTACCTAGTGCTTCTATATTTGCGTTTTGCATTAAATTACATATTTTTTTAAATAAATGCAATAATTGTCTTTTTTTACTCGGTCGGTAACCCACCGGGTATGCCACCTCCTTAACGTAATCTCTTAATTATTATATGATACGACTTATGCAATATTATTATTACACTCCCAGTCATTTCAATCGATACGTAGGTATATACATTTACAATCGCAATTGATTTTTTATATAAAATTTAATAAATAGGTTGAACAGTTTTATTTGTTCATTCGTTAAATTTTAATTTTCTCGTATTTTTTGGTTTATATTATATATAATCTACCTATTTTTTTATAACAATATTATTCCACTTTTAAAAAGTATTTTTAGTTTACGTACATCTTGTAATACATTTTATGAAAATGTTATAATTTTAAAAACGTCAGTTTGTAGAATATGCGTTTAATTTCGAATTTTACGTTTATATGTGAATAATTGAAGATATATATATATATACTCCCTTTCGAGTTTAAAACTAGGGATTCCAAATATTTCAGTATCATCTCAACTTTTATTATTTGTTTAAAAAGTTTTAATTAAAATATTAATTAATTTCAAATATTTACAAGTATTATGAAAGGAGTTAATTAGTAGGACTAAATGACTTAATTATTTATAATAATTATCGTTGACGGCGTAATACACTGCACTGTGAGAAATATTGTATTAACATTAGAATATTCTTTTGTAACGAAAATGAAGACTGACAGAATAAAAACATTTGTAAACCTTATCTTACATCTATCTGTGTTACATAGTAGTAAGAAAACGTTTAAAATTTTACGTTAATTTATGTACTACAGTTTTTTTTTAAAATCCCTCCTTATTTCTTTTCATTTTTCCTCCACAAATTTTGTTGCTCCTTCTATGCTTCATCGGTCATTTCTGAAAACCGCACTGAAGAGGGTATGGGGAGGAGCGGAGGAAGATGAAAATCAGTAAATGTTACATGTAATTACGCGTAATTACTCTACAATGTTACGTGTAAACACGTATTCTAAATCTCGAAAAATTTTCTAAAATACAACTTTTCAATCTTATAATTATGTTATATAATTAAGTAAGGTACACACTGGAAATTTTTTTCAGAAAACAGAACAAAATTTTAATTACTGCAATCTATATTTGTTGAAAGGTATTCGTACCTCCGAATGTTAAATTTTTTAAGTGTTTTTTTCGACAGTATAGCTGTCTCTAGAATTCATCTTTCTGTGTTAGGATTTCTAATCTCAAGGTCAATATGAAGGAGTCAAGTGACAGATAAGAAGTGTAGGTCGTACCGTCGATGCTCCGTCCGTTGGACGGTAGCTCGATGGTCAGAGCGCGCGATTCGCACGCTGAGGTCCCGGAGTCGAATCTTTTATTTTTTGCTTCTTTGGCAAAAGATATAAGTAATGATATTTTTTTAGGGATTCTCGTTACATCCCTCGTGCAAAAAATTCCGTGGGCTGGGAAAACCGATGGGAAAATATTTACATTTCCGCTGTAACGTTATTTAAATTATAATGAGAATAATTATTAAAATTCGTTGGAAATATATGTATAATTAATTAAATTTGATATAATAAAAAAAATATGACCTTTTGAATTTCCGATGTTTTACTCCGAAGGTCTATATTTCTAAAAAAAGAAAAAATAAAGTTAACTTCGTAACAAGTATCACATTTCATACACCTGAAAATACAGTTGAAAACAATAAAATAGTTCAGTGAGTAAAATATAATGAGTACCACCATATATATATTTCCAAAAAAATTTAACAAATTGCATTTTTATTAAAGTTTAAATGATTTATACGGTACTGAGTTATCGATATATACTTAATAATTATGATTTTCCCATAGGTAATGTTTTCCACGTAAGTGATATTACGACGTTTACCGAAATTGTATATATTAATATTATTATTTCAATTAGGAGACATTGCACTTGTCTTTCGTATATATACATATATACAAAGTGCGATATAGACGAACGGTCAGAATATATGCCTACAAGTGTATACATCGAGGCAAACAGGAGGAATCAAGCAAGCAACCAGAGGTTGCGGACGATGATCAAAACCGAAACCAAACGTAATTTGAAATTAATGTATTTAATGTTATGTAGAGGGGAGGAAACATCGGGACGCGATGTTGCGGCGAATATGCGCGGGCCCGAGGGTAAATGTATGCAGTACGTCTCGCACACACGTGCAATAAATTAACGTAGATGCTTTCCAATACACGAGGATTCCAGCGCACACTCGGTGTTTAGCTTAATTTTAACAAGACCGTACCAATTTTTTTGGTTTCCTTTCACCGCTTGTTCTCTATTAATCTTATACATACAGAGTACTCTGAGTATATATAAATAAAGTCGAATGCACACGAAATGCACTGGAATTATATCTATATATACCGGTAATTTGTAGGTATCAATACTAAAAGTGACATTTTGAAGGTTTATTGTAGTTTATCAATTATTTTTATACATTTTTTTAATGAAATGTCAGAATATTAAAGGGCGCTAGAGTGTCTGACGCAAGTATAGCGGATACGTAAGCCTTTATATGCAACTGACTAGCCCCTCTGATTTTTACTTTTATTAAACTTTGTAATATTACATTTATGCTTAACGATGAGCCGAGATTTTTGCGCTGCTCAACATTTTCACACTTATAGGCATTCTCCTTTACATCTACGAAAAAAATTATGTACAGGAAGGAAGTCAAAAGCATCAAACGAGAAAAACGTAGGATTTTTTGCAAATAGGCTGTTTTAACGGTTCCTTTTAAACTTAAGAGTAGAGTTAGGATCAAAAAAAGTTTTTCTTTATTTCTCATATTTATGGTCTAAAACGTTTGTGGCATATTTGTGGTAAAAATATAAATTTTTCTAGAAAATTTTAACACGATGGAAACATTTTAACCAAAAGTTAAGCAGAAAAATGATCATAATTAGTGTTAATTGGTGCCAAATGCTCCTAGTAACATTTCAATTTTTGGATTTATTTTACATTTTTTGAGATTATTATTTCAAAGAATTGTTTATATTTTACAAAAGCTATTTATATTTTAATAACTTCTTGTTTATTAGTTAAACATTAGTTAATTAAAAAATATAATTTGTTTTAAACAATGTTATTTTTGGATGAAAAAATTAATTTTTTAATAATATATTTTTTTGTAATACTAAAATAAAATAAACGTAGATAAAGTTTAAAGCATTACTTAAAAGATTAATCACAAACAAACTTTAAAAATAAATTTTCTTCCGCAAAGAGCATTTGGGATCGAATACTATTTTCGATGCATTTTATACATTTTTCTGCATAACTTTGGTTAAAATGATTTCGTCGTATTGAAATTATCCAGAAAAGTTTTACTACAAATATGCCACAAAAACCTTCGCTCATTAAGTTAAAAAAACAAAAAAAATTTTGTTAAATATTTCTTAACCTAATCTCTACCCATAAAAACGGCGTTAAGTTGAATTTCATGAACTGAAACTTGGCAAAATACATTTTTTTCAATGTTTTTTTTAACATAAAAGTACCTTAAAAAATTTCAACTGCACATGATTTTTTTAAAAAGTCATAGAAATACTCGTCTATATACATACGTGTAGGCACGTAAATTATTGCATGGTTCGCGTGAGTATGTCGCGTCTGTCACGATAATTCTTGTGATGTATGTATATATATATATATAAACGCGATTGCCCGTGCATGTCGATTATATTGCGTTACTCACCGAGAAAATCAAAGCAGTCGCTACGCACACTCACGCACACCACAAACACCTACGCACGCATATATACACAAAGAAGAAAAATGGTAATCTTGGAAAGTAGTTTACGGAAACACTCAAATTTTATTTTATATCCTTTCGTAGTAACATTAAGATAATATGTGTAATACGTCAAATGTCATTTTTACGATCGTGTAAATCTTGTATATTTTATTGAGATAACTCGGATGTTTATTAGACATTGCCTTCTATTTTGATAATTATATATTTCTTTTTTTTACTACATCCAATGTATATATCCATATTTATACGGTGTATACACCGAAAGTAATCATCGATAATTTGTTGAAATTATGGGTTTTTTTTATGAAATTCGATAGGTATAAATGCGTTCCCTTTTTTATTACAGTGAAAGGTTCATTAATTATTAACATTTTCAACCTTTTAAAACATTAAGAGTACTCTCGCTTCGCTCTATTGAATATGAAAGAAATTTATATACGCTTTTACGTTTCTGATGCCACATGAAGAAGTTACTTTTTAAAGAGATCTTAACCTAAATAATTGGAATTTCTATTTATTTTTTAAATAATAATAGGCTGACTTTTTTAAATCAATCTCTCTGTGACGCTTTTCTACTTGCTTTGAACACCAAGTGTGAGTACTTTCAACATTTTTTATCACTAAATGAATGAGCTTTTTGTATATGTGCAGTGTAATCATTACCGACCTAATCATTGAATTTAAAGAAATTGCTCTATCAAGTTTTTCTATGACATTCAAGCGTAACGTATGAATTTTTTTCATATTTTTAGTTGCATAATTGTCAAAAATTTTTGAAAAAATTAGATTTCTTGAAAAATTAGATAATTTGACTGTTGTAACAGTTTTTAATCATGAAAAATAGAGAAATGATTTAGTTCTTAAAACGAAAAATTAATTGTATCGAATAAAAAACTCTGCACGGTAATCATAGCTATATTTGTGTGCGATTATGAAGCTGATATGGTTCTTTGTAGTGGAGATCAGGGATAAACGGACTGGTTTGTATAAATTGTTTGTTTACAAGAAAATTAACAAGTAAAAAAAATATTTAGCATGTATGAAATCTTTATTTCATTCTTAAGAAACTAAAAATAGACTGTGTTTATTAAAAAAATAATTTTAAAACAGTGTTACTAAAAATTTAGAAAAGAAGTTGGTATTACCCCTAGAAAAAGATTGTCGGGGTAAAACCGACTACCTGCCCACGTAAAAAAAATTATGTTTATCTTAACTTTATATAAAGTTAAAGTTTGGGGAAAGTTCAGATCTACGTGTCCAACGAGACATTCCCCAACTTGGAAAAATGTTAATTAAGCATTTGTATAAAGTTTATACAAACTTAAAATAATGTCTTAGGTAAAATTAAAATAGGATTTTTGATTGTAAAATTTGCATTAATAAAAAAATGAAAAAATTTTATTACGAAATTTGACCTTCGATCTTCTAGTTCGAAGTATCTCGCTGTAACAACTGAGCCATTTTTATTGTATATGTTAGGAAGTTACATTCAGGTTATAAAATTGGAAGTATGTTTCAATTGTTCTTTAAACGATAATTTAATATTATGACATAAACAATAAAAATGGCTCAGTTGCCCGATCGGAAAATGTTTTAAGGGGATCACAAGGGCCTTGACACATACCTTAACAGCCTTTGATTGTCCATATCAGGTGCCGTACTCGAATCTGACCAATTGCGTAATGTCGCGTTCCTAAGGCCTTACCTCCCTGCCTTAAGTTCAATTTATCTTAAGAGTCTGATCAGCACTATACGTAGAATGCCTTAAAATAGCTAAGTAAACTCTTTTTATACAATTATTGAACTGAGACTCTAAAAAACTGATAAGTGCGATGCTTAAATGATAAATCAGGAGCTTACAGAGAGATACTCTCAGAGTAATTAATTTTAAATTAATTAAGAAATCAATGGACGCGCTCGCGCACCCGACGCAAGTATGGGATATGCTATGCGTATTAAATCACTTTACTATTATAAATTTCTTTCTTTCTTTTATAAAGTTTTTTTTTAGTTACTGACTGAATGTATTAAAATATTTTGCGAAATGGGATATCTAATTGACATACATAAATGCGAAAATTACTTAACTAAATCTTAATATTTAAAAATAATCACTTTTGTCGATAATAATCAGATTTAAAATTAATCCTTGCGACTGCTCGAAAATCTCAAAAAATTTAAAAAATTCAGAGGTGATATTGACAGCAATTAAAAAATTTTTTTTGCTAATTGTTAATATGTAAACTCAACCATTCTATTAAAATTAGTAAATTAGAAAATCTACAAAATTCGAGTACTATGTTAAAAACAAATAGCATATTCCTTATAAAGAATAAGAAAAATGTGTATTTCTAAGATTCCTTCCAACCTCAACAAGATGGTTCACTTTCTCCTCGAGGAAGATTACAACTTTATCCATATCAACGGAATCGAGTGATCGAATTACCACACGCACCCTCGTACCGTATAAGATAATCTGTGATAGTTGTCAGCGATTATCGCATAATATTTCACCATGAAAAAATGTCCCGATTACGGACGATAAGTAAATAAAGTTAATAAACTTTAATGAAACCCGAAAGCAGATCGGAATATTCCCAAGAGCGTTATACCCACTCCTCTGCAATCGTCGGTGGGTTTGAAAAATCTCGCGTCGCCAGATAAGACGAATACTCTCGCACTTGTACCAGGAGAATCGGAGCTCAGTGTCAAAAGCTGAAGAGCAAAAGTGGGATATCCTTGAAGCGTTAGTGGGGGTGCCGAAGAAATATACCAATAGAGAACGAAAGGAAACGCGTTGTCGCGGCTTATATCCAGACTTGGGAATAAGAATAAAAGAATCTCGGTATATATGTATATACGTATATTCTACTTCCTCGTGTCAATTCTCAGGGGCATCGTGGAATGGGATCACCTTCCATCGATCCGAAAGAAAGAAGATGCAATCGTTGCCACGGAAAAGCACGCATTCATTTATATACTACGAGAAACGAAGATAAATTCACGTATATGGTATATATTACTTAAGGTATATTAGACTTTATTTTAAGAGGACAAACCTGGGCTAAAATTGGAAAAAAACTATTCAATATTAACAATTAATTACTTAATTCATAATAATTTATCTGTAATAACTATTTTAATTAATCAGGAGACTCAGTACTCTGATTTTTTTCCACAATAAACTTACTGCAAGGTATCTCAGGAATCATTGCAATGAATAGGCTAAACTTGTAACAGTTACTTAAATCCAGTAAAAAAAATTATTCAGCTGTTTTTCTACAATTTTTCAATTTTTTAAAGGATTTTCCGATTGATTTAACGACTTAACATAAATAATTAATATTGCACAACGTTTCAGAGACAATTTGTTTCCTTTTTCAGGTGCTAAATCTTATTAAATATTATTTCATTTATTGCAAGGTAGCGAGTTCTGCGATGGGTCGGTCGGTAGGGCGTCATGCTCGTGATCTGAAGGTCCCAGGTTCGATTCCCGGCCCGGTCGATTGATACAACCACCACTGGCGAATGTATTTTCAACAAGTGCTTTCTTCACCAAGACATCGTATGACCTCCGTCGCTGATTAGCACCAAATTAGGAGCATAAAAAGATCGACGTTTAAATTAAAAAAATAAATAAAATGGCCAAATCAAGTAATGAATATATTATTGACTTTTTTTGTCAAACTGCATGCTGCGATTTATAATTAAGAATTCTTCAAAACATTTTTATTAATTTTTCTGTTTTTTCAATAAAAGTATCCATGGTTGCTATACTTTGACCCAACATTTTTTAGTTTTCATTGCTACGGTCAAAAAATTTTATTTCAAAGAAGATTTGCGAAGAATAAGTTAATTTTAGTCATTTTTCGTTATTTTATTGCATTAAATTTTTTGACTATCTAACTAAAATTTCATAGACTTAAAAATTGAAAAATTTTGTCACTATATCGTTTATATTTTAATCATGAATTATAATTAAAAATTATTACTATAGTAAGTAAATAAAACATATTTACGAATTTATTTATTTAAGTACATTGACTCACGACTCCTTGATAACTACCTTAAGTCGTGAATTTCATTTAATTTTTATACGTCTTCAATAGACGTTTATCTACAAGTTATTACCGATTTCATTTATTGAAATAATCCATTCGAAAATTATAAAGAAACTATTTTTAAATTATCAATTTATTCATTTTACATTATTGAGTTACAATACATTACAATCGTTTAAAGAAAAAAGGCCGAATTTTTATTTAAATCGATTAAGAATGAAAAGTAATTCACGACTTTAAGTGAATATTTTGATTAAAGAACAATATCAATATTCTCAATATCATAATATTCGATTTTAATTTTATTTCAATTCACATTATATCGTATAATAACTAGAATTTAACAACATTTTTGTTTAAACAAGGTTTATATTTATCTTAAGAAATAAATACGTTAATTTCCAAACTTCACCGGATATATATGTTCAATTAAATTTATATTTCGAACGTCAAAACTACGTTTGATTGTTTGCTCGAATCAATTTTTTTCGGAAAGAAGCAACGTGATACCTATATGTGGCTTCATTCGGAGATATTTTCGAGTTGCGAAAATAAACGTGCGGCTTCGTATTATTTAACGCTATCGATATCTCGGATACAAATATTCAATTACGATGAAAAATTAATCATAATTTTTTGCTCCCTCGCGTATACCTTCGAGTGTCTGGTTTATTTCAAGTTTTTAACGTATGCACGTTAAAAAAATTATCTTTATTACTTATACTTATTTTGATTGTCCTGATAAAAATGAATATTATTAAAATGATATTGGTTGTAATGAAAAATGTAAAAAAAAGAAAATATACGTTATTTCTTCTAAATTTTCCCGATCAACAAGTTATACGAGTAAACTACGTTTACTTTTATTTTTCACCAAAAATTCACCGAAATGTGAGTTATGTCACGTAGTCGGATGCCCGGCTCTATAAATATATGAAACGTTGGCACGTTTCGAAAAGTGTTCTTTAAGACTATCTTCGGTAGCGTTAAAAAATACGCGCGCATACATTGAAAAATATAGTTAAACTTTGTTTTAACCATTGATAATTAAAAATTCACTCATCGTTTCATTAACTTACTTTCAAATGAAAAATAATTCATCGTTAGCACAAATAGAGGAGACCGGGGTAAAATGGACTACTGGGGTAAAACAGTCTTTTTTGATTTCACGCCTGCTATTAGTGACATTTATATAAAACCAATTACATCTCTCTAAGTATGTTTATATGATTATTATGTATGTGATCGACATGTCAACGATACCTTTCTGTTGATTTTATCGAAGGTGAAAGTTTTCCGAACATGCAAGATCAATTTTATCTAAAAAATGATAAGTGCGATGCTTAAATGATAAATCAGGAGCTTACAGAGAGATACTCTCAGATAATTAATTTTAAATTAATTAAGAAATCAATGGACGCGCTCGCGCACCCGACGCAAGTATGGATAGCGGTTAGTATATGCTATGCTAGCATTAATCACTTTACTATTATAAATTTCTTTCTTTCTTTTATAAAGTTTTTTTTTAGTTACTGACTGAATGAAGTATTAAAATATTTTGCGAAATGGGATATCTAATTGACATACATAAATGCGAAAATTACTTAACTAAATCTTAATATTTAAAAATAATCACTTTTGTCGATAATAATCAGATTTAAAATTAATCCTTGCGACTGCTCGAAAATCTCAAAAAATTTAAAAAATTCAGAGGTGATATTGACAGCAATTAAAAATTTTTTTGCTAATTGTTAATATGTAAACTCAACCATTCTATTAAAATTAGTAAATTAGAAAATCTACAAAATTCGAGTACTATGTTAAAAACAAATAGCATATTCCTTATAAAGAATAAGAAAAATGTGTATTTCTAAGATTCCTTCCAACCTCAACAAGATGGTTCACTTTCTCCTCGAGGAAGATTACAACTTTATCCATATCAACGGAATCGAGTGATCGAATTACCACACGCACCCTCGTACCGTATAAGATAATCTGTGATAGTTGTCAGCGATTATCGCATAATATTTCACCATGAAAAAATGTCCCGATTACGGACGATAAGTAAATAAAGTTAATAAACTTTAATGAAACCCGAAAGCAGATCGGAATATTCCCAAGAGCGTTATACCCACTCCTCTGCAATCGTCGGTGGGTTTGAAAAATCTCGCGTCGCCAGATAAGACGAATACTCTCGCACTTGTACCAGGAGAATCGGAGCTCAGTGTCAAAAGCTGAAGAGCAAAAGTGGGATATCCTTGAAGCGTTAGGGGGGTGCCGAAGAAATATACCAATAGAGAACGAAGGAAACGCGTTGTCCTTTATTATTATTAAAAATGTTTCTTTATATTTTTATTATTTTTTGCCATCCAATATTGCTTAAAATTCATTTTTGAAAAAATAATGCTGGCTGTCAATTTTACCCCGACAATTTTTTTTCTAGGATTAAAACCGACTACTTTCGTAAATATTGAATAATACTATTTTAAAGTAATTTTTTAAATAAACTCAGTCTATTTTTAGTTCGTTATGAATAAAATAAAGCTGTTATACATGCTAAATATTTATAAATTGTTAATTTTTTTGTAAACAAATAATATTACAATGTAGTCCGTTTTACCTAGATCTCCCGTATATCTCGAAGGTAACGTCGAATAATTAATTTATCGTAAAACAAAAAACTTTGATAAAAAAACATTTAACATTTAATATTTCCTTTTTAGTTACAAGAAAGGAAAGAGGCATATATGTGTGTGTACATACACGTTTATATACCTATATATATATATATATATTTTTGAAATATAAGAGTGTGCAGTGCCACATTGCCGTATACGAAGGATACCTCTTCCCAGTGACTTTAATCGTACAAGTTTCGTATAGTTGGCTATAATACTAGATCTCTCTGATACATAACTCGAAACTTTCTTCGTAATCCTTGATGCTTCATTACCATCGCAGCTGTGGAGTTAGATTAAATTTCCACCAATCTTTTTAACCTTTTTCTTTTCTTTCCTTTTTCTCTCCGGTTTCGATGAAGCAGTGCGCCCGGGAATTGCATCACGCGGCACTTTTCGAAAATTATCGCTTTTAATTTCGGACGTACAAAAACGGGCTATCGATGTATACGAATTTTATAAAAATTTACGAACAAAACGTTCGCGCGCGTACGTTATAGGGCATTGTGTGAATATTATATTTATACCTGTACATGAAGAGACAATAATGAAAACAAGTCTATTTAATTAAAATAAATTTATTCGATTTTAATGTTTGTATATGTAACGTACATTTTTATTTCTTTTAATTATAAATATACAATTTATATATGCAAATCGCAACGTACGCTTTTTAAAATCTACATATATATATATATAGGTATATATATTTCAAATTCATTAGTTTATATACCTATATACGGGTTATACATGCGTTGAAAATAAAAACATCAGATATAAGTGAAATCGTTCGTTACTGAATACAACATATTGAAATAATGCTTCGTTATATTCCTCGTGCCAATCAAATGTAATAATTTCTGTATATCTACATCCTAGATTAATTAAAAATATATTTTTCTCTTCATTCGCCATCGCGATCTACTACACCGATCGCGAACATATATATATATATAGGTATATATTCAAATTCATTAGTTTATATACCTATATACGGGTTATACTGCGTTGAAAATAAAAAACATCAGATATAAGTGAAATCGTTCGTTACTGAATACAACATTATTGAAAATAATGATTCGTTATATTCCTCGTGCCAATCAAATGTAATAATTTCTGTATATCTACATCCTGATTAATTAAAACTTATTTTTCTCTCTCATTCGCCAATCGCGATACTACACCGATCGCGTATTTACAGTGTACAATAAAACCTGTTAAGTTTAAAATAATTAACGGAAAACAGTAGGATAATTGGTCATTTATTTCCTTGGCGAAAGTATTACGTTATTTCTAATACTTAAAACGTGGAAATAGGAGAACATTTCTATATTTTTAATAAAGCGTAAACTACATCAATGTTTTTACTTTACGAAAATCCCTTTGAAAAAAAGTTTAGAAAAAAAACTGCTTTTACCTGGATTTGTTAGAGTAAAATTTGTTTTTATTTTAAGTAAATGTTTATAGTGATCCATGATGTCGACAAAATCTAGTAGACGAAACGTCGTGATTTCCAATAAATACAATGGTTTATTTTTATATTTATTTTTTACATTTGTATAGTAAAATAGATTGTAAATTTTGTATCTTGCAATGTCTTTTTTTTATTTAACATTCAACCATCTTACCCTCGTTCAGCTCGCGAAAAATGATTTCTTACACGATGGTAGCTTATATATTTAATAAAGTTATAATACAGACATATAAAACAATCGAATAAACCGTTTGAAATAAATACAAAAATGTAAATACGGTCCGAAGACACGACGTGTCTAAAAATACGAAATTCAAATTTTCCACGTAATTACTCTTTGTTTCTTTTCGTGAAAGATAGCGAGAGAAGAAGAGAAGGGGGTAGTGGAGCACAAAATCGGTATGGAAAAAGGATGGACCATAGTGTGGTGTCCTAGGGACATCTAAATAACGGGCGCGTCGAACCGTACGCAGATAGAATTCATCGTGGACGCGGATGCAAGTCGATCGCTAAGTCCATTCACAACGAATTCCCTGAACTATTCAACGTCCTCTCTTGTTATTCACAGCACCCGCGCCCACACCTTTCCTTACCGTACGTACAACCCATAGAGGACCCTAGGAAATTCCGAGACGCGAAAAAAAACGTATGCGACGTATATACGTGACTTAAAATTCGACATGTATATACATATATACATATAAACATATAGATAGGTATATACGAACGCTATATAATATAAATGCGCTAATTACATTCACAGCTCACGCATCGATTCGTTGATGTAATACAAAGATTTCTTCGTACAAAATCACGTTTTTTTTCGATTTTCGACAAAGTGAATAATGTATATCTTTATCCGTTAAGCGTACATTCGGCTACATGTACGCGCTACTCGACTGTAAACGACGAGTGATTAAAAAAGAAAAAAAGGAGCGTGATTGTTTTGTTTTTTCGATGATTATATATTTATGGGCGAGTCGCGGGATGCTTACAATATTCACTTGTGTTTAAGCTGCCCGCAGGAAATCTCGGGGGAATGCGATATTTTGTATATTAAGAAAAAGGATTTTTCGTATGCACGGTTTACTTATGCAACGAGTCGTATAATCTTACGTGTTTTCTTGAAGCGAGAGAGGCATCCCTATATATACACGCGACCGCGAAGATGCGCGAGAGTTTGCATAAAACCTGACAATAAAAATGACGATAAAAGTCAGGTGTTATGGCTGCGTAAGCGCGCTCGATTTATGCTAATAGACTCCTTCGAAGGTGGCGCACCAACAGTTTATTACGCGATTTCGCAAACATAAGTAATATTTTTTAGATTGTTTAATATATTACTAGAAATCGCCTTATTATTCTGATTTTCCGTTTGCTTCTTTTTTTTTTAGAATTATTAACTCTTCGCGTTTCGTTGCATCCGAATTGTAAATATCACGTAGTGTTGGAGTAATAATTTTTAGCACGAAATAACAAGGTTTTTTTTAAATCGGTAGAAAATGGTTTAGTATGGAGGGTAAAATAAATTTTTCGTGATCTTGATAAATTTAACATAATATGGTCTAATTTCTACTAGGGCAACGGTGTGTTTAATTTTTATAGTTTTAACATATACTCACAACTTTTTTAATCATTAAAATGTCTGTTTACTGTTATAAACAAGGAGATAGCTTCGAGGATGGATTGTAGAAATTTTCGTTACTTCGGCTGGTAGAAACTCTTTACGCATAACTATGAAGAATCTCTTCTTATATTATGCCTTACTTATTGGGCCTTATTCCAAAAGTAATGCGCAATTAATAAAACACTTTTTTTAAATCGCTAGATGGTACTCACGTTTATCCAATAACCCATTATGTACTGTAGATATTAAAGTTCTAGAATTGAAGATAGGGTATGTAAATCAACACAACTATAAAATAAAATGCGAATATTGTACCGCATCAGCAATTGAAAAATCAATTCTCTCATTTTATAGTTTTCAAAAGCGTAATGTAGATTCATGTATTCTATCCGTCTATTTTTACACTTGAGGATGTGGATGACTGTATATTCACGCGACCGCGAAGATGCGCGAGAGTTTGCATAAAACCTGACAATAAAAATGACGATAAAAGTCAGGGTTTGAAAATCGGTAGTAGGAGGGTTAGTAAGGAGGTAAATAATGTTTTCGTGATCTTGATAAATTTAACATAAATATGGTCTAATTTCTACTAGGGCAACGGTGGGTGTTTAATTTTATCGTTTTAACATATACTCACAACTTTTTAATCATTAAATGTCTGTTTACTGTTATAAACAAGGAGATCAGCTTCGAGGATGGATTGTAGAAATTTTCGTTACTCGGCTGGTAGAAACTCTTTACGCATAACTATGAAGAATCTCTTCTTATATTATGCCTTACTTATTGGGCCTTATTCCAAAAGTAATGCGCAATTAATAAAACACTTTTTTTAAATCGCTAGATGGTACTCACGTTTATCCAATAACCCATTATGTACTGTAGATATTAAAGTTCTAGAATTGAAGATAGGGTATGTAAATCAACACAACTATAAAATAAAATGCGAATATTGTACCGCATCAGCAATTGAAAAATCAATTCTCTCATTTTATAGTTTTCAAAAGCGTAATGTAGATTCATGTATTCTATCCGTCTATTTTTACACTTGAGGATGTGGATGACTGTATATTCATCCTTAAATAAGTATTTAAATGAAAATGACCTGCAATTCGTAATTAGTTAAAATATTATTTATCATTTGGATATTTTAAGTCTAGAATTTAATAGAGCAAAGGCACGTTCCGGATTGTGTATACTCATTCGGTAAATATACTTCCAATATTATTATATTTATTTCTTTCATCAGTTTTGAACTGTATTTCACGAATTTGATAACACTATTTTTAAAAGATCTTCTTCGAATTAGTTTTCATTTAAACATTAATTCACGAGTTTATTTATAATAAGTTAATATAAAAATTTTTTTTGTTAATTAAGTATTGCTTTTGACTTAAATAAAAAATGATTTAATAAAAAAGACTATTTTACAGTATTAGATTGGAATATTTATATACTTATATATTTATAATATTTATATACTTGGATTACCATAATTTTTATTATATTTCATAGTAAATATTATTATGTATATAGTGGTTTTCAATATAATTTGTACTAAAATTGACGACTGTATGTAGTTGAATTTTATAAAGTCACAGCCCGATGTGGATGGAGAACGTCGATCGTAACGTCGAGAAATAAGTTCACAGTCAACTCACCAATATCAATCAAAATTCATGTAGAAATAATAAAAATACTACAAACGTGTGAATATTTCCTATAAATTATGGTCATCTTTATAAAACTGATTTTCTCAGTGTATTACCAAAAAAATGTTTCCTTTTTTTTATACATTAAGCGATGTGATAGTCAAATTACACCTTCAAAAGCCTGAAAATTACTATATGAAACTAAAATATGAAATTAAAAGTTTTTAAAAATTAGATGAAATAAATTTTAATATAATCAATAATTACATAATGTCGGTAATAATTAGGTATTAAAATTGAGATACGCTACTACCCAAAAAAGCAAGTAGAAAAGCGTTACAGAGAGCGTTTTTCGAAGAAAGCAAATCTATATTGTTAATAAGAAAGTAGTAGCGATACTCATTTTTATGTATCCCATAGCTCCTTGCCCATAATTACAAAAAGTAATTTCCATGATCAATATTCCTGATGATCTTGCTTGTTAGTTTGGAATATATTAACACTAAAAATACAGGATCAATAAGTATTAAAAAATTAAACTTTTGATATATCTAGATTTAACAGACTATATATATATAGGAGAATTCATGTCAAGTTACCGGGACAAAAATAAAATGTTGTAACCTACAAGAAATTACTTGAAGAAAGTAAAATATTTTTTCACGGATTTTTATCTCATGCTGGTAAAATGTTACAGACAGTAAAAAATTCTAAAATATTATAGAAAAGACAAAACCAATTTTATTATATTTTAGAACCATAATAAAACTTAAAAAACAAAAAAGGAATGTACGACTAAATATTTTTCAATGAATCAAATTTCTTCTTGTAGCCAACAATATTATCTTTCTTTTGACTTGGACATGTTCGTTGCCAAGCTTTTTGAACCGAGATACGGCATTTTTAATACAATGATATGCTAAATTCTTTATAAATTGTTATAAATTTAATAAAAATAATGCCATAACTCGTTAAAAAATTAATCAGTAAAAAGTTGATAATTTTTTAGTTAAAAATAGTTAAGGATGCTAAAAACACAAATTTTTTGAAAACTTTCAATTTTTTTTTAAGTCTGTAACATTGCACCAGTATAAGATGAAACTCTGTAAAACGATGCTTACTATCCTGTACGTTGCAACTGTTTAAAACGATTTTTATTTTTTGTCTCGATCACGTGGTTATACGTATCATCACAGTAGATATATATATATATACATACATTGCGCCTACCGAGAAATATGTGGAAGTTTCCCTAGTAGAAATAGCCATATTTTTGGTCATAATTAGTAATTTTCTATCGATCGTTTAGAAATGCCTAGTTTCTACTTTAAAAATCGTTTCTATTTCTACTAAAGTTACTATATCCCAGGAATATTGAAAATTTGTACGAAACCATCGTCGCACCGCGAAGCAATCCAAAGAAATTCGAATGAGCCAAGAAAGGTATTACGTATATACATCAGGAGAAAACTAGAATCTACACGACCGCAAATTCGTAATGATCCAAGAAAACAAAGCGAGATTCCGGATTGAAAAAAAAGCAAGATGAATAAAGTATATACGTATATAAGAGAAGTACAAAATCAGTGTTTATAAAACGCGGTCGAAAGGAAAATATACCTCCGGGTATCGTTAGACCATAACCGAAAGTTTTGGTTTCTCGTTATACAAAGGATAGGAATAGCAGAACTCGGCATTCAATTAAACCTCCCATCTCCCATCAGTTTTGGTGTATATATAAGCAAGAGGAACAACAAGGGTGCGTAATTGCCTGGTCGACGAATCTGCGGCAATAAATCCGCGTCGATGGGTGAATCGAGTCGAACTGCTCTCGGAAAAAGGGCTGGGTAATCGCGCCGTTAGGGAAATCAAACTGGGCGATAACGGGGGCCGTTGGTCCGCGACCCGACGAATTAAACTTCGTGTATATATATATTCACCGAGAAAGAGAGAGTCCACTCGAGGGCCTGGATAATTGCTGGGCCACGTTTACCCTTCTTTATTCGCATATCCTAGACCGGCAGCTCTTTCGTGAGGATTTCCTCTCTGGCTAATGTCGACTTCGTTCTATACCTCGGGATAGAAGAGAAATTAAGCAAATTGGATCTTCTCGCATCTTTGAATTATATATGCGGATTTTATTACTTCTTTTACATATATATATTTCCTATTTTAATTTTATACTTTTTTTACTTTATCCTGCTAGTTATAGTGATATATAGATCAATTTGCGACTTGCACCTGGCAACTTATTCTGTATATATATATACGTTTTAACGCGTAATGCTTTATTAAATGACGTTACGCGACGAAGAGAAAATTGCCCATTAGATAGTAATGAATTTACACTGAGATTGTAATTACCTACAGTATGTTTATATATGAAAATGTAAATGACTCTATGTTTTACTTGGTTCGAGATTATGTGTCAATATTATTAACAACAAGTATATACTTTTTTATTATAATGTTTCTTTCTTAATCGAGCTATGCAGAGGTGCATCGTATCAGATATAGATTAATTATTATTGTAAAAATTAATTATAAGAATTAAAAATAAGAGAGTATATCCGGGTGTAAAAGTACACAAGATATTTGTTAGATCTTTTCAAGACAACTAAAAAATTATCCCTTTGGAGGCATCTTCAAGATCTTAAAAGGCGAGAAGTTAACTCTCAAAAAGATTTGTTTAAGATATTTTTAAAAATGCTTTTGCAAAATTGAAAGGATTCTTTCAAGATCTTTTATTTGCATAGTTTTAGGTAGGGGAGACCGGGGCTAAAATTAACATTTTTTGAAAAAATCGTTCTCCTAATTAATTAAAGAATTAGTTTGCTATACTAAGTATTGTTACTTTTTCTTTGCCTATTCAGCGAAGTCATGTCACAGGAATTTTTTGGAAATTATAAATATCTTTTTTTTTGCGAGAGGATTTACTAAAAATCGTTGTCTTTTAATTTTTGCCCCGCATGCGGGGTAAATATTAACATCTCATTTTTTTATTGTAAAGACTTAGTTTCATAATAAATGTACACATTTAACAAATGTAAACAAAAAAATATATTTTTTACTGAATATACGAATAACAAGTGATATACAAATAAAAAAATTGTTAACAAATTATTTCTTTAACACAAAAATAACGCAGGTCTTCGTTTTGCAAATTAATTAAAGCTAATAAACATTTGCACTATTAAATAATACATGTATAAACACAAAAATTATAGCAAAGTTCAAATTAATAAAATTAAATATAAATTAATTAGTATTAACAGTGTTAATACTTGCCCCGAAAATTTGTTAATATTTACCCCGACAAATTTTTTTTTTTAAATCGTTAAAAAAAATAAAAAGAAATAAAAAAAAATAAAAAAAAATATGCGATTAAATAGCTTATTTCAAGTAGAATGGGGTATGGTAATTTTAATTTTGTTAATTATATGATATGTAATTGAGAATAAACATTTTTGAGTGAAAAATTTTTCCATTACCTGATCAAAATATCGCTGTCTCCTATATCTTATCGGCTCGACATCCTGCGATCTACTGAAGGTGTTTACATGTTAAAGGGCAATAAACTTTAAGTCTAGAGTCATCTATGAAGTGTATAGAACTCTTCGCATCACTAAGAATTCAATGTTAATATTTACCCCTGTTAATTTTAGCCCCGGTCTCCCCTATGTGAAAATAAATCTATAACAGATCTATTAAAGTTCCAATGTAAAAAATACATTTAAAAGAATTGAAGGCCGAAATAGTATGAAACTTTTTTTTCTTTAATTGATCTCTTGGTAAAAGCTTTTAATACATTTAGACGAGATTTATTTGAAATTTTCTTAAAACTTCTTCAAAAATAAAATATAAGTATATAAAACTTTAAAAAAAACTTTTTTTTCTAATTATTCAATATTGTTTTTAAATTTTAAAGAAAGAATTGTTGATGTTAATAATGACTAATTTTTATTAAATACATACTTAATGTATGATATATTTTGCGATATTTTGTGGTAAAAATTTGGTGCATAGATATATATCTTTAGATATATATATATATATATATATATATGGGCTATTTCACGTCAAGTGGTACGATGCAAATTTTAAATCGTTCCAAAATTTGAGAACAGGCTGGAAATATCTTCCAGAAGATAGAAAAAAAATTTTAGGTGTTAAAAATAATTTGCCTAAGAGTTATTCGACCATGAAAAATGGAAATTTTTCAATTTTTTAGAAAAATTGCTATTTTTAAAGCCATTTATCTCAAAATCTATTGATTTTTTTTAAAAAACCTGCCAAACAACTATTGTTTAAAATAATCTTTAGAACTTATCTACCTGGGTTAGAATTCTTAATTTTGAAATCTCGAAGAGATAGGGCACCCGGAAATATTGAATATCAAAAAAAGGCGACCACGCCACAATCGATTTTGATCTAACACCGCTCAAAAGATCACATTTATCGAGAGCTTTCGAATGACGGTAGTTAGATTATTGGCCAAGGCCACTGATGAAAGTTATACCTTAAAATACATGAAAATTAATGATTTTATGAGGTTTATGAGGTATAACTTAAACCAGCGGTCATGGCCAATAAACTAACCCAAGCCATTCGAAAGCTCTCGAAAAATTTGATCTTTTGAGCGGTGTTAGATCAAAATCAATTGTGGCGTGGTCGCCTTTTTTTGATATTCAATATTTCCAAGTGCCCTATCTCTTCGAGATTTTAAAATTAAGAATTGTAACCCAGGTAGTTAAGTTCTAAGGATTATTTTGAACAACAGTTGTTTGTAAGGTTTTTTCAAAAAAATCAATAGATTTTGAGATAAATGGCTTTAAAAATAGCAAATTTTCTAAAAATTTGAAAAATTTCCATTTTTTATGGTCGAATAACTCTTGGGCAAATTATTTTGAACACCTAAAATGTTTTTTCTATCTTCTGGAAGATATTTCCAGCCTGTTCTCAAATTTTGGAGCGAATTAAAATTTTCATCGTACCACTTGACGTGAAATAGCCCATATATATATATATATATATATATCTTTCTTATTGTTACGAGTGGTAACATATTGAGTAACCGATCGGTAAATAATTATTTTTATAACTGCGCAAATATAAAATAAAATAAGAAAGTGTTTTGGAGTAAAAACGCGATGCGTAATATGATCGGTCACACCCGTTTACGCCAGATCTCAAGTGTTCTCGCGAAGTAAGCGTTGGTTCTGATCATCAGCACCCGCGAAAAATCATATATCTACACATTCACACAATTCACATAGACACTAGGGGTGGGGTCCGATTTGTCGAATGCTCATTCAAAATGTGTGCATTGTTTCGAATTTCAAAAATTAGAAATGTATTTTTATTATTTAGAACCAAGAGAAATAGAATGGTTATTATTTCGAAAGTAATGCACTCTTCAGTTTTTATATATTTGTTCCGAATATTCGAACTTTATAGTGTAGAGAAATATGTTTTATAATATTTGTCTATTAACATCTTGATAACAGAGAATAATGTAGAAAATTATTTATCTAGTATTTGGAATTCGAAATGTTGCACCTAATACCAAATATCTGACGATTTTATTACTTTCGAAGTAATGATCATTCAATTTTTTCGGTTCGAAATAACAAACAGGTTATTCTGATTTTTAAAATTCGAAATATTGCACACTTTTTGAATGAACATTCGACAAATCGGACCCCACTCGATACTAGGTGCGACACATAGAAATTAACCTCTCACCAATAATTATCGAAAGAGGTGATGTAATACAAGCCATACAAAGGGATGATTCGCCCATGAACTCTCTGTCTCAGCCAGTCGACAAGCCAAGAAACGATTCCTTCCAAGTTTTGGGACATGATCCAATACCCATTAATATGGAGGCTCCAGCATGACCGGCGATCCTCGATAATCCCTCATCATCCAGCCAGTCTGATCATTTCAACCGCAATCAGCCAATCAGCCAGCCAACTAGCCAATAAGCCAATCAATCCATGGAGAGTTGACAGGACGATTCGAGAGTAATCTAAACACACCTTTGTAGTCGCACTTAGTAACCTCTAACATCTTTCTTTCGTGCCTAAACTACTGAATACACCTAGCATTCAAATTGCATCCGAGTCCTACAGTTTATTTACCCTATTCTTCTTTTACCTAAATTTATTAAATATTGAATTAAATTGCTGTTCATAACATTTCGAAAAAATTTAGTAATTTTTATTGAAAAATTTTTCTCGGTGTATTCAGAATGAATCTAACGCATTAAAAACTACTTGATATAAAATGTGGTATTTATAAATAAAATAAAATAAAAATAATATACATTATAATATACATATATTTTATAATAATATAAAAAAAATTTCCACATGTATTAAAGAAACACAATATTCTAAAAAAAGGTAATTTAATTTTTAAAGAAAAGATTTTCATTTAATAAGTTGCTTAAAAAAGTTTCATTTTCAAGCGAGGAGTAATAGGTTTCCTTGAAAAATGTACTATTTCACTATTTGATTTATTTTTTGTACATTTAAATCATTTACACTATTAGTGTAAACAATGTTTAATATTTACAACTATTAAAATTAAAGAAATTAAAATCAAACTAAATTATCATTTAAAAAAAACATAAAAAAATTAATGACGATATACTTCTCTTCCACCTTCTATTGGGTTTAACTTTGATTTAAATTAAGAAACCTGGTTCTCAAGGAATTGAAAAATAATAGTTTTAATTTTTTAAAACATTAAAAACGCTTTAAAAATGAAATTACGAGAATGAAAAATCTTTTCGTCTGTTTAATATTTTCTATAGATATCCAAACGTACGCATTAAATGTTACGCATATATTTAATCTTTTAAATATCTATACAATATTCTTACTAGTTTAAAGAAAAAGAACTTCTTTTTTTATCAACTTAAGTACGAAGTATACGACAGCATATTTTTCGCCTCGCGTCACATCTATACGACGATAATAGTTTAACATTTACAAGCTGCCTCTCCCCCCGTTCTTGTGATTAATGGATTTTTTCAAGTACATCAACGAGGCCCGAGACAAGATTCTTCGGAGCACTCTTCCTCCTTCCGAGGTTTGCATGTATATATACTTCTCCTTCGTCTCCCTCTCCTGCCTCTTCTTTTTCTTCTTTTAGTGGGTAATATTGTTATAAATTAATTGAAAGCATTTTTGCCTTATATACGTTTGAGTTTTACGGTCCCTCGAAAAGTTAATTTTACGAGGTCTTAAGCGAGTTACGCAACGTAAAACAGCCCTGACGTGTTGGGGAAGCGGGGGAGGAAAAAAAAAATAATCCCCCGAGAAAATTGATCGTTCCGTCGAGTAAGTATACCTAAAGTGTTTCTTAAGCAACATTCACGAGTACCCGTTTATAAAATCAAAGTGAATTCCTTATGATTTATTCTCTCGATGAAAATTTTCCGGTTATATATATTTGCGTTGCGCTCGCAAATATCCTGTTATAAACGTCGCGCAATTAATGTTCCGCGTTATCTGATTATTAACGATACGTTTACGAGAGATTCGATCGATAAGGGACTTTCAGAAGAACGAAAAAAGGAAAAGAAATAGAAAAATAACGATGAAAAATTGTGTAGAAGGGATGTTATGTCAGAGGCGAAACTCCATCTTTTTTTATTTTCGTCCAATTTTTCCACTTTTGTAAACGCCACCTAGTTATCCGGCGCACGGCTGCACTGGCAACACCCACCTATAATGGCCTGCTGCGCACTTGACGTTTTCTTGACGCGTTTCAAATCTATGTACGACGTATATACATATAGATATACCGTAGAACGTGTTCTAGCGATCTTGCGTATTTTATATAGATATGTATATAACGTACAAACCCATAAACTGAATTATATCAAAGATCTACATACACACACGCACACACACATATTATATATATATAGATTAAGTAAACGGGTATACCGATAGATCCATTGTAATGTATGTATTTGATTTAAAAATATGTTCATCCAGAGGAATTTAAGGATTTTCCTCGATTTTTTTTATTTACGAGGTAAAAAAAATTTCGAAACAGTTTCTTTTAGTGTAATAGCTCGTTTAAAATTCTTTACATAATCGTGATTTTTTTGTACGCGCATGTAGGAAACGCGCGCCCTGAGTCGGTATATGCAAAAAACTCGGATGGCAATTATAAAATAATCTAAAATTACAAACCGGAGTTCGATTCCATTTCGGTAACCGGCTCTAAAAATATTCGACTTTTCATTGATAATCGGGTTAATAATAATTGAACGATTCCATATTTCCTCGCGGAGTTTACGTTGAAGATTAACCGGGGAATCCTGGAATATATGTATCTCGAACACGATACGTATATGCATTAATAAATTGCGTCCGAAAGAAGATCGAATGTGCCACAAAACGCGCAATAAACAAAAATAGGAGAACAATAAAAATTAAGAAAAGTCGCCTTGACCCACGCGCGATCGAATCAGAATTTCATGTGTGTATATATAGGTGGAATAAAAAAAATGGCAGTTTCCGAGATCGATCCACAAATCAGTCGCGTGGAGGGTTGGTGGTGGTGGCGGCTGATAAGGCGCGTATACTGCACGTGGAAGAGTTATCAATTTCAATTTCCCATCGACGTCGTAAATATATATACATACATATATACATACATACATATTATTCGTCGAGCGCTATCATCGAGCAAGGAGGAGTCGTCGCGATACTCGAAACGATGGCGACGACGACCGGAACGATTAAACCGGTGTAGAAGACGGTATATATATATAGGGGTATATACACACGAGGTCTCGTAACAGACACTTTCCCGGGATAGATAATCGCAAAAGTCCCTACGGTTTTCTCCCTTATCTTGACTCTCTCTCTTTCTCTCGACTCGACTGCGTGCGGCATGAGCAATCTATATTCGAGCTCAGTTAGGTGCCTACTATGCTCCCTTTCCTACTTTTCTTATCTGATCTTGTTAGATCTCGCCAACCCTCTTCGATGAGACGTTCTTCTTGCCCGGAACGCTCATTTTCGAGCGGTTCGCCATACCATTTTTTATCACTACTCAACGCTCTCCTATACTCAACTCCCTCTTCTTATTTCTCTCGCTTTCATGCTTTTTCACACGACCGATTTTTTCCGGGGTTTTTATTCTATATCCCTTGATATATTAAAAACCAACACTATTCATGTATCGCCTTTTTATCATGCTAAACAGATTGTCCTTGATATGGCGAACGTATAAAACGTCCACTTTTTCCCTCTTATTTACATTACCATCAGCATATATATCGTATATTCTTTCGTTACTCGAACTGAGATTTACACATAAACGTTTCGACTACGCGAATCGGATCATATAAATGTATTTAGATCCATACATATTTTTGTCAACACTACATCTACTTTCTCTCTATACACGTCGAAATTTATCATTGCAAATTAAAATTCTAACGACAATCTCTGTAAAATGTACCAAATAAGTGTATCCTATAATCGCTTTATTTGAAATGTATATGGATATATTGTATATAGACATTTTATAATTTAACATGTCCGTAATATTTCCTGCTTAGAAACAACATGATACGTTGCCAGCCATTATACTTATCCAAACATTAAGAAATCCGCGTATTTTTATTGCTAAACTGAGCATTGATACACAAAAAGATAATTATATATACTATTAAGTTGATTCTATACGCTTTTAATCTTATGTAATAATTGATGGTAAAATATTTATGTCAATATTTTTTGTAATATTTCAGGTAGTAATTTTAATAGACGACATATTATATATTTTATGCACATATTTTGATTTAATTAAATTATATTAAAATAATTTCTACTAAAAAGTAAATAATCGTTGTACTATGAAATGTGCGATTAAAGGTATATACCACATGTTTTTAACCTCAAAATGTTCAAATTTTATAACGTCGATGACAACGTGTATAGAATAAATAGACGTTCGTACGTATTAAAATAGAGATACCTTATAATTTTACAAATTACTTATATAAATAAAAACGTCGTGAGTATTTGCACCAACAATCCACGTAATATTTAGTTCGAAAAACTATCACTAGGCGTCGCATGAGAAAGGTGTACAGAATGGAAAAGTGACAGGAGAGGGAATGGTACATTTCTTAATTTTACAATCAGGATATACTAATGTCCCTGAATTATAACGTATATATTTACATAGTTTGTTGGTGTAAATAGCCACGACATGAAATAAAAATTAAACTTATACTAATAATTATATTATTCTGATCAGTATATTATTTTAATAAAATAATAAGATTTACATAAAGCTAATTGTAATGTACATAAAGCTATATACAATTTAAAGGTTAAATATTTAATAATTGGTTGGTATACTTAACTAGGAAGTGGTATACGTACCGAAATATTACTGATCAGAAATTGGTACTTTCCACTTTTTTTTCTTAGATTGTTTTTTACTTTAAAAATAGCAGTTATTTTATATTTCTATATGCGTCAAAATGTATACAATTATTAGCTTTTTTAATATAAAATTATTCTATGAACGTACAGATGTGTCTTAACTGATGAACAACTGGGTATCTGATAGAATTGAAATTTAATTTTTAAGTTACGTTGACAAGACTATAACTTTATATGTTTATATTTAATATAAGATGTCAAACTTATTATGATATACTATTCGATTTAATTACCTACTACTAAGAATTGTTTCTACAATAATTAATGTTTTATTTAAATTTCAAAAAAAAACCACAAAAAATCGAAATCTAAGAACTACGAATTTAAAAAATTTTAAATTTAAAGAAAAAAACACGAGAAATCAGAATCTAAGTACTGTAGGAATTAAAAATTGGTAGTAAGTATTTTATTACCACTTAATAGAATGGTAACCGCAATCACAAAACATGCAATAATGTGTGCAGCTTTTCGTGAGCAGTAAACTTCAAAATTCCTATAGATTCGAATAGCTTTTTAAGATTTTCTTCTGATTTTCTGACAACTATTATATTTCCATTTTACTATATTTTTCACTTGTTCATTTTTAATAGACAGTTAATAGCACATATCTAGATTCAACCTTAAACTACGTTTACAAACTCCAAAATGGGTGAGAAATAGGATTTTACATTAATAAATTGTCATAAAATGGAAGAAAAAGCGTTTCATAGATAAGACAAAAATGAGCATAATTTTCGCCTATTTTTTGCCCATTCAATTCAATCTATTAAATACTTATTTAATGATAGTAACGCATTTCTATCAGAGATATGTAGATTAAGTAAATTTTTAAAGTGATTGGTGCAGTAGTCCATGAGCTTAATTGTATTAAAAATTTTTATATATCGGTATTAACGGTAAACATTTTTAAAACACTTACTGCACCAATCATTTTCAAACTATGCACAATCGTAGATTAGAGCAAGTGGTATATTAATGTTTTTGCGATTTACCTTAAATTTTAATACGAAACAGACTAATTTTTTAAAAAATAATTGATATTTTTAATGCATTAATAATGAATATCCTAATACAAAAATAGAAACAACGGGTAAATTATATATATAATTAAATTATGTAAACCAATTTTTATAATCCACATATTACACTCTTAACATTTTTCTTATGTATATCTCCCATTCAATTCTGTATAAACACGACGAAATTGTCGACAAAAATTCTTGATATTTATTAGGTTGTATACAGATATTATACACAACGAAGTCGATCGCCTTGCATCCATAAAATTGACGTGCAAGTATATACGTTCCCTAAAAATATTGTACACCGTAAAAACGGCCATTCATCACTGTGAAACTCGTATTGCTCGTATAAATATTTACAGAAAAATAGCTTCGTTATATTCGACCAATTAATTTGTCCATACATTTAAAATCCTCCTGCACTCATAAGAAAATATAAAATTACAAATGGACCGTTGGGACCAAAAAAAAAAAAATATTTGAATCTCGTAATCACGAAAATTTGGAATTCCGCGTATATGTGGGAACACGTTCCGGTGGAAAAGGTAATATTCGTAACGTGAGGGGAAGTTATCGCGCGAAACGTGGTAAGCCAAGAGAGAAAATAGGGTATAAACAACGCGGAGTGCGACTCGGCGAAATTGAATGACAAGGGGCCAAGTGGGCGAGAAAGAAAAAAAGAAGAAAGAAGTAAGAAAAATCCCAGTAACTCAGTGGGACAAGTCATTCGTAATCCCAAGGCCTTATCCACAGCTCGAGGGAGTCTCGTAAAACGACGCGTTTCACGAATTTAATAATCTCAACGTCCCACGCCTAATTTATGATCCGCACATTCGCTTGAGGCTGCGCGTGTTGTACACATATATATACATATATATATATATATACGTATAACCCTCCCGAAATCTCGACCGCGGCAATATTTCTTAAAGATCGCGGGGATATACCAACCTCGTCGAGACGGAAATCTCGAGGAAAATGCGTCCCTCTCCCTCTCTCTCATCTCTATTTTCCTTTCCTTCTTGCCCTCCTTTGCACGACTATTCGACCCCTAAGGCGCATTTACACATAGACGCGCGCGCAAATTTGTATATCTCTATGTTACATAATATGCACGCACCCCGCGAAAAAGAGTCGAGGGATCGTATCGCGCGACATCGCGACTACGCGCGGCTTATGCGTAATTTCCAGTTGAAAAATGCGCTCCGCCACACATTTACCACCGACGATGATGGACGATCGCCCTTCACAAATCTGAATCCTGGCGAATGGACCTTTCTCGATTTTCTTCTACAATTTCCTTTTTCTTTTCTTTTTCCTTTCTTTTGCGATTTTCCTCCCTCTCTCTCTCTCTCTCTCTCTCGCTCTCAGGAGTGTTGTATAGCTCGTTGACGTTTTATTGGGATGACTCGGAGAAGCCGAATCGATTTGACACACATATTATAATCTGGGTTGCATTAAAGATATTGAAGGGAATATCGTTTTTCATCTTCGCGACGACTGCACTTTATCTATATCTTTTTTTTTCTTTATTCGTTGAAGGATGAAAATATATATGTAACGCTTATAAGATTATGCTAATATATACTATCAATATACAGATACATACGCTATTAATAATAATAATAATAATAATAACAATAATAATAATAAAGTGGATCTATCGTATACAATATAAATTCAAATGATTTAATTTTCGATCGAGCGTATTATATCCAACATAATTTTTCCGCATTAAAATCGGAATATCTTCCCGTCCAGTTTAATTATTTTCAATATTTAATTTCTCTCCGTGCGACAAGGTTTCGTTGAATCTATAGACAGTTGTTTATTATTGATATATAAATCCTTTTTAATATCCGTCCTGCGTAATTTATATATGTACATACACAGACGTATAAGATTTATACTGTGTTTTATATACTTGATACTCATGCGTGTATAGTATAGTATAATGATTCGCAAAGGTGAATAACCTAAAAAGAAAAAGTGTTGTGTTTTCAAAAATTAGATGTCCTTACACCTATATATGTGTATAATATAAATATTTCAGGACGTCGGTTTATCATTTTTGTGATTTATTATACGATTTTTCGAATAACCAAACAGTTGAGCAGGTTAAAATATTAGTATAGTCAATGGATAAGCTGTATAAATAAGATAATCACTTATATTTAAAAATGTAATCGTATACTGCAATTTAATGAAAAGAAATCTATATTACGATGAGAAAGAGAAATATTTGTACATTTTAACGAAATTATTGTAGTAACGTGTGTATACCGATAACTGTCTTGACAAATAAGGCAGCTGATCCGCGGTGTCCCATTTTTATAAAATTCAATTAATTGGATACTGGCGTTGGCAGTGTTGAATTATTTTAATTACAAAATCAACGTATATATCTTACATTGCTTAAAGTTATATTCTTCTTTTTATTTGTAATCTGAAAAAAATAATCGAAATTGTAGTAGCAAATTAATGTAATTCAATTATAAAGCAAACATTATGCACATTACATTTTATGTTAAAATTTCAAAATTAAAAAGGTTGACGGATAATATAGAATATAAGAAATAACGCAGAAAATTCTGTAGAAATTTTCGTCGCGTATACATCTGTTTTGACGTTTCCTTACTTACATTGAGGAAAAAAAAGCGAAAATTTTATATTGACTTACGACGAAAATATTACTGTATACGGAGTATTTTTAAATACTAGAAGTCTGAAAAGGGTGGCATTGACCACCGAATCGTCACAAAGAAAAAATGTATTAAATTTTCTTTCTCACCTACATCTTTGACTCGGGAAGATCGATAAAATCAACTACATAATATTACACATAATTATTATCTATGTTATATCTCAAGTGTCCCTGATAGAAATCTGACCATAAAGTTATACTCTTTATTTAAGCCAAAAAAAAATAGCAATGTCATAGAGCACCAAATGACCAATTAATCACTAATTTACACTGAGAAAAATTTGTTAGTATAAATGACTATTTTAATGGTAAAAGGAGGACAGACTTACACAATTACAAAAATTACTATTGATAATGGTAAAAATTTCCACTATTTAGGAAAAATTACTATTAATAATAGCAATTTTTACCATTATTAATAGTAATTTTTATAATTTTGTAAGTCTGTCCTCCTTTTATATACCATTAAAATAGTAAATTTTACTATAAAATTTTTCTCTGCGTAGTCTTTGATATAACCTTCAAATGTTACTACGATTTATATAGAGTTAAAAAATACCATGCATATGGTTCAAAACTTTAAGAAATCGTATACTAAGGATGAAAAACGAGTCATCAACGATATTTGTACACTATACTTTTCATAAAATAAAAATATATATAATATCGGAAAGATGGAAAAAGTACAATTTGAAAGAATTTTAACGGTTATTATATTAACGATTCAAACGGTCACTTACAGGACATGTCCAGTTTGTTAAAAGTAACTTGATTATTAGCAACAAGAATAAGAACATTAAAATTTCCGACAATTTTGTTAATATATACTGTCGTATACAACGAGAAGAACGTTGTTTCCTTAAACTGCGCAATCAACATAATTTGTGTATACAATATACCTTAAGATATGTCAAAATTTACCTCCGATCAATAATCAATTAATTAATCGGTGTTGAATATATGTATTCAACGCCGAGAGAGAGAGAGAGAGAGAGAGAGAGAGAGAGAGAGAGAGATTAAATAGGAGAACCATTAGAGTCGAAACACGCGGTAGGGAGCAGCATCGAATTAATTAAACCGTCGCGGAACGATGATTCTCGAAGAAAGGCTTGCTCTCTGAAGAACAAGCGAGCGGCGAAGAACAACACCGCGCACCCACACACGAACCGAATAGATATATATATACACACACAGGGTAAAGCTTCCACGAGTTCGAGAAGACGTACGTCGATGTTCCCCTTACTTACGCCAGCTATACAGGTTCCTATATATATATGTGCACGACGGTCAAAGAGCGCGAGCGCGCACACACCCCCGTTCCCGAATACATGTACAAATTCAAACAGCCGTCTCTATATACACCTAGAAAATTGAATTTCGATTTTAATTAAAGATTTAAGGGGTTCGGTGGAAGCTCTTTGCAGTCTCCGCGAGTGTGTCACTCGTAAACGAAAGAAAAAGGCAATTTCTCCTTCGTTCGTTCCTTTATTGCGGGGCAGGGGTGAGGGAGAGGGAGAGAAAAGAGGGAAGAAGAAGCTCGAAACGAAACGTTTGGCAACGGGAACTACGGTGGAACGCGCGACGAAAAAACAAACAACCGAAACGCGTCGAGAGAGAAAAATAACGGGTGTACAGTATATCAATGCCCGTATGTGTGTGTGTGTGTGTGTGTGAGAGAGAGAGAGAGAGGAGGGCCAATACACGGATCTAAAACAGAGGGGGATGTTGGGAAAAGGCGGAAGAGATTTTGGAGCGCTCGCGCGGTTTTTTTCGGTCACGCGGTTGACTACCTCACGGCTCAATCTCTGGGCAGATTGAATTTTTTTAGAGAGAGAGTGAGAGAGAGAGTGAGATCAAAGGGATTTGGGAAGAGGAGTGCGCGGAAAAGGCAACCCCCTGCAATTTGGTTGAAAAACGCCCCGGTTTTCCCATCTATGATCTCCCGCCCCTCCCGTAACCATTCGGGTTCGCGCGTGTCTGTCGGGCGCGCACTCCTAACCTTCTACATTCCCGTTGAAAAAGCCGAGATGGACTCTTCGAGACGTCTAGACGCGCGCAACGCTCAAAGAGCTTCGTGTCTGCTCTTCCTCCGAAGACGCGAATTTTAATATCGAACGTACGGTATATATACCGGATTCGATAAGAGTATTTTCCCAATATGCGCGGGGCTTCGAAGGAAGTGCGTACGAACTGTCTTTCTCTCTCCCTCTCTCTATCTATGGGTGGCTGCCTCGGTTATATTTTTGTTTGATTTTTTATCTTCTAGTTTTTCCATTAGATATATTGGCCTATACGGGACTACGGGGTTTGTGTTCCCGACGTACTTAAACCTGGTCAACCGATCATGTTACGCGAGAGCTGGACTTCCACTGTATACGTCGAACGATGAATTAAAAAACTTTGAGTGCTGAGATATTCGATCGTCTATTACACGTGCTTCGAATCTTTTCATCGAGACTCTTTGTATAGCCCTTCTACGAAGATCAAACAAATAGACATTTTTAAAAACAATTTATACCTTCAGGCAAACATTTCAATATCATTCAACATTAAATCTTGTATTACACATCCTGAACAATTGTAGAAAAGTTACATATACAATTCCTACAACGTTATTATACCTTTATTCTCGTATGAAACTTTTGTACCATATAAATGTACATTCTTTGTACAAATTATCCATAACTGTTACGTCATCATTTAATCTACCTCGTTGTAATCACTACCAAAATGTTTGTAATTGTTGCAACTTAGGATACACGTCGAGGCAGGCCGCGGCGAAAGAGGTGACAATATATTTCGACTGTTTAAAAAGGTGATAACTCGAACCCGGCTGAAAACATACGCTATTTCGGATGACTTTTTAAAAAGGGGCTAACTCGGCCATTGCCGAAAAAAGGTACTACTTCGCACAAACAGTTTATATTTCAATCATTTAATGGTTAAGGTTTGTATAATACAACATTTAAATTATAATTCGAACTTTTCAGCTCTGGCCGAGTTAGCCTCTTTTTTTCGATTGCGGTCGAGTTTTTTAAGCGCAGTCACCTTTTTCGCCGCGGTCGTCGACATAATCGCTAATATACTCAATGCGGAGATGTCTCACTTTTAAATATAAAATTAAGAAAAATAATATTATAAATAATAATGTACTAATTATATGTATATTTTATTCAGAAATTTATTTATACACAATATTTTTTATAAAATATTTATTATTATTATATTACATATAGTAACTCTAAAGCGTGATTTATAAAAAATTTAATAATTTAATATTTTCTGAAAGATCAAATATAAATAACTTAAATTCTACTACATCCTCGTATCGTCAAAATCGTCATCTGTGTGTTTTCTTATTACGTCAATAAGATATTACTATCATATACTTTACTGTCATATATATTTTAGTACTAAATAATACGAATTCAGTTTCTTCGAAAGTCACGTAAGGTCATAGAAGTTGGTTAGAACAGCAAGAGATTCAACCTCGATTTATATAATATTCAATACCATAATTTATGAATTTTGTAATTCTTTAAGAGATATTAGATATTATCGTAATTAAAAATAAATTTTGAATAAAAAAACACTAAAACTAGTTAAAGTTGGACACAATATAAATTTTTTAGTGTTATACAAGTTATAGAACAACATTGAATTTAAAACTGATCTGGTAAAGCATATGTGAGATTTGAATAAAATACGAATAAAACAAAGGGTCAATCTTAAAAAGTATGTTTATAAAACTTTTTTTTATACATGTATTTAATAAGTTTTAATTTATGACAAAAATAATAATAGTAAACGCGTTTACATAAATTCATACTAACAAATAATGTATATTTACATATATATTTTTTTCTACAAACATTTATTCATTTTAGTAATCCTCGCAAGTACTCGTACCATTTTTTCGGTTATCCAACTTTACCTTATATATGTACAACACTAACAAACGCGTAAACTCCGAATTCAGCGGGAAATTCCAGCCGTTCGCAATCAACGAAAGACAACGGAATTTAATATCACAATAAATAAACATGACATTATAAAAAATGATAAATTTTTTTTAACTTTATTCCATAACTTTATATATGCAAATATACGAGGCATTTTATAATGAATGGATATATATAATATTAAAACATTTTTTTAATACAATGAATTTTATTTCATTACGTGTATAAATACACTGAGTGTTAATTCGCTAAGAAGATTCAACATTTTTTATAGATAGAACACTGAATCTGCAGCTTGTAATTGGCCTGCAAACATGTCAAAAGTTATGATATTTTTAAAAATTACAAAAAATTATCGAAATTGTAAATGGAATTTAACAAGTAAATTTTTGAAAATTTTGGTAATTTTTAAAATACCTTCACTTTTGATAGATTTACAGACCAGTTACAAGCTATACAGATCATTAGAATTAGAAGGTATTGTTCAAGCTTCTTTTTTGACTTTTGGATAAAAAATTTTATTGTAACGTAGTCGCCTTGTTTTAAACATCAATGTTGATTTGTAGTTTATGAGTCATTGACTTTGTGATTAAAAATTTTAACTCAAAAGAATACATTCTAGAGAAAGCCAGCAACCAATGTTACATACAATGTTATGTTGTAAAAGTTGATAAATTTTGAGTTAAATAGCGATAAACATAGCTGGTGTTGAAAAAAACTTGAAAAAATTCACATTTTGAGGTTAAAATAACTTTTAAATAAATTATTTTTAGTACCTAAAAATTTTTTTCTGTTTGCTGGTTAACATTTCCAGTCTGTACCCAAAATTTGGTGCATTTTAAAATTTTGATCTAACTAATTGATATTTTCAATTACGTTAACTAGTTACTTATTATTCGTGATAAACCATGTCCGGTGCGCGCGTTTTCACTAATAAAATATTTGTATGTAATTGAATGATTATAATTATATATATACTCGTACGTTTAATTATAATCATTCAATTACATGCAAATATTTTATAAATTTTGTTAAAATATTATATAATATATAAAATCCAAAATTATAACCATATATACAAAAGCGAGATGTATAATAAGCGGAACGGGCTCTGGTTCTCCTCGAGTTATTCGTATGTACGTATATACAGACATCAGGTAAACGTGAAATGATAAACTGAAAACAGAGTGTGTCATTTGAAAATTTCGAGGGAAACCGCATTTCTCACAATTGAGAAAACCGCAGAGTCCATCCGAGCGATGAGCACGCGCACCCGTTAAAATCACAGAAAATCATGAGGAGAAACGACGACCAACGCGGATATGTGTATATATATATATAGCGACTTGTCATCGCAAAAATAGCCCTTTCGTGATCCTTGAACAAAGACCTCGTACTCTCTTCGCGGTTCATCCTCCTGTGAAATCCATTCATCGTCGTTTTGTGTGTGTGGGTGCCTTTTTCTTTGCTCCTCCTCGACCGCGAATAATTAGACACATATTCGTATGTACATAGGCAAACCGAGAAAGATAAAGGGCGACGAGGAGACCGAAAGAATGGAGGGAGGAATAAAATGAAAAAAGAGATATAAGAAGGAAAAGGAAGGAAGGAAGGAAGGAAAGAAGGAAGCACAACTCGAGACAATATAACAGTGGAAAAGTAGTCTAGCGTATGTACATGCGGAATCTCGGCGTCTGTTTTTCCTCTGTCCATAGCTGAGCATGTCTTTCTCTTTCTCTTGTCTACATCTCCGCACAGTCCCTTGACGAGTCTACGTGAATGTGAATGCGGTGGGATGCATCGTGAAATACGTATGCCACTGCGTCTGGACCTCGGTGCACCCATTATAAAGAAGACGACGGAGGAGAAAAAAAGAGAAAGAGAGAGAGAGAGAGAGAGAGGTGTGAGCACAGGTTAAATGTGGAGTAAATTACCTTCATGGGAAATGACGATGGTGAACCTTGGACAATCTTTTAAAAACCTCGCCGCGACGTTTCCTCGGTGAAGTTGACACACGTGGATATACCTTTATTAAGTTACCTCGGTTAGTTACCTTTTTTTCTTCCTCTTTTTTTCGGACGCGCGGACGACGGTTGACAATTCTTACCGATGATGACTTTTTTTTTTTGTTATTCAGTGCGAAGGGCCCACTCGAACCTTTTCTCGTTTAAACGGTTCACTCTTTTTCGTTACAAGAACAAACGAGAAGTGAATGTATACATATATAGTACATATAGTTTTTAATTCAATCTCCGTATATATACACACACACATATTTTGTCTTTCTCCCTTTATACCTACGAATAACCATTTTCCAACTAAATTTAAATTTAAAATATTCGGTACAACTTTAGACGCGTCGCAGTACACGTATTATAACGTGATTTACGAACCTTCTTTTTTTGTGACTATTAAATATTGATACAACAACGACGTTGTGTAATAACGATTAACCTATATATATATATATATTTACTTAACTGATTTTATTTAATTTCGAAGAGTTAACTTATACCTGGCGTCTACAAACGAGCAGTAAAAAATATAACTGGACTACATCGGATTTCCGTTCATTAATCAAGATGACTAGAGATTCTCGATGTTTTACTCCATTAGACTCGTTTAATAGGATTTGTCTCTTTATAACTATCATTTTTCCTTTTATAATTCAATTTATTTTTAATTACACTTCCTGAACCGTAAAATAATGGCGTTTTCTACAGTACAAGCATTATTAACGTAACGAAACAAACATTTCAAATTGTTTAATAGGACTTTCATCAAAGTGATTCACTTGATGAGAATAATAAATTAAAATATATTAATTATTTAAGATTATCTTTTTATTAATAATATTTATTATTATTATTATTATTATTATTAATGTGTGATTTACTTTATTGGTGTTTGAAAGAGCTTAAAGTCGGTAGAGAGATCGGTTGTAAACAAAAGTGAGAAACGCAAGCGTATATACTTATGTACGCACAAAGAACCGAGGGTAAAGAAATGATGAAGGTCTTAATTAAAAGGAAGAGGCGATGAACCAAGTGGTTGAAAATCAGGGGGTGGGTGAATGGTAATAAATCGAGAAAGGAGAATTAACCTTGAATTCGTTGGAAGTGTCGGATGAGAAAAATAAGAGATAATAAAAGGATGTGCGGTGAAGTGGTACGAGAAGACGGCGAAGCGAGGAGTAGAGCCGGTCGAGTGGCCGGCGCGGAGGAACACGTGTAAAAGAAAGCTAAAACTCTTTGGAAAAAGGAAAGATGACGAAGAGCGATAGAATGGGAGAGACTACTCGTCGTAACGGGTGGGAGGAGGGTTGAAAAAAACGAGAGAGCGGAGAGGGGTCTAAGAAAGCTCTAAGAGCAGTCGGACGAAAGAGGATGAGGATGGGGAGGAGGAGTACCACCCGCACACTTCGATGAGAATCGGTCTGTCGTGAAAACGCGCGGCTCGCATCTCTCAAAGACGCGCGGACACGCTCTCAGCCCGTTTGTTCTCGGAGACAGATAAATAAAGGGAAGTGCTTTTCACCGGGACTGCTTTTTAGCCCATATATAGAGAGAGAGGAAGCGCTACACGGAATACTCGTGTCTCTCGGTTCCCTCTCGCGAAGCAAGACATGCCGGCACGATCGCCCTCTCTCTCTCTCTCTCTCTCTCCATCTCTATCTCCTCGTTATTTGTCTTTTTCATCAGCAGCGAATGTGTTTCCTTAGCGAGGACGTGTGCGGGCTCCGAGAGTCGCCGCGGCGCCCGAACCGGCGAATGGCAAATATCGCCAAGGGACCTTCCACCTCGCCTCGAGTTTTACCCTCTTTCACCGTAACGATTCCTACGACTTTAAAAGGGCTCGACCGAATTTCCACCGACTATTCATTTCCATTCTAGTACAGTGTGCGATGCCTCCCTCGTCAACTAAATAAACATTATGGGTCAACAATATTTCTTTCTTATTATTTCTTTAGTCCAAAAATTTTACTATTACAAAGCTTCGTCTTTGAGGAGCAATAGTGTATTTAGATCTGACGATCACTTTACCAGAATGTAGACAGAAGTACGGTTAACAAATAAGCGTAGATTTAGTTAAACGTTGGAAATCAATGTTTAATGTAAAACTTATTTCTCTACCATTAGAATGATTCTCGTGTCGCATCAATATAGTTATATTATAATAAGCACTTTAATTATAGTTCAGGTCCAATAGAAATAGAGCTTTATCTTTCAACATACATATTTTGTTATGCTCTTATAATTTAAAATAAAACAATTGCTATATATATAAGTGCTCGTATAAATATAGATAAAATGTTTTAGCAAAAAATCTTGCAAATTTAATAATATTATAACAAAAAAAGTTGTTGTTTTTGCAAAATAAAAGTAATATACGTTTAATAATTTTCAATAACAATGTTTTAAATTAGTGTTAAATTTTCAGCTCATTTGATAAAATAATTTCTTAAATGTATCTATCGGTTTGTGCATTGTACCAAAAAAAATCTCGATACGGAAATCGCATAATTGAAAAAATAAATTTGTATTACAAATAAGTAAATAATAATATAATTCGTTAAAAAAATTAAGTTATTCGTTAAATTATGACCATTGTCAAATATTTTAAAAAATTTTCTCAAAAGATTGGAATCCCACGTGGGATTTGTGGAAAACTGTGTAAACTTGAAGATATTAGCAACGCTCAAAAATACAGTTGACGCGTTAGAAAATTTTTACGTTTGATATATCAGATATAATATACAGTAACGTAAATTTCACACTTGACGATATATCTCGTGATGAAAATAAAAGTTCGTCCATAGCTTCAAGTATATATTAAATCGTCGCATCGGAAAAATTTTCGTAGCTACCAGGATTACAAAGTCAAATTGATGGACTAATCTAGAAAAGCTGGTTAAACCCATACATTGTTCTTCTTTGGGGTGTACATTTTCTGATTGATGCGGTATGCGATCGATATATATATATATACATATACACCGTAATTTTAAACATTATTCGGTACAGATTCCTTGACAAACGACGAATTTGTCGGAATGCTTGGCACACCATTGTTCATCGAGGATGTGAAACGGTTTAATGTATGTATGTATGTGTATGTGTGTATGTGTGTATCTGTATATATATATATATATATATATATATATATATATATGTGCACACGTTGTAGCGTTTTAACTTACGCGGCTGCGTGCCCGTCGACCGTACGTGCAGTTTGAGTAGGATATGACGTGCAAACAATGTTCCTCCGTGGAATGACCCAGTTTTACGAATGTAATTCCACCAAGTGGGCGCCAGTAGAGGGAACGAGTTATTTTTCAAAATTTTCCTCGTTATAGCGAATCAAAAATTGATGTTGCGTACCTTTTTTTAGTTCTATTTATATATTTACGCAAACGTCTTTATTCCTGTCTTTCTGCGAGCCTTGGCGTGTATTACACCGGTTTATTATATGTACGGAAAGGATTTTCTTGTAATTATTATTGCGACATTCTTAGTAAAAATTACAATGTAGAACGGTGCCTGATACAAAAGAAGAGACATTGAGTTATTTAATAAAATCAAATTAGAGAATTAGGTTAAGCAATATATATATATATATATAAACATAGGGTAATTTTAATATTTGCGTAATAATAATTGATTATAATTAATTACCAGAATAAATAATGTTTAAATACACATTGAGAAGAATCGCGTGCGTCAATCATTAAAATTTCAATTGTCCACTTGAATGCATTTAATTTAAATAAGTTCATTACGTACTTTATAATTTACGCAAACAACTTTAACGTTTACACTTACCGACACTAGCAATCGCCGTTACAAAACATTAAAAATTATGATTCGAAACATTAAAGAATGTTGAATATATATCATTACAATCTTTCAAATTATTCCGTACAAATATTATTTGAGTAGAAAATTTAAAGTGCGGAATGGTACATTTTCTTTTATATTGTATATTAATATCTATATATTATCCGTCTCTTAAAAATTACAGAAAATTATTATAAAAATCTAACTGATGATCGCATTGTCCCAGCCCTGCTGCACATTTCACGGTAATTTTCCTGAGAAAATTTTCACCGTGTATATTATATAATATATACCAAGCCGTCTCGGATATTAATCCGAACAAATATATGACGATTTTTAATTACTCTTCTTTATTAGAAATTTTTAAATTGTTAAAGCAAAGTATAACGTTCCAACGTATATATATAGATAAAAGGATAAATAATAAATTATAATAGTAATGAATATTTATTTTCCTTTGTTTCAGGTGAGTAAACGATCCGCGTTACAGCTAAACTATAAAATCCGTAGGATTGATTGTAAGTAGAATACAAAATTCTAAGATTATTATATATTTAATACTGATTGAAAGTGTTTATCCCTTTCAGATCCAATGTACATTATAATGTAGAGATGAAAATTTTAATTAAAAAATTTTTAACGTTTATTATTAAAAGAATAGTCAAAAAATGATTCATTAATATTTTTAGATCAATATAAGATGGTGTATTAAGCCAATTCTATATTTAAAAACAATTGTGGTAATAAAATTATAAATAAAAAATAAAAAAGTTGTAAATTAATTCAGGCCTGAAAGGGTTACAGAGTGACTTACCCAGTGAATGAACGAATAACGAAAATTTTAAATTCTCAAAAGTTATACATTAGATATATAAAACAGTACTGGTAGACAAAAAATGGTCCATCGTATTAATTGTTTAAAAAGCAATATCTTGATTTTATGTTATTATTTGTTTGATAATTATTTATCAAAAATTAATAGGATTATTTTTAAAAAAATTTTATTGAGTACGATGAAGTTATTCTTATTATTTATTTTTTTATAGAGATTAGACATTATTTATAGAGATGAATAAGCCTCAAAAAATTAGTGAATTTTCTTTATTTATATTGAGAAACCTATAGCTACCTGTCTCTCAAGAAATTGAAAAATAATTCTTTTTAATTTTTAAATGAAATAAAAGATAAAAATATGATCGAAATCCAGTAACTAAATACGCGAATTTAACATACATTAGGACTGTATAACCTCCAATGTTTATTACACTTTTTACACGTTCATCCACTGGTGTTCCACGTGATCACCCGTCTGCTTCAAAGATTTTTCTGTAAAAACATGAAGTAATGTATTTTAAGGGGATGTCAAAGCCACTTAGCATAAGAATCGGAGTTACCGACAGAGAAGTACTATTTATTTAAGAAATAATTGGTACACTAAAATTTAAGGAAATTCATGAGAATACAGCCCGTCGCTTTTGCGCAATCTATCATCACACAACATTTCACTATGATCTGTGTACGTATTTCAGAGAAAAAATGTTTGAAGGCATCGAATTTGATCATCTATACTAAAAAGTTCAAAACAATTTTTCTGGTAAATCCGTGCACGGAGCAATGTGACATTTTGTGTGATGATAGATCGTGGAAAGGCGGTGGCAGTGTTTGTATGATTATCCTTAAATTTTAGTGAAGTAATTATCTTTTTAATTAAATAGGTACTTCTCTGTCAGTAACTGTGACTCTCACGATTGACTTGGACATCGACCGTTAAGACTAAAATAACCGATAAATCATAAAATTTTGGTTCCATTAGTCGCTTAGAACATATTCTGCTCAACATATATGCCCATATTTGACTATTTAGTAAACAACAATTCATTCATTGGTGACAGTTCAGACTCCAGATACTGACTCTACTGTACATATTTATTTCAACGTAACTCGTTCGAGATTCACAACAATGTATGTATTATATTTTTAACTCTTTTTCCCCAAGAGTTTCCTCCGAGTGATTTTATATTGTTGTAAGAAATTGGCGAAGACTTGGCTTGCACTGACTTGGCTCCCACCGAGTAGAACGTTATCAAGCAAGAATTGTTGAAATTATTTATTTACTCAGCAGGCGAGGTTATATATTTACATTTTTACCTCGGTTTTGTATACAACCGTATCTTTAAAATTGTATTCGTTAATATTTTGACTGCTGTTCGACATTGCTCTCCATTTATACTTCGCGTAATCAAACTTGCATCTATACGAGTACATCGCGTGAATTTTAACTAAAATCATAGGATTACGAATATTGTTTAGCCAACCGAATGGTATATATAAGCGCATCGATCGATTAACTTGATTACGATAAGTAATTTAATACGTTATACATAATTCGACGGATTAGGCAAAGTACGCGAGTAATTAACAATAAATGTAATTAACAAATTACAGTCAAAGTCTACAAATTGTCAACAACATCGAGTAAACGTTCCGCATCTCAAGAATAATAAAAGAATCGCATTATTTCTTCAAGTATAATTACCGGTTACTCCACTCCGGACGCCCGAGATTGCGCGCCACAGACCAGGCTAAACACGCAGTGAAGCACATAAGGGTTATTACTCTTAAAAACATCATTAACAAGGCTTCTTGGCAATTTTAACTGCCAGCTGTATAAAAAACTTTTCCCCGCAAGATTCACCTTTTTTTATGATTGCGGGTTAAAGAAAGAGAGATGTCAGCGGTATTCCAAGTTCTTGTACATTTTGACCGACCATGTGACGCGTCCTCCCGTTTTGTTTTACTTTTCTGTATACACACCACGAGTACAGGAGAATGGGAAGAACCAAAAAAAAGCTAACGAAGAATCCTGACGAACCGGTCGAAGAGCCGCAATTTCCAAAAGTGCATCGACTTCGTCGAGGAGGTAAACGTGGCCCCACCGCGTCCCTGATTCTAAGTCTCTCCGGTTGTTTCTCCGGCATCCTCGACTCCGCTCATTCGGTGAGCTTGAGCTTCTTAATTAAGAAATGCCTTCTACGCGAAATTCAATTTGTTTCGGCGTAGTTCCCGCGAGCGAGGAGGACAAAACGTCGACACGGGGGGGTTGCGCAAATGAAAACGCCTCGTTCCGCGAGAATTTGATTATGAAGAGATTCTTTTCAACTCGCCTTCCTTTCGCGGTGTACTCGGTTCCCTTGGTTTTCTTGCCCGGTTACTGCCTTCTTTTCTAATTCTGGACATTCCCCGGAAAATTTGGACTCCACCACCTTCTTCTAGATCTTTTGTCTTTGCGTCCTTGTCTTCTTCTTATCTTTCTCTCTCTCTTTTCATAAATTACCGTGTCTTCGCGATGTATTTATGTAGATATATATATACACGACTCTGAGTTAGATAAGAAGTGCAAAATACTTTTTGTCGTCTCGAGAGATACAACGCTTTTTTGCAAAAATCGGATAATCGTGAGATTCAATATTCGTATATAAGCTATAATAACCTTTTCGATGAGTGCGGTCTGACCTCGCTCGATGAATTTCATACTGCGACAAAATGGAAACAAAAATAAATAACTGAAGTGATTAAAAGAAAAAGAAACCTCACTGAACGAAAGTAGCTGAGCTTGCATTAATTGAATTATAGAATACAATTTATAGTTCGTATTTGCTAAATATTAAATTTTAGCTGAATAATATATTAAAATTCGCCAGTTACAAAATAAGATTAATAAGTTATAATTGAATCAGCGTTAATCAAACTGTGAACTTAAATCCAAATCTATTTTTTATGAAAATACGAATAGAAAAACTTGTGGAAAAATAGAATTCATCACTCATTTAAAATATGAAATATCAATTTCTATGGTATATATTCTTGGATTAAATTACACATGAAATAAAAAAAACTAATATTTTAAGTGCTGAATGCATAAATTATGTGCTATGGTTTAATCATTCTGTCGCTTCTACACGACTACTTCTTTTATTTTCTTTTTCAATTGCATTTATTTATTAAATCTTTTTATTCTTATTTATTATCATTTTTTCACAAAACATCACCTAGAAGTTTGTCAAAATTGAGGTTTCATACTTCTAAACAATACATTAAATCTCGATTCCTTCGTTGACTTGCGTAAATTGACTTCGTTTGTTCAAAATGACGCACGAGGTTTAATTTATTTAAATAATTAAAGTGTTCGATTACATAAATATAAGAAAAAGAATGGATCAACCTTTCCGAAGAAAATTAAGTTAAGTATTTAAATAATCGAAAATTAAATTTTCATTCAGAAAAACCGATACATTCTTTTTTTACGGATTATATTTACGTCGTGCTCGTCACGGTCTACACTAACAGGTTACCATGTTGTCGAAGTTAACCAAGGACAACCGCGATCATCTTCAGCTGTAGGAACTAGAAATGCCGTCGAAATTCTTTCAACTCATTAACGGCCAAGCGGATATTTCACAGCCGATTGATTTTTCATCTGTAAAAGATGTAAAACCAACAGAGTCAGTATTATAAAAGAAAACCATATTCTTGTATAAAAGGACGCGCTTTTTCCACATCTGCAGTCAGATTTGAAAAATTGTTGATGCATAAATTTGAAGATCGACTGTGCAATATTCGTACGCTAAGATTCTTATAGATATAATCATTATAATATTTCACTTTTGGTGTAAAATATTAAGAATATGTTTTTCTTTTATAATACTTATTTAGTTGGATTTATGATTTTTACGTCCTTTACAGATGAAAAATCAATTGACTGTGAATTAGTGTTCGGTACCAAAAAATCCTTGCGCCACATCAATTTTTTGATTTATTTGACACTTTTTGAAAGAACTCTTTCAAGTTATATACTATTTAAACTTTACAAGAATGTTTTCTTGTTTCAACAGCTTTTTATTCGCGAAAAAAAAGGATTTATTAAAAAATGTAAATAGCTGAAAACATTATTACTTTTGCATAAAAAATTAATTTTTTAGTAATATATAGTTTTTGCAATAAACAAATAACTGTATAATTAAATATGGGTTATGTAAAGTTGTGGCAAATTACTACTAAGAACAGTCACAAAAAAATTTGAAATAAAACCAAAACTTCATATAAGCTTTAATTATGACACATTTTTCGCCACAAATTTACGTTTAACTTCGTCGTGCTAAGAATTTAATTTACAAATTTTAGTTGTTTTAGTTCATACGATAGTTAATTTTGAATTAATTTTCGCACGAAACTTAAATTAAATAATTTTGACATATTTATTCAACTCCAATCGCATAACGCACTGCGTAATATTACCAAAATCGTTATTACACGAATATACGAAATATACAACGGTAAAATAAATATAGTCGCACGGTAACGTCATCAAGATGTGTTAAATTTAATATCCACACATGCAGATTTCGGCGTGCGAATCCCTAAACGTCGAAATGAATAAACAATCGGGCAGTGTACACGTACCGCGTGAAATCCCTAAAACGTAGAGGAGGTTTAAATGATAAATTCTAGTATTCGGTCAATTGTAACAATTAAGAGTCGTCCGGTGCGCGTCCACTTCCGTAAATTCACCGAAGAGCCATCAAATCAGAATTCACATTCTAAAATTGCCGGAGTCTAACGGTCCGCGTGAAATATGCGAGCTGACGGCGTATACACCGGGTAAGAGAGGAGGGTTGTGAAAACACGGTCGAGAATCTGAAAAGCGAAACAAGCGACAGAATGCATATCCGATGCATCGCTTACGTGTATATAAACACTGGCAAATTCGTTTCCGCACTTGCCTCGTTTCGAATATATATATACATATAGATAGTTTTGACTCCACCTCACCTTCTCTCGCTCGTTGGGATGTGCATTTACTCGAACACAAATAGGTGTGCATATATTTATGTGCCTGGACCAGTCATAAACGTCTACCGATGGAGGTCCCCCGTTGCGGGATATAACGATTCAATCGAAATTGTTGATTAAAACGACAACTCGTGAGTCGAATGAATAAAGGATTTCCCGTGAAAATGAATCTCCAATAAGAGTTCAGTCAATTACAAATATAATGTCATTGAGCAGAACCCAAGCGTAGCGAGGGTGACAATTTGACGAGAAAACGAAAAAAAAATAAATGTAGAACTATATATAATAAAAAGAATATGTATATAAGATATTATATGCAACTATATACGATATATCTGTGTAAAGAACTATAATTATTAAAAATATTATTTGCTTGATCAGCCATATCTGTCGGTACTGAATCGTCATAAGCTTCTTCCGAATCACTTTCTGAGCTCATTTCTTTTCAACAATTTAAAATTTTAGTTAATATTATCGATACTTTGTTGATTCGGAAAATCTCTGTCCAGATAACCTTAAGATCTACAATTCAAACGTCGACCTGAAGTTCGCAAAACAATTGGCGGTCATGTTTCGCACACGGTTAAAAAATCTCATGTTTCGTACACGCAAAACAAGCACGAGAAACCGTGTTTCGCGCACGGAGTGTTAAAAATAACTTTTATAATATGTGTCTACTAACACCTTGATAACAGACAATAATGTAGAAAATTATTTATCTAGTATTTGGAATTAGAAATATTGCGCCTAATACCAAATATCTGACGACTTTATTACTATCGAAATATTGATCATTCTATTTTTTCGGTTCGAAATAACAAAAATGTTATTCTAATTTTTAAAATTTGAAATATTGCACACATTTTGAATGAACATTCGACAAATCGGACTCCACCCGGTCAGCTTAGTGCTAAGAAATGCTAATTTAGAATTCTTCTTGATAAGGTGCTGATTTATAATTCTTTTTGATAAGGTAACGATTGAAATTACTTTTTTGAGATTCCACAAAAATTAAATTATTATAACACATATGAATTATAATTAATAATAATACAATAATAAAAAATAATACAATTAAAGAAAAAATGACATCGTTTAAATAGAAGTTGAATTGTTAATTAAAAATATTAAGGTTCGGTAAAAATAGGGTATTTCTTTTTGGCTTTTCAAAAAGATTTGGAATTGACACATATTTTTAAAAAGAATTCTAAATTAGTACCCTTTTGCACTAACCCGGACGATATATAGATACTTTTTAGAAAAATTACATTGTGCAATCATTAGCTATATATAGGAACGGCGGCTACATTATAAATCGTTTCCGTGACCAACTTACAACGGTGTAATAACCGGTGGTCGACCTGACCAATCCAATTTCTGACGATCTATATACTTTGTACAATCCGTCGAAATAAGTCGGACGAATCGACGAAGGATGGAGAATAGGTTCGATGGGCCTCGCGCTCGTTTTCGTGTCGACCTCTTTAACCCATCGATCTCACCGTATCCCACGATTGCTCTTTGGGTTTTGTCCCAATAGGATTTCCGCTAATACCTTATGCAAATGGGAAAATCATTAAGAATGAAATATTAACACCGATTTAACCTTGCCTCTTTTGAGTTATAGTTCGAGTCAATTTTGATTCCCGGTGACTCGGTATATATTCGGTATACATATATATGGCGCGCTATGTCTTATTAACCGCCCTTTATTTCGATCCGCCGAATTTAAAAACAGTTGTATACACACGCACATTATCGTATAACGAGGAACACGTGTTTTTTTACGATCCGAAACGTCCTTTTTACGTCGTTTTCTATTAAGTACAGTATTATTTTTAGCTTACAAACGAGCGACGCGCGTCTTTTCCTTTCCCTTCGAAATTCGCGATTCGAATGATCGTAAAATACACATATGCAGTTACGTGTACATATATGTGTGTGTGTATTCAATTTCCGCTCGGTATTACGATCGATAATGCGAGTAACTTAATATTTCGGTTGAATTTCCCATTAGACATTACGTGGGTTAATTTTTCACCGAATATATCGGTTAATCATTAGGATATAACCGCATGATCGAGCACCGAGAGAGTCGTACAATGCCGGGTATATACATATACGCACATATAGGCTGTGAGTGCCGCGTATTGTCGCAATCCATTTTCGTAGCGGTAACTTCAAAGTAATATATAAAGGATCAGATTAATATATTATTCTACTAATTGATATATACTATCGGCAATCGTATTCCTATGACGACAATCAATGCCATCAATATGTTACATTCATTTGAGTACATATAATTGCTATTATATATTTAGATCATATTATTATCCTTATGATTGCTATATTATTGCCATTAATATTATTATAAGTATATGCATGTATACCTGATTGGAGAATTTATTCGTTCCATCAAATTTACGGGGATTAATGATTGATTTTGTCTTCATTGCATGAGCAATGATTAAGACTGATTGAACTAATTTCAAATAAGAAATATCATACGGTATTATTAAGATCTTGAAAGGACGTGTCAAAGAAATTATTTTTCGTGAGATATTTTGCGACGACGTGTTTTATACCACTCGGTATAAAAATGGTATTTATAAAGATGATATGAAGAACGATAAATTTTTGTAATTTAAGATATATTTGAAACTTTATAATTGTCATGAGAGGATTACAATGTATTGTGTCGAGACAATGTAAATGTCGTACTTTTTTTTTTAAATATATTTTTTATTCGAATCAAATACTGTATTATTATTATAATATTATAATTTTTATTATATGTTTTAAATGTATTTAAAAATATCTGAATTTATCTATTATCTTATCTCTTTAATTGGTAAGGGGAAGTATACTTTTCAGCAGTTTTTTATTTGCATTTTTGGACACATCTCAGGTCTATGCCCTCCCACGTAAAAATGTTACAGTTGCAATATCACCTTAATATAAAGATTATATTTGACGAAAGTTGACATCAACGTGTCCAAAATTGGAAAAATATTAATTACACATTTCAATTCAAGTTTAACTTAAAATAATATCGTAGGATTAAAAATAGTATATATAATGTATAATAATCCTAGAATAAAAATAGTATTTTTTAATGCGTAAAATTTGGACCAATCAAAAAAAAGTTTTTAAATTTTAATCTGAGATTTGAACCTCTGATCTTCTACTTCGATAAGTCTCTCGATCTACTATTAATTGTGAACTATAAGATTTTATAGTTTGTCTCATTATATTAAATTTTAGTTGTAAAAAACAATTGAAACACGCTTTCAAGTTTATAACCTATAAAAATAGCTCACCAGTAGGTAATGGTTGTCCGAGATATTCTGAAGATGATCGGAAGTTCAAATCGCAGATTGAAATTTTATAGAATACTTTAATTTTACCCCTAATAGAAATTGAATCTATATTTAGGTAAAAATTAGACATTTTTAAAAAGTGGTCGAAAGATGCCTATTTATAAACTATCAATAAGTAATTTTTAACCTCAAACCATTAAAAGTAAACAAAATTTCTACTAAGGGACTAAGACGTTATTTTTAGTTTATCTAAACCATATACTAACTAATGTTTATTAATATTTTTTCAAATTTAGCAAAGTCCTCGACTAAGGCAGTAGCATACCCGGTGTGTTACCAATCGAACAAAAAAGATAATTATATTACATATATTTAAAAAAATATGCAATTTTATGCAATATCCAAATACAGAAGTACTAGATTGTTAAATAATAATAACTAATTCTACAAAGTTCCAGGTATTCGAGTTTTGCATAAAATTGCATATTTTTTTAAATATATGTAATATAATTATCTTTTTCTGCTCGATCGGTAACACACCGGGTATGCTGCCCCCTTAACCCGTTTCCGCCGAGAACGCCACACGCGGTACCCCGGTCTTTGAGACCGTGTAACTGACTTTAAAAACGTCAGAAAAAAAATAGAGGGTCATATTCTGAAAGTTTAAAGTCTGCTCTTTGCGATGGTGCCCAGCAAAATTAAAAAAAAAAAAAATTTACTATTGCAAAATGCAATTGAAAAAAAAAAACATGAATTTATGACCCATTTTTTTTTTGAAATCGAGTTTTCAAAAGGTTTCCCGAGTGGGATCGACTTGGAACCTCATTAACCGGTGGAATAAATGTTTAAATAAAAGGATCTCATGGTTTCCGAATTGATTTTTTACCTGGGAGTTTCAAAATGGCGCCTTGATTGCAAAATTTTTGTCAATATATTTGTGAATTTTTTATTCGATAACTTTGGGGTTCTGGAAAAATTGTCAAGAGAGAAAAAGTTCTTAGAATTACTCAAAGAAAGCACCTGAATTTTTTCACAACCTTTCAAGAAAATTTGTGTATTTTTGCAAAAGGTAAATTAATGCAAAATTCATAAGTTGCTCAAAAAATTCAAAAAAATTTCCATTTATTCTACGATTAATTCTAAGATTATTTTATTCTTGTCAATTTCTCTGGAAATGTAATATTTTATGAATAAAAAATTTCTTAACTGATTCTCGAAATAACTACATTCATGCATGGTGACTACGTTTATATTGACAAAAATTTTGCAATCAAGGCGCCATTTTGAAAACTCCCAGGTAAAAAATCAATTCGGAAACCATGAGATCCTCTTATTTAAACATTTATTCCACCAGTTAATGAGGTTCCAAGTCGATCCCACTCGGGAAACCTTTTGCAAACTCGATTTCAAAAAAAAAAATGGGTCAAAAATTCATGTTTTTTTTTTCAATTGAATTTTGCAATAGTAAAAATTTTTTTTTTTAATTTTGCTAAGCACCATCGGAAAGAGCAGACTTTCAACTTTCAGAATATGACCTTCTATTTTTTTTCTGACGTTTTTAACATCAGTTACAAGCTCTCAAAGACTGGGGTACCGCGAGTGGCGTTCTCGGCGGAAACGGGTTAAGTTGATACTTTATACCTTCACTTGGTTATATCACTATAACAAAACATTTATTTCGTCGAATGCTAAAAATTATCTGTTACGTGTAGTTTGAACGGCAACTCATTGGAAACGAAACGAATGCGAGCTCTTTATATACACGCGTATATAGACGAAGGATCCCTAAATCCTAATTGCGAATATGAATTACACGTAATAGTAGAGGGAAATTATACTCAAAAAGGGTTATTTGCAAAAAAATTAAGAGGGTATTGTATTATTGAGTATTGTTCGGGAAGATATTAGCATATAGGTATTAGTGGTCAGTTGCAGGTGGTGGAACATTATTTACAAAAAACAAGTTATAACTTTAGAATCATTGGTCTTACTGAATAAAGTAAAGAACTCGTATTTGTAAGTCTTAAAAATATCTACAATATTAGCTGAGTTACGTTTGATATTGTTTGTTAGTGTTACTGCGATACTCAAAAAAATATCAAATTTAACCACCTAATTGTATTTCTTTATAGGAATGATTCTTTTAATCTATATATTTTATTAAAGACCTTTGAAATAAAAGTTTTATAATTATAAATTAAAAGTGGTATAAATTTTATCCTGAAATATTCAGTAGTTTTTTAACAATTCTGCCAATATTTATTATGCAAAGAAACGTTTCCGGAAAATCTAATTTCTACAGCGTATGGGCAACCTACATACTTCCGTTTCGGCTTATTTCACTCCTCAAGAGTATCACTGTAACGTACTGTACGTGAGAAGTTGATGTATTACAACCGCAATTTGTTTAAAAAAGACCTTAAAAATTAGGGTATGTTAACAATTATATAACAGAGAAATGCAAGACAATGAGCCAGAGATAAAGATAAGGTTAAAGAGAGCGATTGGATCAGACAATAAAGCAACTTTGTACGAAATAGAGATAGAGAGAGAGAGAGAGTTGGATTTTTCGCTGATGTATGCATGTTGTACAGGTGGCATTTATCCAAAACAGAACTGTTCGCACGGACCATTAATACTGCGAATATTCACGTGTGTGTTGGGATCGCGTGCTGTATAAACACGTCGAGAAGTGCGTCCGTCGCCCGAATACACAATCGTAACTTCTTGCTCTCTCCCTCGAACCACCAACCCTTACTCCTTTTTCTTTCGTTTCCCCACAGTTCCAAGTTAGTTCGAGTTATATATTAACACCGATTTTTATCGTTTTTAGCTGTATATACGAAATTTCAATTGTACAACTACAGTATAATATATAGCTAAATTTTTACGTTACCGAGACTCGATTACAGTTAACGTGTATCATTTGTGTTTAAAATAAATAATAAAATAGAAAAGAAAATGTTGTCTTACAAAGTTATATATATATATATATATATATATATATATGTATATTAACCAGAGTAACACGTTCATTACATAATAACGTTACATTCATTAATGTATTATTATATAGTCAAGTATACTATATTGTAATAAGTAAATAAATTTTATAAAACATATATATTGATCACCAAATCTACACAATTTATATAATATAAATCAATAATTGAAATTTCAGTAATATTTTTATATTAGAATGTAGTATTTTGATAAACGTGAAATTAGTATTTTGGTACATATTAAATTCATTAAAATAATTATTAATATTATTAATTAATTATATATTAATTATTTTAGATAATGGTTGTTAGTACAATTATTATTACCTCGTAGATATATTGCGCAATAAATTATTTTTATTATATACTTCACAGTCGTGAATTTATAGTACGATATAAGTTCGATAATGCTTCCAAAAGATATATTGGATTAAAGAAATAAAATTGATATAATTAAAATTAAATATTTTCTACCAAATAAACTTTAATTAATTTGTAAAAAGATTTTTTTTTAAATAAGTTTAATATCAGAATAAACAGAAATAGTTTGTAAAAATAAAGTTATTCTACTTTTCAAATTAAAAGAGTGTATTTTTATTATTTTAAACTAAAATGATATTCGCACTAATTTTTATGTATATATAAGCGCTCGCTCGCACAGATTCATATTGTAAACAGACTGTTTTCATCACTTATATTTGCCAGCGATTAGGTATAAAACTAATTTTAAAAAAAAACTATATGATCAAGGCGCACTACGAGGGCCGATGTTTGCATTTTTCCATTTCCTGACTTTATTACAAATACAACAACATTCACTCATTTCCATTTCACCCATCGAGTTCGACATATTCACATAATTTCGAGATCGAGTTTCAATTTTCGAGAATCTCGAACGTTATTTTTATATTATGGAAACAATGAATACAGAGAATATATTTAGGTAATGATCGATAAAGTTAATTGTTTAGTAATAAAATTAGCTTATCTTGATCATCTTGATTAAAAAGGTTAGTTAATTTATCCATCAGGCTTTATTACTCTCAGGTATATACTGTATAAACGTTTAATGATCGCGCGATGGTATTAGTATTTCACCACTACGCCCACTGTTCGTTTCCCTCGTAATTGAATTAAATGCACGTTTGTTCAAGAGGTGGGTGTACGATTATTTTCTATTTTTATCTCTGATTGGAGTTACCACTGGGGAAGAGGCGAGTCCATGGAGAGAAAATGCTTGGACGAGGTTTCGAAGCCGCGGGCTACTCGGTGGGTTCTTCTCCTCCTTCAAGCAGTTTGACCAACTGGTGTATAAACGTTTCGTCAAATTACTTCGTGTGATGTTTGCCCCTTTCTAAATCATCGGATATTTCGATTCGTAGATGGCTTCGGGTTGTCAATTTTCACTGGTAATTAAACCATATATATATATATATATATATATATATATATATGTGTGTGTGTGTGCAAGTACGTGTCTTTCATAAAAATCTATATAAATATAACTATAGACCGATCGCTTTTATAGTTTTTCGTATACTGTGGTGTTTAGTATTCAAGACTTTTTATGTGTCGAAATATAAATAAATTTAGTAAATTAAAAAATGTTAAAATAATTAAAAGTATAAATTAATTTAATTTAAATATATTCAAATTCTTGAAATTTTTTTCGAATGGGACGGGTTACGGTTTACAATGCGAGCAACATGATCACTATACATAATAGTCACGTTGTTTTTAGGGCCCGTTGGTGGGGTGTTCGTGGTTCTTGAGCGTACGAGCTCTCGGTTTTTACGACACTTGTTAATTTCTCGTGCTGTTATTCGGTTCGTGAGTAATTTACAATTTTTCCTATACGTGAACAGCTTTATTTCGTTTTTGGGTACATTTGATTGATTTCAACATCTTATCAATCTATATTTATAGAAGTGAAACAATTCTCATTTGTATACATCAGAGAAATAAAACAATCCTTACTTTAATTCAATTACGTGATTTAGAGGCGTATTAAACTCTAAATCTGGATGAAACAATCCCAGAATATCACGGGCCCCATAGTGTTATACGATATACGTTTTAAGTATGATCAAAAGATATTTAATACACTAAATATACACAAAACTTTATAAATTCATGTCTTTAAAGTTTTTAAGCCGTTTTAAAGTTATGGAGATTACGAGCCTGGCTTTGAAAATATATTTGACCAAGAGCTCAATCACATCTTTTTTCGCATTTCTTTACCTTTTGTTCGCGCTACTCGATACCGAGACAGTTCAACGCTGCATAGTACCTTGAAGAAAGCGATCTTCTCATCATTTAATTATTAAATTTATTTTACATGTATTGAGGACTTGAGTCAAACGTGTATAGTCTTTTCAACAGTTAAAGTTTATTAAAATCATTAAAATAAGAATTATACTATCAAATCTGATAATTTATTTACCCACCATTTGCAAATCATCTGAAGATGCATGTCATCTTGAAACAAATCGTACAATAATTTGAACGTTCGTCAAAAACGTGTTTAGTTTAAACCGCATTTATTTTAAATTTAATTAATATTAAATTTATATTCAATTTTGTTTAAACAATTATTTTATACAAAATCATTATATATTGTCTACATGTTACACATAAAAAAGTATTTTTTACGTAAAACACATAGTAAAAAACAAGGATTTTTTACATGAAACACATATAATAGAAATAAAGTATTTTTTTCACCTTGACAATCTAAAAAGTGTACTTTATTAACCCTACGAATGGAGTAAATTGCAGTTTTATTCCTTCATCACTTCATTCCCCGTACACAATTTTATTCATCGAAGACTTACTGTTTTGTTTTAACACTTACAAGGAGACCCTCATATGTTTGGGAAATGGATCGTGCCCAGCTTGTAGTATATGTTTTCTAATATAAAAATATGAAAAAAGCCAGAGCGCAGACTCTAACAATTCGTTTTTCACAAGTATACGCTGTTAAAGCAAATTCCAAAAAATCACGGGCCCCATAGTGTTATACGATATACGTTTTAAGTATGATCAAAAGATATTTAATACACTAAATATACACAAAACTTTATAAATTCATGTCTTTAAAGTTTTTAAGCCGTTTTAAAGTTATGGAGATTACGAGCCTGGCTTTGAAAATATATTTGACCAAGAGCTCAATCACATCTTTTTTCGCATTTCTTTACCTTTTGTTCGCGCTACTCGATACCGAGACAGTTCAACGCTGCATAGTACCTTGAAGAAAGCGATCTTCTCATCATTTAATTATTAAATTTATTTTACATGTATTGAGGACTTGAGTCAAACGTGTATAGTCTTTTCAACAGTTAAAGTTTATTAAAATCATTAAAATAAGAATTATACTATCAAATCTGATAATTTATTTACCCACCATTTGCAAATCATCTGAAGATGCATGTCATCTTGAAACAAATCGTACAATAATTTGAACGTTCGTCAAAAACGTGTTTAGTTTAAACCGCATTTATTTTAAATTTAATTAATATTAAATTTATATTTCAATTTTGTTTAAACAATTTATTTTATACAAAATCATTATTATATTGTCTACATGTTACACATAAAAAAGTATTTTTTACGTAAAACACATAGTAAAAAACAAGGATTTTTTACATGAAACACATATAATAGAAATAAAGTATTTTTTTCACCTTGACAATCTAAAAGTGTACTTTATTAACCTCTACGAATGGAGTAAATTGCATTTTATTCCTTCGATCACTTCATTCCCCGTACACACATTTTATTCATCGAAGGACTTACTGTGTTGTTTTTAACACTTAGTTTAAACTTTTTCTACATATACAATATTAAATTTATTATATTAAAGTAAAATATAAAAAAATATTGAGTAACGCAATTTAGCTCGTAAATATCGATTCAAATACGATAAAAAAAATATATAATAAAATTATTTCTTTATGCAAAAATAACAATATTTTCAACTATTTTAATTTCTGATTAATTAAATCGAAAATTAATTTCGAAACATTTTTATTTATAACTATGATTAAAACGATTCTTGCCTGTTGAAATTACATAATAAGCTTTTGTATATTTTTCTTACAAATATGCCATAAAAATGTTAGATCATAAAATGAAAAACAAACAAAATTTTTTTTGACTTAACTCAACACCGCTAAATATGTTGTATCGTAACGTCATCTACAAACACGAATAAACTCTGGGAAAATAATAATAATAATAATAATAATAATAATAATAATAATAATAGGAATGGTAACATCGCGTTATCACGTTTCGGAAATAACTTAATCCGGTTAAATTTAAATCCATCAAGCTAAAGCGAGGTGGAGTTAGTTTGCTCAAACGTAAAAGATATTAGCAGTGACATATCTTTAGACACGAGTGGATTATACAAGGTAACAACGAGAAATTCCCTTTTAAAGTCGATACGATATATTCTAAACTACCCTACATTTCATTGTTCAAATGCACTTGTGTATATAACTGTACGTATACTATAGCTAAATTTTACAATAATTAACTATTATTAAAAATCTTCATAAAAATAAACTTTTTGAAAAATAGTCGACAAAAATTTGAAATTAGGTCGTATGTACTCTCATAAGTTTTGTTAAAAATATCTGTAAGTGATTCAGAAATTTCAATTGTCACAGTAAAACGTATCGAAGTGTCTTGATGAAACATTATTTTAAAATTATGTTATTCAGATTTTAATATTGAACCACGTCCATTGATTTTATTAAATTATTTTAAAATTTAAGTTTTCAATCAATCTCTTCTCGATTACTTTTTTGGCTGGAATACGTCAATTCGATAATTCTATTGAAACATCTGTCAGTTAAAAGTCATAAAATTAGTTAAATAATTATTTTAAATAAAATTTCGATGAAAAGAATAGTATCACTTGGGCATTAATTAGCACTAAGAATTAATTATAAAGTAGTATTTTCTCCTATAGTCACTTTATGCAGTTACCTTTTAAATTAAAAATCATTAAAAATTAAAATAAAATGACATATTGCATGTATAACAAAATATGTTATAGTATTAAAATTGAATTTAAGAACTATAACAAGTCGAAATATCATAAATATTTCATTTTTGGTTGAACAGTATCAAATGGATAATTTACGACAAGTGTCTTTTCAAGAAAATAATGCCGATCGAAGGGGCATTCGAATGGTTTACTACAAGTAATGGATCCTATTTACAAAAAATTTCAAAAGTACAAATCACTGTCGACGAGTCTCTTTTTAAAAACTTGTATATTATTTACGGAATTTTATTAACAGTTATATATATTTATTTAAATATTGAATGATGAACCGTCCCTGTAATCCCACAATGCTCGGATAAAATGTGTATTAATAATTAAAAAAATCAAATCCGCCATTGTTAAAAGAGAAACTATAATATCCGCGTACCCTCGTAAAATATGAATATAAAAGTAAAGTAAAATAAAATTATTATTTATATTTATACCTTAAAAATATAAGGTTAAATGTAATACACAGATGTATCGAAAGAAGAAAATAACAAGTTGACACTGTGCGTAATCCACCCTCGCTATAACCCAAATTAGCTAAGATAATAAATGAATTTAATATTCGAAAATAGTCGAATATATATAATTACCGGTGTAAATCGAAAACCCGTATATCTGTTAATAACAGAAAGGGAAGCTGTATACAGCGGAGCCACCGCAATCGAAATCGCAAGGGCAAGATACGCGCGAACGTCTCCGAACGGAGAGGATCCCTTGACAAAGGTGACGAGAAGTGCAACGAGCGAAAATTCGCGCGTGTCTCGAGGCGATAAACGAGGCTTGTTTAAAGTGCGAATTATACGGGACGTTCTCTCTCCCTCACTCTCTCTCTCTCTTGGGTCTCTTACACATCCCTTATGACGTTTACGGCAACCCATATCCGTAGCTTACAGATCGTCCAGCGCGCGGGCGCGCTCTTAACGCGTGTAAACTTCCCGAGGGTTGGGTTTTGATGCGAGGCCTCGCGTGCGCGGCGTTAAATCCTTGCCGAAAGAGAAACAAACGCTCGGCGAGTTTTACGCGTAACGCGCCGTGCTGCCCAGTTTCGTATATCACCGGCCCGTTGACGCTTGCGAGCCTAACGGGGCTTGGAACCTCCGCTACAGGATAAATATAAACGACCGGATTTTCTTTTTGTTGCGGGTACACTATCGTATACCCCGATAATGCCTTTTTAGATTTTACTTACATAGTGCTCTCTAATTTCTCTCGAGTGAAACGCTTGATAAATTGCTACATATTGGAGTGAAAACTGACAAGGGGAGTACACACTTGCAGCTCGGATTTAATCCCAACAGGATATCTTTTGTATTATGGGAATAATATAGAAAAAGTATAAGTTATTATACGCTCCGATGGACATTTTTGCAAAAGTTATACGACGTTTAACATTAAATTCAATGATAATTATTTAATTGTCTCGGATAGGCTGTAGTTCCCTGGTCATGCACGGACTGCGACTTCTTTTTCATTGAAATTTTAAAATAAAATGACATATTGCATGTATAACAAAATATGTTATAGTATTAAAATTGAATTTAAGAACTATAACAAGTCGAAATATCATAAATATTTCATTTTTGGTTGAACAGTATCAAATGGATAATTTACGACAAGTGTCTTTTCAAGAAAATAATGCCGATCGAAGGGGCATTCGAATGGTTTACTACAAGAAATGGATCCTATTTACAAAAAATTTCAAAAGTACAAATCACTGTCGACGAGTCTCTTTTTAAAAACTTGTATATTATTTACGGAATTTTATTAACAGTTATATATATTTATTTAAATATTGAATGATGAACCGTCCCTGTAATCCCACAATGATCGGATAAAATGTGTATTAATAATTAAAAAAATCAAATCCGCCATTGTTAAAAGAGAAACTATAATATCCGCGTACCCTCGTAAAATATGAATATAAAAGTAAAGTAAAATAAAATTATTATTTACATTTATACCTTAAAAATATAAGGTTAAATGTAATACACAGATGTATCGAAAGAAGAAAATAACAAGTTGACACTGTGCGTAATCCACCCTCGCTATAACCCAAATTAGCTAAGATAATAAATGAATTTAATATTCGAAAATAGTCGAATATATATACAATTACCGGTGTAAATCGAAAACCCGTATATCTGTTAATAACAGAAAGGGAAGCTGTATACAGCGGAGCCACCGCAATCGAAATCGCAAGGGCAAGATACGCGCGAACGTCTCCGAACGGAGAGGATCCCTTGACAAAGGTGACGAGAAGTGCAACGAGCGAAAATTCGCGCGTGTCTCGAGGCGATAAACGAGGCTTGTTTAAAGTGCGAATTATACGGGACGTTCTCTCTCCCTCACTCTCTCTCTCTCTTGGGTCTCTTACACATCCCTTATGACGTTTACGGCAACCCATATCCGTAGCTTACAGATCGTCCAGCGCGCGGGCGCGCTCTTAACGCGTGTAAACTTCCCGAGGGTTGGGTTTTGATGCGAGGCCTCGCGTGCGCGGCGTTAAATCCTTGCCGAAAGAGAAACAAACGCTCGGCGAGTTTTACGCGTAACGCGCCGTGCTGCCCAGTTCGTATATCACCGGCCCGTTGACGCTTGCGAGCCTAACGGGGCTTGGAAACCTCCGCTACAGGATAAATATAAACGACCGGATTTTCTTTTTGTTGCGGGTACACTATCGTATACCCCGATAATGCCTTTTTAGATTTTACTTACATAGTGCTCTCTAATTTCTCTCGAGTGAAACGCTTGATAAATTGCTACATATTGGAGTGAAAACTGACAAGGGGAGTACACACTTGCAGCTCGGATTTAATCCCAACAGGATATCTTTTGTATTATGGGAATAATATAGAAAAAGTATAAGTTATTATACGCTCCGATGGACATTTTTGCAAAAGTTATACGACGTTTAACATTAAATTCAATGATAATTATTTAATTGTCTCGGATAGGCTGTAGTTCCCTGGTCATGCACGGACTGCGACTTCTTTTTCATTGAAATTTTAAAATGTTTTTGAAGATTTTTTTTTGTTATTGTTGAACGTATTGGAATGTTGTCGCGAAAAGATATGCTAAAATTTATAATGCGAAAATTATGGTGCTTCAGAGATATTAACTAAAACTCTTATTTGAAAATTACTTTCACTTTGATCGCTTGTAACTCGGTAATAAAAATAGGGGTAGATACTTAATCCGAAATTCAGCAAAAATCTAAGATGATGTGCTTTAGAATAAAGAAAAATAAGCTCATATCGGTATATTGAAATCAAAGTTATATGCCATTAAAGTGGAAAGTTTGGATAAAATCCGTGCTCCGGAAGTCAAATGTATACAAAACTACACGATTACCAAAATTTTTATACTTTACGTTATTTCCTAACAATTTTAAATGTTCACTTATTTTACAATTATTTTAATAATCATGATGATAGCAATAAGTATGTAAAAATCAAAACCAAATTTAAACCAAACAGTAGGAATTTGTAATTAGCTACGAGATTGAGGTTAGGAGCTACTCATTTTTAACTCGAATTCAGTGATGTATTTACTCTAACGAAGTTAGAGACTGGAAATCGAAGCGTTTATTAAACTTTTTTTATCAAAACTGTATCGGTTAATAAAAAAATTGCCAATAACTCTGTATAATTAATATTCAAAAAGTGGTTGAGAACTAACTTGTACACTGAGAGAAGGATATACTTGATATTAAGATATTTATTAACTGTTAACAAATCTAAGGCTATATTTGTTAACTGTTAATAAATATCTTAATATCAAATAAATCCTTCTCTCAGTGTAACGATTCCTCAGTCAGACGCAGATATTACTTATCTTGTATATATTTGGTCTTATTGTATATAGTTCACTTACCGAAAAACGCATCTCAAGAATTGTTTCATCGAATAATCTGATACTTTAATTATAACAGTGACAATTAAACATTATAACGTACTTAAGAGTATATCAAATATTCAAATCCAATTACTAATAGTCAATTTTTCCGCATATAAAATCACCAATTAAGAAGAGCTATTTTTACTAAAATAAATAATTAATCAATGTTAAAATTATATTAAAATTTAAAGGGAATCAAGAGACAATTTTCCTTTATTAAAACGCAATCTTTTGTTCGGCAAAGCTTCAATGAGATTGGTACATAAATTAATGAGATTAATTGTTCAAAGTTTGCACAATTATAGATTGCGTTATAATGAAGAGCGATGTATGTTCTCGAGGCTTTTTTAAACTTTAATAAAAAAATTATTTTTGTAAAAGTAACACCTCTTAATCTATTTTAATCTTCGGTTGATGTTTCCATCCACATCCTCTTAAATTAAACACGAATTAAATATTATGTATTAACATAATTATTTGTTACATTGCAGCACATAATTCAAAAATGCACCTACGGTGTGTTAAAAAATATGAAATGTCATAATTAATTAAAATAGTTATGTTACGAATAAATTATAATATAAAAAATAAAAGAGCGAGTGGAAACATAAGATTATAAAGAAAAATAAATACGGGTAGGTAAAAAATTTTAGTTTACGGATCATAATATGTACTTTATTAAGGGGACAAGCCTTGGTTAAAAGGTTAAAATTGAAAGAAAACTATTCAATACTGACAATTAATCATTTTATATATAACATAACTATTTGAATTATAATTATGTGACTGCAAGTACTCTGATTTTTTTTTCCATAATGAACTTACCGAATAGGCTGAAATTTGAAATAAAAGTTGATAATAATACAATATGCTTAACAAAATGATAAATCAATGTTTTTAATTGTCATGAAAAAAATTGTTAATTGTTATATATCTATGGGCTATTTCACGTCAAGTAGTATGATGAAAATTTTTAATCGCACCAAATTTTGAGAACAGACTGTAAATATCTTCCAATAATAGAAAAAAATGTGATCTTTTGAGCGGTGTTAGATCAAAATCGATTGTGGCGTGGTTGCCTTTTTTTGATATTCAATATTTCCGAGTGTTCTATCTCTTCGAGATTTTAAAAGTAAGAATTGTAACCCGGGTAGATAAGTTCTGAAGATTGTTTTGAACAAAAGTTGTTTGTAAGGTTCTTTCAAAAAAATCAATAGTTTTTGAGATAAATATCTATGAAAATAGCAATTTTTTGAAAATATTGAAAAATTTTCATTTTTTATGGTGGAGTAACTTAGTCAAATTATTTTTAACATCTAAAAATTTTTTTCTATTTTCTGGAAGATATTTCCATCCTGTTCTCAAAATTTAGTGCGATTTAAAATTTTCGTCATACCACTTGACGTAAAATAGCCCATATATATTATAGACCGATTAAAAATGAAGTTTTTAAAAATTGTAATAATCATTTGGATAGACCGATCGCGGATAAACGAGAGTGACCATCGAACGATAGAGTTGTGATTTTAGAGTGTGTATGGGGTTGTATACAAAGATAATTGCGGAAGATATACGAGTGGCACGCGGTGCACCGATCGACAACTAATTAGAGCTTTTCGATATTTATACGGAGGTACGCGTGGTGCGAGCTCGGATATAAAATCAGTGCAAGCCTGTGTGCATATCCCCGTAAAAATCGAGCCTCGAACAAAATGGGCAACTTTATGTGCCTTGAGCCGTCGACGATATAACGCAAGCGGCACTATTACCGTTTTCGCGATAGGACGAGAACTTTATCTCGTATATGCTGCACGCGTGCTGTACAATTTTTTTTTTCGACGCCTAGCACGAGTCTATTACTTGTTTTCTCTCGTCGGTGTCACTTTTCAACGTTTAATTTTCAAATACGAAATTGTCATAGCGAGACATTAGATTTTACGACTCGACTTTTAATTTACGGCGGGGGAGGATGGAGGGTGTGTCAGCGTTCCAGAAATATTAGTATTAGTGACAGTTTTATCCGTATTCGAAGAAGGAAACTGTTCGTTCTCGATTTTTCTTTTTCTTTGGTATACGTAATGTGGTTACCTTTGAAATTTGATCCTATTATATGTGCGCTAACGTATCCAAGATTTTCTTTGGGAGATAATAATTTGTCGAGGAAATGTTATCGTGAAGATTAATCGATAATATTTTTAAATTAGACATTCATAACTCTACTTAAAATTATTAAAACATATTATATGTTAAAATATGTTGTTACTTTTGAAAAAACTAATGCTTCGTAATCTCCAACAAATTTACAGTAAATAATTTAATATTTCTCATATGTTTATTCTACTCCATATTTATAAAATTAAATTAAACCCAAAATATTTTACAAAAATCGATAGATTTTGAAAATCGGTGTCCGCCATCTTGGATCTTCCATATTTTAATTATGGAAATCTGATTACATAGGTTAGCAATCAGCGACCTGAATAATTCCTCATAGAAATTTTTTGTGAACCGTCATAATTAACAAATTTTTTTATTTATATCAATAGAAGCAAAAAAAATTGAATTTTGAGTATAGTCGTATTTTGAGTTCATGGATACAAAAAATATGCGAATTGCAAAATATAGATTAAACATTTCTTTAATTTGAAATTTCGTGTTTTTTTGTTAAATAGACAATTACGACTTTTTCAATTTGTAATTTTTTCACCATAATTTATACAGTACCAATCGAAAGTTTAATCATTTTTAGATTCGTAACTTAGAAATTCTTTACGAACAATTTTGTAGTGAAAATCGTCGTTGATGAAAGTATCAAAAGCATAAAGGATAAGTTATTTAACATAAGGTTTTAAGTATTAAACATAAGGATAAATTATCCACCCTATAGTGGAAATTGAGAAATGTTCAGGTTAGTTTACATCATCTTTTGGTCATTGCATACGGACATTTAGTAATTTTTTGTCCAAAGGACTATAAAAAAATTATGTAGCTAAGAAAAGCATTTCGTAAGTTTTTTTATTTTTACTAAAGTAGCTGTGTCTATCTGTTTTGCATAAAATACTAGATACGCCAAAAGTTCAACATTTTTCACAGTTCTCTATACGGATGGGGTCCGATTTGTCGAAGGTTCATTCAAAATGTGTGCGATATTTCGAATTTTAAAAATTAGAATGACTTTTTTGTTATTTCGAACCGAGAAAATAGAATGATCATTATACTTCGAAAGTAATAAAATCGTCAGATATTTGGTATTAGGTGCAACATTTCGAATTCCAAATAGTAGATAAATAATTTTTAAGATTATTGTCTGTTATCAAGGTGTTAATAGACAAATATTATAAAACATATTTCTCTACACTATAAAGTTACACAAATATATAAAAACTGACTGCATTATTTTCGAAATAATGATCTTTCTATTTCTCTTGATTCTAAATAATAAAAATGCATCTCTCTACCACCCCTCTATACTGATTCGAAATATTTTTCAATAATTCTGGTTAGAGAACGCGTTCATAAGTTATTCAAGAAATTTCCGCAAGTTCATTCGAAATTGTCTATATTAAATTATCGGAGAAACGCGGGTAAAACGCTTTAGGAACCCAAAATTTAATAACACATGACGATCCTTAATAACTAGTTCATATGTAAATTAATTTACAATAATTATTAAATTATTAAATTTTCATAACTAGTATTACATTAAATTATAATTTAATCGTTTGATTTAAGTTGCAATTAATGTATTTATATATATATTATGGATATGTTTAAGTCAATTTTTGAAATTGACAAGAGTCTACGAATCATTTCGAACTTGTACGTACCACATTATAGTACGTAATCGACATATATTGTATATATTGACAATTTATAACGCGTACCATAATAAAACAAAACAACATCTCCGTTAAACAAAAACTATAATATAAAAAATGCAGATCAATACACATGCCGTTTAGTATATAGAAACAACATACTTTTGGTTTTTAACTTTCTTTCCAAAAGGTAGACGAAACAACGCCCCCTTTGAGAAAATAGTGTCTCAAAGTACATTACGTTTTCGTAGAGTAGATATCATCAGGCCCGATCGACTCGAAACAACGAAATAAATACACATTCCGTCTTCTCATGAGGACGACAAATGTAATTCTAAAATTATATAGCCCTAATGTTAAAAACTCACGTCTCTGTATATACAAAGAAATATTTTTCAATTAAACCTTTGACGGATGGGGGACGTGTATGCAACGAAAAGAAAAGTGGCGCACGAAAAAAGAAAAAAAAAAGAAAAAGAAGGAATAGAGAAGCCGAAAAGAGAGAGGGACGGTTTTTCGAAGTTGACGGGTTCACACATCTGCGCTCCGCATGTGCGTAACAAAACGCCGAACTCGCGCGCGGATATGTGCTCGTGACACGAGGCCGGAAGCGTATCGAGGCAACGCCTGCTCGACGAGAGCGTGACTGAAAAAAAAGGTAATGGAAAGGGCAACGTTGAAATAGTCGTGTATATACCTTTGCGTTATACTTCATTCGGTCTGGCCGCTTTGTAACATTTGCATCTGCTTTCGACGTTTTAATTACCTCGATATTGAGAAGCTTTTGGAGGTACTGTGTAACAGGGCAGCGTGTTCAATTGTGTGAAATCAAAGAAACTGGATATTTAAATGTCGATATATCGGTGTGTAAGTTTTTATTGTTTCGTTGAGATGTATAACTATTACTTATTTTTCAAAGATTTTTATTCTTTTTTTATTTACTAGCTAGTATATACCTGCGCTATGAGTTTCCTTCGTTGATCTCTGTAATTCAACGGGATGATTTTACCGATCGGATCGATGGAGATGAAAAAAAGCAATGTTAATTAAATAAATATGGTTAATTATAAAGAAATCAAGACATCGTTGCCCTTTGTTGCAGTATTATCTATCATTGTGTGTTAAATTTCATACAAAAATATCAATGGATTCAAAAACGGTATTGGAAGGAACATTAACTGTTAAATTTGTGACAGAGAATTGAGGTTCGAATTTCCTTCTAATACTATTTTTGAATCTATTAAGTTTTCTGTGTGAGATTTAACATACAGTGATTGTCAGAGTCAATTTTGATCCACCCTACCTTATCAACTGAGCTAAACAAAGAATATATATTTAAGGAGTTTGTGACAATATTCGATTTTCTACAAAATTCGGTTAAAAAATGTTCATAGATATATTTTACTGTAATGAATATCATATTAAAATTTTAGATAAGTAAACGGTATTTATTTTCCGGAAAAAAATTCATAAAGTTAAGTAGCTATACCGTGGGCTCTTATGGAAGCTTCGTTTTAAAACTGACATTTTTATTAATATCTTTAACAATTTTCTATAGATTTTTGTAGAAAAAATCTAATATGTTATTCAATGTGGTATGCAAAATAGCATAGAAAAAAATTCATAAAGGTATTGGTATAATGAAAAAATTCATAAGAGTATTATTCGTATCACATTTCTATATGAATTTTTTTCTCTAAAACTATTAATTTCAGGAAAAAATTGATAGAGATATCTTTTGTTACAAATGAAATGTAGAATCTACCAGTATTTTTAAAAATGTTAATTATTTTGAATTGAAACAGATCATTTTCATCGGCAACTGACAGCGATGTTGAACTTTTTTAGTTTTGCAGTTATTTTCACAGAAAAAAGTGTATATCTTTTGTCCTATTAATTATGCCACTAAGCGACTCGGTACCCACAAAGTACATGTAATTAGAAGTATCTGTGATTTTTTTCAGTAATATTAATTGTGCCGAACAATGTCAAAAATCAAAATATTTCATTTTTTGATGACTTAAGGTCAGTAAAAGTGCAATAATATTGAATTAATGGTTATAATTAAGATTTCATTGAAATCTTGATGTAATTTTCAATCTTAAAGGTATCTATCATTTTTTTGTAGTTTGCATATATGTATTTTGAGTTATAAAATCATGAAAATTGGTGATATTAGTGTAAAACAGGAAAATATGTGTTCTTTGGTTATTAATAACTTTTGTTAGATCTGCGTAAAGCATCTACAAACTTGTTTACATATTTTAAAAGAATGATGTTGTTTAGTAGAATATCAATAATTTTAAAATCTTCATCTGCTGATTTCACATGGAATGCTCCATATATATACACACATTAAAAGTAAACAATGCATGTAGCGACAAATAATCCCAGGTATAAATATATATATATATAGTTCATTCCTTTGTAATCCATAACGCGAAGAGATGCACGAAAGATTTATACGTATAATATTTATGAAAAGTTGTACTGGAGAGAAAAATAAATCATAGTTTAATACATTTCCTGTCGATATTCATCTCGCGTACGCGTATCAAGCTCGGATCGGATCGGATCGTAAAAATGAATTGGTTACTTTAAACACGCGTCCGCATACATTAAACTACTGTCTACCTTACAAGAAAATTACAAAAAAAGAGAAAGTAATGCGAGCTTTCTATGTAACGAAATCGGTCCATCACGTACATATTAATCCGCGCATTATAATCGGTAAGGTAGAGACGTATAGACAGTGAGATGCAGATGACGCGATCGGATGGTTATGGATTCTCTTCAGGAATCAATTATACCAATAACGTATATATATATACACATATAATGCAAATCCCTTGACGCGCCATTCAATGGTGGGCGCGTTTTAAAGCTGAGGCTAACTGTGGCATAATAGGTACTATTCAATCTCCAGGGTTAATTCAATATTATCTCGAATCTATGTGTATAGCGCATATGCGTGTGAGAGCGTGTGCGTGTATGCGCGTGTTTCAATGTATCATTTTTGTCCTCTCTATAGACTTATATACGCTCATTCTTTCTATTATAGGGAAATATATAGATTTTTAAACCGTTTTGTCTATTACGCGGAATAAACGTCGCTCCCTACCCAAGTGAAAATAATTTATAAATTTTTTATAAAATTTTTATAAAATACATTTTATATAGTTTTTATAAAAAATTGGTCATATAAAAATTGTATAAAAAAACATTTTATAAAATTTTTATAAATAATATATAGGACTATTTAAAAACTAAATTAAACGTTTTAAATGAGCTGCACCATCCTGCAGTAACGGATAAAAACATTTAGATGACACACCAAGATCAGGTTATGGACACCAAAAATTTAGTATTTTAGCGCGACGAAGAATTACTGCTTCCACTGACAATATTGATAAAAAAGTCCACAGTTCCTCCTTCGATTTGGCTGAAAGTTTTGCTTTTTTCACGCCTTTTTGCTTTTTTCAAAATTGTTGCATCCGGCGTACTCTTTAACATCGACTTGGACATCGTGAAGGTTAGACGGGGTCTGACCAAATGTTTTGTTCTGTGGTTGTCAAGTCAATATTCAACTTTTTCTTTGGTTGCTAATGAAAAAGTTGAATATTGACTTGACAACCACAGAACAAAACATTTGGTCAGACCCCGTCTAACCTTCACGATGTCCAAGTCGATGTTAAAGAGTACGCCGGATGCAACAATTTTGAAAAAAGCAAAAAGACGTGAAAAAAGCAAAACTTTCAGCCAAATCGAAGGAGGAACTGTGGACTTTTTTATCAATATCGTCAGTGGAAGCAGTAATTTTTCGTCGCGCTAAAATACTAATTTTTTTGGTGTCCTAACCTCTTGGTCGTGTCATCTAAATGTTTTTATCCGTTACTGCAGGATGGTGCAGCTCATTTAAAACGTTTAATTTAGTTTTTAAATAGTCCTTCTATATATTTTTTATAAAAATTTTATAAAATGTTTTTTTATACAATTTTTATATGACCAATTTTTTGTAAAAACTATATAAAATGTATTTTATAAAAATTTTATAAAAAATTTATAAATTATTTTCACTTGGGTATATATATATATAGATCCTATCTTCGGAGCTACTTTCGAGTGAAAGGATTTATATCGTTGGAACACCTTACTTCGATTTAATTTCAAAGTATATATATATTTTCTGAGAGCATTAGATTACTTTCGATGGAGAGAGAAGGATTTATATTTGATGAATATCTTATAATTAACGAATGGATAATGGACTGTATATAGAATTATTTATATCACTCGGTTTATATATCTTTCTCTTATACTTAAATTTATTTGAATTTTTTTTGTCGTAATATTTTATATAAAAAGAAAATTTTTATACTATAATTATTTATTATTGACAATGTGTTATTACATGTTTTTATTATATATACCGCGAAGATTCCGTCGAATTCAGTTTTTCAACGCGTATCGTGACAAATTTCAGTTAACTTGACGATCATAATTACTTATGCGTTGAAATACAAATATTGAAAAATATTTTACTAATGGAAACTAATCTTGGAGGAGGTATGTACAATAATTATAGTAAACGCATGGAGGACAAATTGAAAGAAATGATTTATTTAAGAAATATTGATTCTGATTTTCGGTGTCTTTTTTATAATTATCTGACACTCGTAGAAAAAACGCGTTGTACTTGATACTTTACTTTTTATGGCTGCAGCTAAAATTTATTTTTAATTATCATTATATATTACACTGAGAACGTTAAGAGGCCATCGAATTCTCGTAATACGCTTATATGTATAGTAATATAATAATTCATTTCAGAACATAAACGTGTTGTATAATAAAAACATACCTAAATACGGGCAAGAGAAACTATAATGTATAAGAAGACAAGAACGTATATGTAAAAAAGATAGCATATAGCCTAGTTTATGAACTAGTAATTTTTTAACAAAATTAGCCAATTACTAGTTAAATCCTGCTGTTAAAATACTTACCAGGGTATACATTATATATCAAGCGCTAATTTTCACCTAACTGGTCCGTTCAGTTTTTTAGCCTTTTCTTTTTTAATTTTAATTTCACCTCCAAATGTAATTTCTTTGTTAGCGAAAACATCCACAATTGTCTTTACCGAAATTGAGGCGTGATCTCTCAACATTGATAACGAATTATGACTGCAGAGATGTGGCTGCGAATCCAAGTATATAAGTAAATATATATTGTATTTTTCCGCGATTACCCAGCGAGCATCACATTCTGGTACATTAAATATCACATGCTAATTTTATTACTAAAATATATGTATTAATAAAGAAATATAAAAAAAAAGGAAGTGGAAATACACAACGCACTTAAGGAGATGTCGGACTTCGAAAAAGGTTAATTTTCAATACCTTTTATAAATAAAATAATAAATTTTTGAAAAAATCCTAAACGCCATGCCCTTAGGCATGTTTTAAACAGTATATCCAAATTTTTTCAGATTTTTAAATCTGTAATTTAATTCTAAATTTTGTTTTTTTAAACGAATTTATTTTTTCTTTTCAAAAAAAAAAAACAAATCATAACGTCCTGCCCTTGTTGTGTTTTAAACTACCCATATGAAATTTTTTAGATTTTTAATTCGATATTTCCAAGACAATTCTTATGTTGAAAGGTGTAGATCCCTGTAACTTGGGTCCAACATCCCGTTAACAAATATAAAAGTGTTTGTTACAACACGAGTGCATGCGTTACTCAAAGCTCGTTCCAAAACGGAGTTAATTTTTCGTTTGAAAAATACAATTGAGGATATATTTGTGGTATCACGATGTTCGCTCACCAAATTTGATATTTCACTTGATAATAATGACATTCTAACTTGCTACCCATTCAGTTAGAAAATTGCCTCTAAACGAGTAATTTAGCACTCGTTAAAATACCATTGAGGTACATTTGTAATGTCATGACTTTCACTCTTTAAAATGTATCGAACAAGTTTTTCAAAAATACTTTAGTAAATTGACCGTGAACCTGGAAACACTAAAAATTATACCACGACATCAACGTAAAAATTGTAACGATTTCATAACACACACGCTACGACATTTCAATTAATGTTTTTCGAACAGCTGACGCATCTAAAGTTTACCGTGCTGATATAATTAATAATAATTAGAATATTTGCTCTCCGTATATTTACATAAAACTTGTAACATTTTACCATGCAAATTTACACGTAAAAGAAGATTAATACATAAGTATAAACAAAGGATTTATTATCGTTTTTTGAACAACATTGATCCAACCCTCAAATAATAATTAATCCAAGCCATAGAGTCAGAGATCGAAAAAAGCGTATTGGTTATCGAATACCAATACCACTTGATGCGCACAACACTGTGTCAAATGTCGATACCGTAGTAATAATAATTACGATACAGCTTCTGAATATTAACTTAAGATATTTCCCTGAATTGTACGGTATATGTATGCATATATTAAAACCATTATTATAGTATAATTATGTACGTTTAATATGCTTTACTCTTTATACACTGTAAATATATACGAATAGTTGTGTGTGTATATATATATAGGTATTGAGACCTCAGTATAGAACCCTCTAAGGAATTCGTAACAGTAAAACCGGCTTTCGTGTAGATTTCATTTTATATATATATATAAAGCAGACTACTATTAGATTGCAATGATAATAAAAATAAGAGAAAAATTAATTACTTTGGCTCAAATTGTAGGTAATATACTTTTCAATTTATTTTACTTGTAAATTACTCCAAATAAACGATCGTTTATTTACCTTTTGCGCATATATGTATATATATATATATATATACACACAACGATGTAATCTACTAATTTTAGCAAAATACGTAATTATACCGAATGTGAATTAATTATACCAACTATATATAGTTGTTTATTTTTTTTGTTATACTTCGTTACTAAATTTTTTCTTTCGAAGGGCGTGCCAGCTTCTTCTCCTTTGCTGCGTGCACAGCATCCGTGAATTAAGAATTCTGTCTAATATTTTTAATTACACCGGGTGGAAATTACACGGGGATATATATATTGCAGCTCGTAATTATATTTTTTTTAAGGATCGCAAAATATTGTGCTAACACGGAGAAAAATGAAAATTAACGGTCGATTCACTCAACAGTATATATGGTTTTTTGTAAAAACGCAAAAGGATTATACAAACGTAATTATATTCCAAACTACTTTACATCTGTATATATATATAGGTATTGAGACCTCAGTATAGAACCCTCTAAGGAATTCGTAACAGTAAAACCGGCTTTCGTGTAGATTTCATTTTATATATATATAAAGCAGACTACTATTAGATTGCAATGATAATAAAAATAAGAGAAAAATTAATTACTTTGGCTCAAATTGTAGGTAATATACTTTTCAATTTATTTTACTTGTAAATTACTCCAAATAAACGATCGTTTATTTACCTTTTGCGCATATATGTATATATATATATATATACACACAACGATGTAATCTACTAATTTTAGCAAAATACGTAATTATACCGAATGTGAATTAATTATACCAACTATATATAGTTGTTTATTTTTTTTGTTATACTTCGTTACTAAATTTTTTCTTTCGAAGGGCGTGCCAGCTTCTTCTCCTTTGCTGCGTGCACAGCATCCGTGAATTAAGAATTCTGTCTAATATTTTTAATTACACCGGGTGGAAATTACACGGGGATATATATATTGCAGCTCGTAATTATATTTTTTTTTAAGGATCGCAAAATATTGTGCTAACACGGAGAAAAATGAAAATTAACGGTCGATTCACTCAACAGTATATATGGTTTTTTGTAAAAACGCAAAAGGATTATACAAACGTAATTATATTCCAAACTACTTTACATCTGTATATATATATATATAGTTTAAAATCTAGAGAAAACATTTTTAAATATTCAGCGCGCTCGTCGACTTATATATAGGTAATTTCAAGTCGACTGGTTCTGGTCAAAATTTTAAAAGCATCAAATTTTTTTGTATAATCTGCAGATATTTTCCAGAAGACAGATAAAAATTTCTAAGTGTTAGTAACAAATTCATCAAAACTTTTTCCAAGCTCAAAAATTTAGGAATTTAAATTTTTCTCAACATAGCTATTTTTGAAGCTATTTATCTCAAAATGTATCAGTTTTTATTATATAACGTCAATATAACTTTTTCTGTAGAATCTAACTATATCCGGGTCAGAATTCTTAATTTAAAAAACAACTGTACACGAACTACATGGTAATATTGATATTTGAAACACGGTTCCACAACAAAATTGATTTCTTCATGTAAAAGTTTAAAAATTACTTTGCATCAACTGTTTTCTAATAGTTCAAAGATTTTATCGGCTCACAGTTTGATTAAAAGTTATTTATCATCAAAGCATTGTCAAAAAACCAAAATAATGCAAATTGTTGCATAATTGAAATCTTAGTATACTAAACAGGTATTCAACATGTAATGAACATATAGATTTCGTTATTTACTATGTTGTAAGGTTATCTTTTGAAGAAGTTGGTAATAAGTATAAATTAAAAATAGGTAATAGAAACTTTAAGCGTTATAAATAAATCACTCAAAATCTTTCATTAAACTGCGATGAAGTGAAATTCACAGTTGTTTATACTGCATATGTTGTATTATCAAATTACTTGTACTTAGATTCTACAGACTATTTGCAAAAAAAGTTACATTTGATGTTATATAATAAAAGTTGAGAGGTTTTGAGATTAAGAGCTTTACAAATAACTATTTTATGAATAAAATTACAAAATCATTCTCTAATTGAGGTTAAAATAACTCCCGAAGAAATTGTTTCTTACACTTAAACATTTTTTTATGTCTTCTGGAAAACATCTCGTATAGGAGTTATATTATAATTATTAATTACCTTTTATATATCGAAATATTTATCGGAATAAAGGATATATATATATACGAGCCTCCTCCACCTACAGGTAGGATTCACATACATTTTCAGTTGCATATACTCTCTAAATTGTAAATAGTGAAGAATCACTTGCTAAAACGAAAATTCGGTCACTGCGAAAAAGTGATTTTTAACTATCAAACAATGTTTATGCGTACTTCTAAAAAGAGAATTGTTACTTTTTCCAATAGAAATATAGACTTTCTTAAAAAGCAGGTGTTTGACAAAAGCGAACATCCACTATGCCAAACAGTATGTTCGCTTTTGAAAAAATATGCCCGTACTTGCACTATTAAAAAAGTGATTTTGCACTATTTGCGATTTACAGAGTGTATTTCCAAAAAATATAAATCAACGTGAAAACACACACACACACACATATATATATAGTGGGAGTATGATGTGTCGGTATTTTGAAGTCGGTTGCAACGAGATTGTATTGATGCTTACACGCAGCACGCGGGCACATCCGAGAGGATATATATATATATAGGAACGCGAAGAGCGGAGATGTTTATTTACGAGCATGGTACACTTGAATTTCAGGTAAGGAAAAAGAGAAGAACCACATCGAGAAGGTATAACCAAAGAAAGGAGAAAGAGAAAAACCGGTTTGTCGGAATAGGCCGGTCTTGTATGTATACGTACACACACGACGCAGCTTCTCTCGAGTAAATTAGAAAGTCAGCGACGTATAGGTACATACACGTACGTACGGGGGAGTGCAACGTACGATCTTTTATATATACATACATATATATAACGTTATAACTGCGACAACGGTATGTATATTCGTGTGCGTAGTGTGTATGCCTTCAAATTTCAGAGGTGTGTGCGTGTATTGAGGAAGTAATCAACGTAATATTCGACTTGACTGCATATACGCAACGAATCGTCTTCGTGAAAGGAGTCCCAACCAATATATAAACTTTCCTTTTGGAGCACAACACCTCAAACCTATAAAATATAACGAACGAGGGAGTTGACGTCGAGATTGAATGTAATATATAACTATAGCTATATAATTTTAAATTATTTGGTTAATGCCGCGTGTACACCGTTTAGACTGTTATATATTCGACTTATTTGTTGAATCGTCAATGTGCAAGAGACACCGGAAAATTATAATGCTTTGTTTGACAATTGCGAGTTACGCAAATGCGGTTCACTCCTAGATATATATATATATATATATACTATCTTTTAAGCGCATCCGGTGAAAATAACGCTTTCTTTCTTGCAATTAGATTTTACTTATTTGGACGAAGTCGCGAGTTGACTTTCCCCCGGTCGATTGTGTCGGTGTGGTTGTATATAAAATACACATACTTATAGGATTTGCCACATCCGTTTTAATGTATCGCATTGCGCCACACGCACCTCGCTTGTTTAGAGAGTCCAATTTTTTATATATTGTGTAGTATATAATGTTTTAAATAAATTTTATAATGAGGCATTTTCGAGATTATTATGCAGTAAACGCGGATTGAACAATATATTTATTCAATAATTATATTATTTTTGATTGACGCAGTTATAATCGATCGATACATTTTAATCGTTCGTATCCGTATAAATGAGACATGGTATTTTGACAGTGGCAGTTTGACGGGTCTTAAGAACCTTTTAGAAATTAATATTATAAGATAGATTGGCGGTAACAATTAATATAAGGTAGTTCATGCATCAATTGAAAATTTGTGAGAAATACTGGAACTTTAGTAGATTATTAATTAATACTTAAAGGGACAAGTTTAAGTTAAAATTGAAACAAAACTATTCACTATTATTAATTTTTTTCATAATAATTGAAAACATTTCTTAATTTTTTAAATAAAGCATATTATTATTAATTTTAATTTTACATTTTTTGGCCATACAACTATTTTAATTAATTATGAAACTCCCTGCTCTGAGTTTACAGTTTATCGTATAGGATATCTCAGAAACCACTTCATCGAATAGGTTGAAATTTTAACAGTAACTTTTAAATATGATTTTAATCCACTCAAGTGCAACAGAATGTGTTAACATTGCAATAAAAAAATTATTATTGCCAAATTAATTAAAAAAAAATGAAAAAAATATATAAAACAGCTAAATAATTTTTTAAAATAAACATTTAAACTTTTCTTAGAATTCTGTTGTATTCAAGTGGATTAATTGTAGGAAAAAAAATAAAAATACGGTTATAATCATTATGAAAGTTTGTCCCCTTAATGCATCTCTATTTTCAAGTTAGGATTGCCGATCGACCAAATGAGAGAATGACACACCAGTTGGAAAATCGAATTTTTTACAGAACTCTTATGTAAATGAAGTGATATTTTCGCTGCGCACACAATCCAGAATTTTTGACAAAAAACTATAAAGTTTAAAAGTTAAATTTTGGAAATTTATTTTTAGTTTTGCCGAACATTCCGAAAAGATGCCTATTTTAGTGATAAAAAATGGAGAACGTCTATATGCACGCAGATTATGCCCTCTCGGGCACTGGATTAAATGATTGCAGATGTACGTCCGCGTACATGTAGTGTGGCATCACTGTGTACTCTAATCAACTATAACTCATTTATTAAGAATTTACTTTTATTTGCTTTGATTAATAATTGATAATTAACATTTAATACATATTTTTATAATAATTAGTGTTTTCTACAATTTATGTGTGCATATTATTGAGAATATATTGGGAATATATATTATGCAAAAATCAAATGTGACACTTATATTAACTTAAAGAAGCTTAAATTGCATTAGTGAAATATTAGGTAGTAATATCGACTGGTCTAACGAAAACTAGCACGTTTTAATGCTTTCTTAAATGTAAACGTGCCACTCTTCATCAGAGCCGTCGATATATTCCAATTTCGCTAAATTCTATGTATTATCGAATAAAAAGAATAATTATTGAAAAGCAACTATTATCTTGTAAGTTATTGAAAAATTTCCAATTTAAAATTGAAATAATAAGTATAAAAAATACAGCAGAAAAACTATTTGAAGAATGACAAGTTAATATCAACGTAAAGGGAGACAAAGACTTTCGATTAGAAAAAATAAAATAAAGCACCTGTCCGAAAACTGGAGGTTACAAATTCAACTATTATGTAAGGATGAGAAATATAACGTGAAGGAAGAGAAAAAAATAAAAAAAGATGAGTAGTATAGTAGTGATTCGGTTGACAAAGAGCGCAGCTCACGTATCCCTCTCGGAACGTCTGGGATGCGATGAATCTCTCTCGGGCACGCTCGGCACGTCGACACGTACCTCCACCTGATGCGTATATATACGCATTTCGTAAACGTCAAAATCGTGATTACTCATATATTTACCTTATTTGTGAAATCTCGAATGAAAAATCCATCCTCGTTTGAATCATCATTTTGTTTTCTTGCTCGGGTGCAATGTGGTATGAAAAGTATGTAAATCACTGTATACCGGACGTCTAATGTTGCGAATCATCGGGAAGATCGTTGCGTCATCGTTACATTCTCCTATGAGCGGTCGATTCGATGGAAAATATATTCGATTTCGCATACTCGAGTGTTATTATTTATATATACCTTTACCGCGTGTTGCGTCGATTTTTTACCGCAATTTTACACATTTAGACTCTTTGATCGATGAAGCAATAAAAATGAATGTATATCAGTCAAAATTATATTATACGTTAACGAGTAATCGAGCGATAAAGTTGTATTCTAAGGAACAATTATTACAATGCTACATTTACGTAATCAATACATTTTTATCGATTTCTAATTAAAATTTTATCGCGCTTATTTAATTTAATTTCATTATACTTATTTTCAATTTTAGCTATTTCACTAATTTTTGCAGTTTTACTTTAAATTACTTTATATAATCAATATTGGGCAAGAATTTATTTATCCAAATTTAGAACAACATATTTTTTAAATATATTTTCATGCTAAAAGTCTGAAAGAATCAAAATGTCACTTATTTAAAGAATTTACCACATACATGCATCAACCCTAATAAGTAAAAAAATTCTATATACGAAGTAAATACGTTAATAAATAATAAATAAAAAATACATATACGAAATAAAAACTGTGCAACGTTAATGGAAATGATTTGATGAGCGTGAGATCTGAAAATAAATTTTTCTTTCCATATTACATTATCACCGTTATTTAACAACGTGTAATTAATATATTATTAACGCGTGTTAAAAGCGCATTAAGATTTTATACGTATTATAAAACGATATTGTGTAACCTCTCATCTTTAAGTTTGGATTGACGTATATATAAAACAATTGGTTTCTGTAACTCTATAAATTCCGTACTGTATAAGAGTTACTTTGACAAACTTTGTTAAATTCAGTGTAATACGCAACTCTTACAAATTCTATAAAACTCTTTCATAACTTCGAAGGAACTTTTTTTTTCTCTCTCGGTATACGAAAACCTTTCGGAAAGTGAAAAAAAATATATGTATATATATAATATAAAAGTTCGTTTGTACGCATACGGTTTTTAATTAAGGTTAATCGTAATTAGATTACACTTTACTATTTCATGAGAGTAATAATATCGCGGTTATAAGTGTTCTTAAAGTATAAACTAATAGTTTCATTTCGTTACGAGAATGAATCTATATACCGCAATAATTTCATGCCCCGTGGTTTCTTCATGAAATCTATCGATTTACTGTGGTAGCGTTTAATTGTAAGTATTTAGATATATTGCAACGATCGTAAGATAGTAAACTGAAGTTTCTCCTTAGAATATAAATATTTGAAAGTATAATCTATACCCACTAAACAATATATAAATTACTATATTATTTAGTAAGCAAGTAGTAGAAATTTAAAACTAAGAACTAGGAATTAAAAATTGGTAGTAAATACCTTGTGATGAAACGCTTTTTCTCCCATTTTACTAGCATTTAATAGAATGACCATAACCTCAAAATATTTAAATATTCTTTCCAGCTTTCCGGAAAGAGTAAACTTCAAAATTCCTATAGTTTCGGATGGGTTTTTAACGTTTTCGTCTGATTTACAACTAATTTCTGTTGTATTCCCAGTATTTACGAAGATAAACGCTGTTTTATTAGATTTTTCACTTGTCCATTTTTAATAGATATTTAATAGGACATAACTAGACTCAACTGTAATCTATATTTACAAGCTCAAAAATGGGAGAAAAATAGGATTTTACTTTAATAAATGGTCATAAAATGTGAGAAAAAGCGTTTCATCTATAGGAGAAAAATGGGCACATTTTTCGCCTATTTTTTGCCCATTCTATTCAAACAGTCTATTTAATACTTATTTAATGGAATATGATTTCTACCAGATATGTATTTCTTAATTAATGGAATTATGATAAATTGTAAAAAAGAATGTTATAAAAATTGTAGCGAATTAAATTTTAGTGTGAAGTATAATAATTTAGAACAGTAAAATAATATAACGTTCGATAGAATATATTATCCGCGTACACCAAACGAATGCAAATTAATATGAAATCTCACAAGTATGTAATTAAAAATCAAGGACGATTCGTAACGAGGTGAATTTTTACATACATACGAGAAGTAGACAAGTTATTTATTTTTTCAGAGGTATAAATGTACGACGACGGTTTCGTCGCGATTCAGTTACGAAAAACAAGTGACAAAAAATGATGAGAGTAAAAGTATAAAATCAATGGAACACCGTCAATCCGTGCTTTTATTTCTTCTCTTCCACTTGGTGACTAGGTCGTGAGGAGACTCGCTCGCAATTAGTAAATCCCATTATCGGCGGTCGGTTGATTCACCGGTCAAAGGTGCATCGCTCACCTCGACAAATATGGAGAAGCAATACTTCACAGTAACGCGCGAGAACCTCGTGGATCGTTCAAATTTTTCAAAGCGTCGTAGTTTTTTTTTCCTTCCGTTGTCGAGGGAAGGAAAAAGCATGAGGGGAAAATAGGAAAAAAAGCCACGAAAAATACAAGTGAGTGTACGGAGAGAGAGAGAGAGAGAGAGAGAGAGAGAGAGAGAGTCTGTCGTTCCACCTTTGTCGCGATAGAGGAGCCTTAACCCATTAAGCGAGCTCAGCCTCCCCCGCGTCGTGAGGTTTCGAAAAACCCATTAACGAGCCCGCGCAAGCCTATCAAAAGCACACGAGAGCTTCGAAAGAGAAAGAGAATACGCTCAACGATAAGAGAGAAAGAACCGAGGGGAAAAAAATGGAAGCTGTCTCCGTGAATTGTAACGTGCATAGGAGAAGGGGAGAACGAATAGACCAAGGGAAAAAGTTGTAAAAGACCATTAAATCTATGAGTAAACCTTGATGCTCGTATATTCGCTAAAACTCGGGAAAAATGCTCGACTTGCGTGTTGCGTGCCGATTTTTTTTTCCTTTCATTCTTTTTATGTTTTAAACGTTAATGCTAGCACGAAGGAACGATCTGTATAGATTATTTAATGGAAATTGGAAAATTCCCAAATTGGCGCGAGTGGATGAAATTCATGGAAATCTTTCCTTTGTTTCTCGCCAACTGTTTGCAATGGTATTCACAGTATTATAAATTTTCGTAAAGCTCGATCGATGCTCTATAGCATTCGTATGTGTAAAATACCCCCGATTATTAGTACCGCATTACGAACGTATACGCATATCGAGGGGCGCGTCCTTATATTCGCAGCTAATACGCTATGCCTATTTTTCCTTGGCTGAATCTTAAATTAAAAAATAATGTTTTCGTATTCGGTCTACCCCTAAATTGTTCCTTAATTATTTATCTTTATTATGCAACAAATTCCGTTTTAATTATACACGGAGAAAACAAATTTGCATTAAAATGTATCGAAATGTATTGGATTCGAACATTGTAACATGCCGAAAGGGTGGTAATAATTTTAAATAAAACACGTTTTCGAAGCATTTTCCTTTGTGAAAAATTTCTATCCATGAGTATGCTCAAAATTATCAGAATCTGATTTTTAATGTTCTTATAATATTATGGATTAAATTTCTACACACGAATGAACTTTGGTATTTGACTCAAAACTTTTGGGTAATTTTTATTCAAATTTCATTCCATCTGTCGTGCACGCATTTTGTCGTTCAAACATTTTATAACTTAACTACGATATAACGTGCGATCAAAGAACTATACTACAATCCGCCGTATTGAAAACCCAGGTGTTCAAAATACTGTCGATCGAGTAGTATAAAATGAATATTGCATTCCAACAATTACCCAAGATTTTGGTGACGAGGAAATAGAAATATAAAATTAAACGAAATGGTGTTGGTACATTTTAAATCGCGACGTCTCGATAACCATAACTATATATACACATACAGACGAACGATCTTAAATTACCTCGATTCGATCGGAACATTCAAATCAAGGAAAAAACGTGTCCAAACAATAGAATCCGCGATATCGAAAGTAAGACACACGAGACAGTAGAAACTAATTACAATTCGAATGTCTTTTAAAAGAATCCACGAGACAGTCGGCGACTGTCGGAAGCAGATTCGCGATAACAATTGTCGCGATGTTACCGGGTGACTTTTCCTCCCCACGTTAATTTAGACTTTAGGAAAAAGGGTATAAACAGTTAGGAGAGAAGAGGATAGACGTTCCCCACAAGGGCTAATAATCCACCCCTCTACCTATCCGAGTTTTTCCGCTTGGGGAAAAACCGTTCGCGAGGAAATTACACGGGCATTTATGAGACTCGTTTAATTTCAGGCGCGAACCTCAGCTTTTTTTTTTTCTCCTACCGAATAATTAAACCTATCATCATTATTGCTACGAGATAATGAGGTTTCTTTTCATTCTGCATTTTAATTGCGATCTGCAGATTTGAACGTTCAATATTTATTTTAAATTTCGCTTATTGCCTCAATGCACTTTTTCTATTGTTGTGTATTCAAGTGAATGGAAATTATTTCCGTGGACCCAATGCCGGCGTCGCGATGAAACATTTTTCTATTAAAAAATTTAATTTTATATCGGTATATAGTAGTACACAATACGTAAGTTACAACAACTTTATTTGATATTTATACGAAGAACACTTTTTCTTATCTTAAAAATTAATTATTTCGTAACACCCACTGTTTAATGGTATTCCATTTGCTTTTTACAGTATCTATGAATTTTTTCAGATTTTTAATATTATTAGATTTTCACATTTTTTTAGAAACTGTATGTAGGTTTCTACTATTTTATATGAGAAGATTATTTGTGTTTGTTAAGCAATAAAAACCAAAAATTTAGTTGGCGACGTTTCGCTTAAGTGTTTCACAATCCTCGTCAACTTGTACTCCCATTGTCACCGAATGATAACGTAAAAATAAGGTGAATTTATTGTTAATTCAATGATTGTTAATATCAAACCAATCTTTATTAACAATCGCCATAAATCCAATATTGTAAAATTGTTGTAAAAACATGCTGCCGACGTTTCCAACGATGGTATTTTTGTCGCTTATTAAGACTAAAAATAATTATTCAAAAATGTATATTAGAAAATAATTAACATACATATAATTTATCATTTAATATATTGTTTAACAACATGTTAAATTAACGGAGAAAAATGTTGTAGTACAAAATTATTATGTCTTTAATATAGATGTTTGGATTTATGTGATTTATGATAAATGGTATTCTGGAGTAATTGTTGAAATTGAAAAATATAGTTTAAAAGTTAATGTTTTGAACCGAAATGGAAAACACTTTTCTTGACAAAAAAAGATCCACTTCCGAGTTCACGTGGTATTCCCCACTCGAGTGTTATAAAAATTGATCCAAAAATATTTATATATTTAGGATAAGTGATAAAACTTTTAATTATATAATGAATATATCAAAAAATAGTATTATCTGTAGTGACTAAAAAATTTGTTTTCTTAATATTTTTTATATATTTTATTTAATTAAACAATACACTCATAAACTATTTGGTTTTATGAACGAAATAGCTCAGTATAACTGTATAGTTACATACATTGTCTCGTAGACAATATGCTTAAAACACAGGACCCGCGAAGAAATGGTTATTGAGAATAAATATGTATGTATTATTATTATAACTTTACGTAATAGGAGAGGCGTGCGTGCATAGTACAGGTTAGGTTTCGGTATCGTGTCTCTACAGATCGCCTGTAGAGTACGCTTGTGTCGCTACTTTACTATGCTCACACAACAATAATTTACTAAATTTTTTAACAGTCGTTATTTGAAATATTATGCTGTCTTATTTACTTAAAACAACAATTCTTAATAATATATTTATTTATGATTTATTATAATCCGATTTTGTCAAGAAAATTCAAACATTACGTTTTTCCTGCGCTGTCAAATCTAACCTACAATGTTTTAGACACATGCGCAAAACGTTAACCAATCACATAACCGTTTCACTTGGCTTCACAACATCTGGCAATTACTTTTTTATATAAGGATATTTTGTTTACTAATTTTTATTATTATTTATGTATAGAACAATACAAAATCTAATTAAAATATAAGATTATTCTAATTAAAATAAAATATTATAACCTTTTTATATCAACAATACTATAATATAAAAATAGGCAGCTTTCTCTTATTTTAATAAATACTCTCTTATTAGAACCTAGTGCATTATTTTTAATGAAATAAAATTTTTATTTGAGTTTATATAATAATAAGTTTTCAAAACTTAAACGCAAAAAGGTTCTTCTGAAAAAATAATATTTCATTACAATTGTATAAGTTATAAAAGTTTTCTTTAGAAACAATGGATTTTTCGATTTTAAACCTTAAACTGAGAATAAAGTGTGTCACGAGTCTTTTATTTTCATGTTCAAATTTCGTTTCACATATTATGTATACTATAATGATGTGAAAAAAGGTGAGATTCGTAAGGTGTGCCTCAAAAAAATTTTTTCTCGATTTTATAGAGAAAACTATTTGGAAGGTTTCGCGTGGATTGTCTTACATAGCAGGCTTTACTATATATTTTAGTAATTTTTAGCATTTGTCAAGTATGTCTATCGATTGCGCAATGATATAATTATTTTTACTAAAGAATGTTTCTCTGCAGTGAATAAAGTTATGTACACATTTGTTACATTTATTGTTGAAACGTCGAATACGTTTCTTTATATATAATTATGTATACATAATTATGCATATCTATCGAATAATTATGTTTAACCTTGATAATGGACGAAGACAGCACGTCCGATACGTCAACGTTATGTTCTTTTACAATTGATGCACAAATTTTAACAATAAATTCATTACAATCAATACAGACTGATGTACTATGAACAAAATCATAATGTATTTCAAGGAGTGTTGCCTGTAACTAATTGCACTATCTATTTTTCGCGTATCGTTTTATACATTTTCTTCGCATCATCTCATAAAAATATAACGGGCATACGGGTTAATGAAATAATATGCTTTATTGTAATAGTATACATTATTTAAAGATTTTAAAATACATTTTATTTCAATTATATCGATCGCAAGTGAGAACGTCTCGAAACCTATACATGTACGTCACTTTTAACCGTGTCATATACATCGCGATATCAAATTCGAAATGAACGTTTTACTCGAATCGCTATCAATTGTCCTAGACCGAAGATAAAAAGAAAGATGATCGGTATATCGGTAAGACAAACGAAAAGTAACTAATTGCACAACGATCGATGTATAAATTATCGGATGCAGAGTGAGAAAGAGAGAGTACACATATACATGTAAAGTGGAAATAATAGAGGGTAAAACATTAACGTGTAGGGTAATATTCATATCGTATAAGATAATGGGATACGTTTTATTCGGAGTCACGTGGCTTCGAAGGTAAAACGGGTCCATATAATTTCGAAACGACATATACATATATATAAATACATACATATATACCTTCACCCTTCGAAATAATGTATATAGCGTTATACGAGTAGTCTAGCTAACAGGCAAGTAAAACAATCAAAACCTATTACCCCCGAATCCACTTGTGCATGTAAATTGATAGTCATTTGCCACGTTTATGCCGTCCAGTTCCTCTATCCCGGCACACCACCCAATTCTGAATATTTCAGCTCGACCTGCATCCAGCCCCTACTTCTTGATAAATTCAAGACTCGAATAAATACCCGCAACTCGGTACTATATTCCTTCGGGTAAGATAAACAAATAATTAATCCTCATCTATACACTCTCTAGGTCCGTGTATATATATATACGTCTACTACGCCTACACTATGTATAATCGATATATCGAGATTTTTATCGTTAAATCTTGTATCGACTATCTGCCTCGACTATCCTCAATCTCGATGAATTTTGTATACGCTGTTTTATATACGTTATTGGGGCCAGACACTGATTTTATATACCTGTAAAATTCAATAAAAATTAAAATTTTCTTTTAAATGTTTCATTGTACTTTGATACAAGATATGTTCTCATACCATCTTCGCGTACCAAGCCAACGATATGTTGCTTAATAAAAACAGAATTTTTGGAAAATTTTCATCTTTATTTCTAACATTGGCCTCCTTTAAATCGACATAGAAGTTAACATTTAATAAAAGTTCAAATCATGGTCATGCAGAAAAATTCAGGAATTGTTTTTGTTAACATTTTGGAATTGTCGTTAGAAAATTTGACATATAAATTATATGATATATAAATTTGAAGTACAGTCTTAGTTCAGCAGAGGACCCAAAATCAGGGTTTGCATACTCACTTATCGTGAGGATTATTTTTGATTTTTTTTTCAAATCAAGTGTTAAATAGTAATAATGAAAAAACTTCTCAACTTTGTTTCAAACATTGACGTAGCAAAAATATTGCTACAATATAAACAAAAATCGTATAAAAATCATATAAATGTTCTTATATTTCTATTCCATACTCACTTTCTAAAAATTAATTTAAAGAAATTTCACTCATAATTTCAGCCTAAACCTATGAGAAGTCAAAAATAAACCTTATGGTAAATGAGTACGAACTCTGCTTTTGGCTCCTTTGCTCAACCAAGGATTCTGACGCGGTTCTATTTTGTTAATATTATCTAACCATAATTCCAAAATGTTGGCAAAAATTATTACTGAATTTATATACATCCATATACATCTAGTATTACAGTGAATGAAACTTTTATTTGAACCTTGAAATTTTAATGAATTCATGTAAAACAGTGTGTGGTCCCTTTAAACAAATATTATGGAATGCTTATGCAGAAATAAAAAAAAGTACGTTAACTGTGATAAATTAATTAAGTAAATCCAGGAAAGACGAGGACGAACGATAAATAAAAATATGAACACGACCGAGGAATCTTTAAAACGGAAGTTATACGTACAGGTCTGTGTGTGTATATATATATATAACGTTACAGTAAACGATAGCGGTTACATCCTTAATATTCCGGATGTAAGGCTTTACCGCGTGGTACTACCATATATATATATATATATCCGGTTAAATTAGCCCACGTATACGCGGGGCGAAAATGAGCGTTAAGTAACCCAATATATTTGTCCCGTTAGAAAAGTAAAAAAAAAACAAAATGTTTTCTAAATTACCGGGGGCAAACGCATTTGCAAAAATAATTAATAACCCGCGGGTAAAACTCGGGGTGCGCGACCGGGTTAATTGCACGCGTAATAACCCGAGATTACGTATCACCGTAAAAAAAGGGTAGGGAAACACGTAGGAGAAGAAGGAGAAGGGAAAAAAGTGGTACAGCCGTACGCGTTTATTTCGCGACCGTAAATCACAAACGCGCACATCTACGTATTACGGTGGGCATTCGCGTGCGTAACTCGGTGTAAAATGGAGGAGTTGTCCATGCATACCTGTACACTGAATTACTTGGCAATCCACGAGGTATACAAAAAATGTGAGATTCCGGAGTGAAAAAAAGGAAGGACGAGAATCTCGGTCGTCACCTTTAATTCCTCGATTATATCCGTCACCGGCGGGGCATATGTATGTATATATATATATATAGTTTGGTGGAATTGCCATCCTCGAGCACTTGTATCAACTGGATAAAACGCTTCCACTTTCCGCTACCGCTTTTTTTTTTCTTTCGCTTCTACACTTGTCTGAGTAATTACATATAGTTGGGAGGAGAGAACGTCGAGGTCGATTTGACTCATCGATACGTACCGCAATATTTCGCGGCTTTTATATCCCTCAGCGCGCGTGTAATGAATTATCTGACCAATTAAAATAAATCCGTGTACGGATCTTCAAAAATGAATTTATTTCACTTTATTTTCGCGTTGTATCGTTTGTGCGTTCGGTACAATTATTAAAATTTACGACGTTAGAATAATCTTTACATACAGACACACACATACACATGACTGCAGTTCGATGCAGCTTACATTGAAATCCTGAAGAAGATACCAAGATGTAATTATAGAGTAATTTGGTACTTTTGTGAATCAATTTAGGCGTCGCGTCTCAAATCAAAACAATATGCCTAGAAATCGGCATTCCTCTGACTTGATGGAGAAACTGTCAAACTTCCATTGTGGTTTGCAAGCTTCTGCAAATTTTCCTATAGCTTAAAATCGCCGGTGTTGACTTTAATTGATAAACGTATACTGTATCAAAATAATACGTTTATCTCGATCTAACAGGTGCACGAAATATTTGCCCCGTCTCTTCTACATAAAAAATAATATCACTTTGAAACTTATATATATTTCTAAATAGTAATAATTTGCATAATAGTGATTTATATTAATTAATAATATACATAGGTAGAGGTACGTGTACGAAAAAGAAGAGGTAAACGAACCCCTGCACAATCGAGAGAGAAGTTTCATTATATCAACGAGACCTGTATTATGATCTTGGCTCGCGTGCATCACCGCTAAATAGCAGATACACACAATTCGACTTTGAATCAAGCGTTATGAGCTCGGGTGTTTGCCCCGATATTATTCCACGCAAATATTTTTCATCGTATACCCGTGTGCAGCGCCGATTAATCGCTCTTGCGGGAACAATTATTTTCTTTGGTATTTCATTTCGCATGTTAAACTCAATATCAACCAGAGGCCGGCAAGTACTCGACCCCATTTTCTGCATACGAATACTTTTTTTTAATTTCAGGTTAAAATATAAAAAGGCGATGTATATATAAATGATCGATGCATATATAAGTAGGATAAAAGCATTTTTAATAGTATTTAAACATGAGTATTCGTTAAATACTTTTATCGAATACTTGGTATTTGAAGAAAAGTATTAGCTGAATATTGTGTTGTACCTATATGAATCACGTTGTGCAAAAAGTTAATTTCAACGATATTGTGAAAAAAAATTCAAAATTAGCTAAAACGTGCTTGATATTAATTTCTTTAAGGGGATGTCGGACTCAGAAAATGGTAGATTCTAATATTTTTTATAAACAAAAGAATAAATTTTTGAAAAAATCCTGAAAGCCACTCCCTTGGGCATGTTTTAAATAGTATACTTAAATTTTTTCAGATATTTAAATATGTAATTTAATTCTGATTTTTGCGTTGATAGTTCATGCTATTTTAGAGCATTAAATACCGACCGAAAATGGTTTATTCAATTATTATTAACAAATTTATTTTTTCTTAAAAAATTAAAACGTCATGCTCTCAGTTTTGTTTGAAACTACCAATATGAATTTATTCAGATTTTTAATTCGATATTTCCAACATAATTGTTATGTTGAAAGGTGTAGATCCCTGTCACTTGGGTCCGACATCCCGCTAAGAAATCCATACTTCAGTTCTTCGAAATATAATTTTTTATTTTTCATAAAAAATGCATGATAAACTTAGGTCCATTTTTGCATACCTGTAAGAATGTACTTTTTTAACTAACATATAACGTACTAAAATATTTTAGTACGTTATATGTTAGTTAAAAAAGTAAAAAAAAATAATTTATAGAATATACTATAAACTTCAACATTTGATCAAATAAACTTGCATAACATAAAAATGTAAAAAATTTAAAAATATTAATTCATATTTCTTAACGGGGTGCCATAGTCAATATTTATCCTCCCTACCTTACCGGCACTCGTGATTATTAGTAATAAATTTGTGAATAAAACAGTATGTGAAAAAATAAGAGAAGAGGCGCCTTCGTTTATTGATAATCTAACTGTATGCTGAATTTCAGATTAAAATTATATTGCGTTTTTGAGAAAAGTCTTACCAAAAATGTGAACCTAACCTCAACGAAGTGAAAAGATTTGATATTTTTGGTAAGACTTTTCTCGCAAACGCGATAATATTTTAATCTAAAATTCAGCACACAGTTAGATTGTCGATAAACGAAGGCGCCTCTTCTCTTATTTTTTCACATACTGTTCTACTATTTTATTAATTAATCGTCAAAAATTGAGTATGGAACCCCCTTAATAGTAAATTTATTTGATTTTCATTTAAGTTTTTCAATCTTCATCTCTTTGTTCATTCTCACAAGGAGGGATTCCACAAACATGAAAGAATTCATGTAATAGTCAATCTCATAGGCTGTTTGACGAAAGTTCTACGCACTTAATAGAAAATTGTAAAAAAAATTATGCTTCAGTTTAATAGCTGGTAACTCAAAGATAGATACTTAAACTTTTTGATTAAAACCTGAAATCAAGTACATAAGATTTAAAAAATAAGAAGCTGAAATATTATTATTTTTTCAAAAGTTATGGAAGAAATAAGAAGAACAAATTTCCGTCTACGGTTGCTATACAGATATAATGCCGAATTGTATTACAAAACGAAGCAACCCGCCTTTGTTTTATTCAGATATTATTGCTCCGTATAAATAATAAAATGCATCCACATTGATTACGGAATGCGGCATAAGCATCCTGCATCCGACAATGCATATACAAATTTATCGTGAAAAATTATCGAGAACACACGTGTATACAATGTAAAAAAAATTCTCTCTCTCTCTCTCTCTCCGTTTATCAACTAATTGATATGTTTAAATGTATGTTTTAACCACTATTAAATTAAGCAATAAGCAAAACATTTATTGGTAACCAACAAGGAAACCTACCATACAATACTTCTATGGGAGCCGTGGAATGCACGGACACTTGTGACTTTCTCTATAAACAATCTTGATTATTTTATTAAATTTATCTATACTAACTATTTACTTTATTATGCATGCAATTACAAATATGTTCTGTTCGTGCTAAATATATACACTACAAAATTGATAATTACTATGATACGGTTCAATAGCTGTCAATAACACATGGTAATAACATATCCATTTACTCTAGCTTTTTTGCACCTCTCCTAATTGTTCGTCCACTCTGTAATTTACAGAGTTAAAAGAGTATATTTTAAGCAAGTTCCATGATTTTTCCTGACATAGTTTGCTTGGAGCGAAACCACTTTTTCTCAATTTTCATGATTTCTTTATAATACTGAATATTTGTAATACGCTCAATGATCTTGGACATTTTTTTTTTCTTAAACTTCACGTAAAGGATTTTTGTGATTTTTAATTGATTAAGCCAAATTTGAGATATAAAAGGTTAAAAGTTAAGAAAAAATAAAAAAAAATGTCAAAATTACAATTTTTGACTTCGAATATCTCTAACACTATTCAGTTTTAGCTCCCAAAAATTTAGACCATCATCCAAAACATGGAGAAGGTAAGTGACAGAAAAAAAATTTTTTTGTCTTTCGATTTGACAGAGAATCATCCATATATATACACAACAACATTTTGGGTTAGCAGTGAAATAATTAAATTACACCATTGTATTTGATTATGTGTATGTACATACAGACAACCCCGACGCTATCATTAAATTATATATATTTTACATTGGAAAACCCATCGATATTTCATTGACGAAGAATAATTTAGTAGTCGGTAAAACATAACATTTTTATGCATTATGCAATATATTAGTTTGATTTCGCATTCATAAGGGAATTATGATTCACGATGCAATGTGTGTGCATATATATATATATATGTACCAATAATTTATTGCTTACATGATTATTATACGTTTCCCTCTTATTAATGTTTCTCGCACAGGTGTGTATATATATGTAAAACGATATTAATCAGTTATTATCAAGTTGTAATTTTGCACTACGATCGCATATACTAAATTACTCGCGAACCACGACCGAAGAGTACCTGCATTTATATATGAAAAAAATAAAATAAAAACAAATGATTTCAGTCGCGTATAAACAATATTATTACTTTGTAATCAGTTTTAAAAGAAATTTAAATTCGCTATAATATAGCAGATAATATATACGAGAGTGATATATTGTATGGTCTACGCATCTTAGCGTCTTACCAACACAGCCTTCACCCCACTTCCAGCCGACAGGAGTCGCCACAGCCGTCCACATCTGAAGTCGGGCCCTGGTCGGCCCCTCTCGACACGACAGCAGTAGTACAACACGCAACCTCGCGCGGACTACTACCACAAAATTGTATTCTCTCTCTCTCGTAACGCGATTTTATAATAAAGATTAACGGACAATATAGACTCTGTGTAACTCGTTGTTTCTTCACCTGCTTCTCCTCTCAACTCCAAACATTGGTCCTTCGAGCCGGATACACAGTCACAGGGGAAAAGCAGATAGAGGAAACGTTCTTCAGGAGCACCAACGCCGGGGACTCGACATCGCCACGTCCCCTGAGCTGCAGGAATTGAGCTACGGTTGAGCTCAACGTGAAAGCCGAGACAACGGCTGGAGAACCCTTCGACGCCAACCCGCAACCATGGACGCAGCAGCCGAGCAGCCGAGTAAGTAGAGTCTTACAATAATAATACACGCGCCACCAGCCGCGCGCTCTCCTTGACCGCAGTGGCGTCCCCACGCCACGCGCTTTCCTTCATTCGCTCGCCTCATAACGGCGGCGTCCACGCGCCGCTCGTTCTCCTTCTCGGCGGTGGCGTCCCCACGCCACCCGCTCTGCTTGACAGCGTCGGCGGCCCCACGCCGTGCGCTCTTCTTGACGGCAGCGTCCCCGCGCTATCCGCCGGGCATCACATGGCGGCGTCCCCACGCCACGCGGCGGGCCTCATAACGGCGGCGTCCCCACGCCGCTCGCTCTCCTTCTCGGCGGCAGCGTCCCCACGTTACCCACTCTGCTTGACAGCGGCGGCGTCCCCACGCCGTGCGCTCTTCTTGACGGCGGCGTCCCCGCGCCAGCCACCGGACGTCACATGGCGGCGTACCCACGCCGCCCATTCTCTTTGACGGTGATGGCGTCCCCGCGCCACCCGACCTACATGACAGCGGCAGCGCCCCCACGTCGCGCGCTCTCCTTGACCGCGATGGCGTCCCCACGCCACGCGCTTTCCTTCGCCGCGGTGGCGTCCCCAAACCACGCGTCGGGCCTCATAGCGGAGGCGTCCCCACGCCGCCTGCTCTCTTTCTCAACAGTGGCGTCCACGCACCTACGCACCGAGCGTTACATCGGCGGCGTCCCCACGCCGCGCGCTCTCTTCGTCCGCTGTGGCGTCTTACGCCACGCAGCGGGCCTCATATCGGCGGCGTCCACGCGCCGCTCGTTCTCTTTCTCGGCGGTGGCGTCCCCACGCCACCCGCTCTGCTTGAAAGCGTCGGCGTCCCCACGCCGTACGCTCTTCTTGACGGTGGCGTCCCCGCGCCATCCGCCGGACCTCACATGGCGGCGTCCCCACGCCGCGCGCTCTCCTTGACCACGGTGGCGTCCCCACGCCACGCACGTTCCTTCGCCGCGGTGGCGTCCCCACGCCACGCGGCGGGCCTCATAACGGCGGCGTCCCCGCGCCGCTCGCTCTCTTTCTCGGTGGCGTCGTCCCCACGCTACCCACTCTGCTTGACAGCGGCGCGTCCCCACGCCGTGCGCTCTTCTTGACGGCGGCGTCCCCGCGCCACCCACCGGACGTCACGTGGCGGCGTCCCCACGCCGCCCACTCCCTTTGACGGTAATGGCGTCCCCGCGCCACCCGATCTACATGACAACGGTGGCGTTCCCACGCCGCGCGCTCTCCTTGACGGTGGTGGCGGCCCCACGCCGTGTGCTCTCCTTGACGGCGGCGTTCCCGCGCCGTCCACCGGACCTCACATGGCGGCGTCCCCACGCCACGCACGTTCCTTCGCACCGAGCGTTACATCGGCGGCGTCCCCACGCCGCGCGCTCTCTTCGTCCGCTGTGGCGTCTTACGCCACGCAGCGGGCCTCATATCGGCGGCGTCCACGCGCCGCTCGTTCTCTTTCTCGGCGGTGGCGTCCCCACGCCACCCGCTCTGCTTGAAAGCGTCGGCGTCCCCACGTCGTACGCTCTTCTTGACGGTGGCGTCCCCGCGCCATCCGCCGGACCTCACATGGCGGCGTCCCCACGCCGCGCGCTCTCCTTGACCACGGTGGCGTCCCCACGCCACGCACGTTCCTTCGCCGCGGTGGCGTCCCCACGCCACGCGGCGGGCCTCATAACGGCGGCGTCCCCGCGCCGCTCTCTCTCCTTCGCGGCGGCCCACCGGACGTCACGTGGCGGCGTCCCCACGCTGCCCACTCCCTTTGACGGTAATGGCGTCCTCGCGCCACCCGATCTACATGACAACGGCGGCGTCCCCACGCCGCGCGCTCTCCTTGGCGGTGGTGGCGGCCCCACGCCGTGCTCTCTACTTGACGGCGGCGTTCCCGCGCCGTCCGCTCTCTTTGATGGCGATGGCTTCCCCGCGCCAAACGCTCTGCATGGCAGCGGCGGCGTCCCCACGCCACGCGCCGGTACTCACAGCGACGGCGTCCCCACGCCGCTTGCTTCCCGTGATGGCGGTGGCGTCCCCACGCCACGCGCCGGGACTCATAGCGGCGGCGGTCTCACGCCGCCGGCTCCTTTGGTTGTGGTGCCGCTCTGGACGACGACGGCGTCGCATCCTAAATAGTGAAGGCATCTGCACTCGAAGTGGTAAACTGCAATCCCCGCACCAGCCGCGCTGCTCGTGGAGTTCCGTTGTACGCCAAACTGAACTCGTCACGACGCCCTGGTGCGAGCGGACCCCGTCCTCCGCCGTGACCAACATCGGAGCCCGCAGGTAACTTGTCCTGCGCGCGCTGCCGTGCGGTGCGGAACGGACCACATTACTTGCGAGACCGGCAGCGTCCTTGACCTGCGTGTTCGTTGCTTGGTAACATTTTTGGCGATCGGGACCGACAGCATCACTGATCTGTGCGCGTCGCCGTGAGGCCCTGTGCGCCTTGTGCTGGAAGCACTGGCGTGGCCATGACCCCGCGTCACGCGCGCTGACCTTGGGTGCTGTCCTGGTACTGCACGCCACGGAGCCAGTGACGCGAGCGGATCATCGGCATCGACTAACCTCTATCGTTCTTACAGATGAGACTCTGGTGGCCCAGCGAGCTCTCTTCCTCGTTCTGCACCGGACGTCGCGACGAATCCTGGATCGACCGATCGACGAATGGACGGCCGGACTGGCCGCCAGCCATCTCGAGCTGCTTGACTCGTACTGGACGGATTTTTTGCAGAACCACGTTGAGCTGCTTCAGTTGCCAGAAACTCGGGCAGACGAGTACTTCGCTCGCGACCACTACGGAGTAGCGGAGGACCTGTACGCCCAAGCCAAGGGCCGGAAAATGGAGAGCTTTCCAGAGTGACCTAAACGGCATCAGTCGCATCACCATCCCACGCTGGATCCAACACTCTGGCACACGGAAGATCCAGCTACACGCGTTCGCCGACGCAAGCAGACGAGCCATGGCTACCGCACTCTACTGCAGGACCTCCGACCACAACGACAAAAACGTCACGACACGACTCCTGTGGGCCAAAACGAAGCTTTCGCCAATCAAGAGTCTTCTCCCTTCACCTCGAGCCTCTTCTAGAATGACGATTCCCCGACTCGAGTTAAGAGCAGCGCTACTCGCTGCCAAACTGCTCCGCCTCGTAGCATGCCACCTGGGTATCCCGATGACAGACTGCCACCTGTGGAGTGACTCCCAAGTAGCCCTGCACTGGCTGCACTCTGCCGAACCGACGGGAAGCAACATCATCGATGACTACGTGGCGCACGCGCACGAGCTCGCTCCTGGAGCAACGTGGCGCTACGTGCCCACCCGCGAGAACCCGGCCGATCTAGGAACACGAGGGACGGACGTCCAAGGGCTCTACGAGTCCACCCTCTGGTGGGAAGGCCCCAGCTGGTTAAGGCAGGAGGAATGGCCGATTCGCGAGGCATCTCCTTCCGCGACAGATATCGATCCCGCCGATCCACCAACTGCGCTGCAATGCTCGGCCACCCAAGCGACAATCCCCGCCGACCCACACCCCATCGACAAGTTCTCCGACTTGGACAAGCTTCTCAGAGCCATGTCGAGATGTCGACGAATCCTCCGCCGTCGCGTCGACGACAGTATTCCGCCGGCCAGAGCGATCGTCAGTGCCCAGGAGATGCGCCAGGAATTCCTCGCCTGCGTTCGGATCAGCCAAGGCATAGACTTCACACAGGACATCGCACGAATCCGACTTGGTCAACCCGTCAAGCTAGGCAGCCCCCTCAGGTCTCTGGCACCCTTCGTCGATGACCATGGCATCTTGAGAGTCGGCGGCAGACTCCAACACTCACTCCTTCCTTTTGAGGAGAAGCACCCTGTCATCCTGTGTGGCCGCTCTTCCCTGGCCCGCCTCGTGATTCGCTGGGCTCACCTACGCAGCCTTCATGCCGGTTTTCGGACTACCTACGCATACGCTATCCGCCGTGCCTGGATCCTCGGCGGCCGAGCACGCGTTCGATCCTTCATCCACAAATGCACTCGTTGCGCCATATCCAATCCTAGGCCTATGACGCAGACTATGGCCCACCTGCCGGCTGCCCGCGTCACTCCCGCCTCCGCCTTTCAACGCACCGGCGTAGACTACGCTGGCCCATTCCAAGTGCTCAGGTCCAAAGGTCGGGGTGCCAAATCGACCAAGGGATACGTCGCGCTCTTCGTCTGCTTGACCACCAAGGCCATCCATCTCGAGCTCGTTGGCGACCTCACCACGCAGAGCTTTCTTGGAGCACTTGACCGATTTACTGGTCGGCGAGGCCAGCCACAAGAGATGTGGAGTGACAATGGCACCACGTTCCGCGGCGCCAACGCAGAACTTCATCGCCAACTGCGTGCTGCTGAGATGGACTGGCCTCAGGTCGAGGGTAACCTCGCAAAACAGGGCATCTCGTGGCGATTCATCCCGCCCTCAGCTCCACACTTCGGCGGGATCTGGGAAGCCGGCGTCAAATCCACGAAACATCACTTACGTCGACTCGCTAGCCCTAAACAGCTTACCTTCGAGGAGTTTTCGACTCTACTAGTCAACATCGAGCGGGTGCTGAACTGCAGACCGCTGGCACCATTGTCTGGAGACCCAGAAGACGTCGAAGCCCTTACCCCGGCGCACTTTCTTATCGGTCGATCGCTAGCCGTCATGCCGCACCCGGTCGAGTCATGTTCACATCTGGATCAGTCCACTCATTGGGCCCTAGTCAAAGGACTTCGCGACCACTTCTGGCGACGTTGGAGTCGGAAGTACCTCAACACCTTGCAGCAGCGAGCCAAATGGACTCGTCCGCGACAAAACCTCTCAGTCGGCGACTTGGTAGTCATCCTCGATCCGCAACTCTTGAAACCAAACGGCCGTTGGCCGCTCGGCCGAGTTACTCATGTTCACCCTGGACCGGACGGTCTCGTTCGGGTGGCCACCGTCAGGACCGCAGACAGCTCCTACACCCGTCCTATTGTAAAGATGGTTAGGCTGCCAGTTTATCAAGAAGATCGTGCCCCCTCACTCTCAGATACTGCTGGCGCGAAGCCGGGACCTGCTACCCAGGATGCAACGACCACCGACTAACGCGAGTTGACTGTTGCCATCTCACTGGAAACTTTACAGTCACGATAGGCATCACTGGATTGTCTCCGCCGCCCACGGCGGGCGGCACCGTCAGGCCGTCACCATCTCCCACGGCGGGCGGCACCATCATCGAAACTCTCGCCAAGATGCCTTGAGGGCCCCAGGCCCCACTTTCCTCTCCTCTCAAAGTTCGTTCGCGGAACGAGGCGGGCGGGATGTATGGTCTACGCATCTTAGCGTCTTACCAACACAGCCTTCACCCCACTTCCAGCCGACAGGAGTCGCCACAGCCGTCCACATCTGAAGTCGGGCCCTGGTCGGCCCCTCTCGACACGACAGCAGTAGTACAACACGCAACCTCGCGCGGACTACTACCACAAAATTGTATTCTCTCTCTCTCGTAACGCGATTTTATAATAAAGATTAACGGACAATATAGACTCTGTGTAACTCGTTGTTTCTTCACCTGCTTCTCCTCTCAACTCCAAACATATATAGATCGGCAATAGCTAGCTACTGCCAACAATAAATATCTAATTATATCGTTGATCCAAGTTTTATTTTTTAATTATCTTCAATAAATTGGAGTGCTACTTGAAAACTTGAATTTGGACCGATAATAGGTTAAAATTTTACGAAGTGAATCTTCACCTTCACTCTTATATACATATATATAAATACATCTTTTTAATGTCCATTCTAAGAGCCCATTCGAACCCATCCGTTAGTATAATATATAAGGTAAATGTACCAATCATTGGCCGTCTAACGCTGCTACGCTCCCTTATAGCGATTTTATAGGATATAATTTTCAATAATTATCATAATTTTTTGTTAATGATAATGATATTAACTTAAATTTTGGTACAAGCCAAAAAACTGTCACTAAAATCAATAGGAAAATTAAATAAACGTTATTTAAAGTAGCACGGCAATGTACCAGTACTTGGACCATGTAAACAAGGATGTCCCAGCGTCCAATCTCACATGTACCAGTAATTAGCCAATGTATTTAAGAAAAATTCTATAGGTTGAACATTATTAATTTTATTATTACAAGAATTTGATTATAAGTATTATTAAGGAATCGATAATATTAATTATACAAATAAGTTGAAGTTTTATTATCAAAATAACATTTATTAGTCATCTTACATGCTTTTTTTTAAATCATTTCTTATTTATAACTACGTACTTAATATACATGAAGTAGTTTTTGATCATTCGACTAGCAACTAATTGTCAACGTTAGTAATACTGAACAATACTTTTCTTTATTATTTATTCGATCAATCTTCTTTCTCCTTTTTGATCTGAACAATATTTTTTTTCATCATCTGAAGCTTCTTGATCTCTTCGTCTAGCTTCTTTTTCTCTTCTAGTTTAGCCTTTCTCTCCTTTTTTTCCTCTTCCTTTTGCCTCTTTTTTTCTTCTCTAAATCGTTTTCTTTCTTGGATTTCTCTTTGCTTATTTTCTTTCTCTTCTTTTATTTTTTTCTGATGAGATCGCCATTGTTCAGATGTTAGTACAGGACTAATATGTTTGTTCGTAGGTTTTTTCCTAATTATATTCTGCGCATAGGGTAAAATTTCCTGGAAAACAGCCTCCACACTTTTTTCTTGAATAGCATGATCATCTAAATTAAATTAATGATAAATGAGAATAGGTAAGTAATTAATAATATCAATAAGTAATAAAAAATACAATATAACCTTTGGTGACGTCAGCTTGCTTGAATTCCTGGCTCGTAGTAGGGGTTTCAGATGCAGATGTAGCTGTTTCGAGTGTAGATTTATTTAGGTCAGCTGACTGATCTTTTTTCTTGATCGGAGGTGATTCAAGTGCAGTGATTTCCTGGAGACTACGATCTATTATAAACATAAGTAATTGATATAAATAGATTGTCGAAACATCATAATCATAATATAATTTAAGTTTACTCGATAAAAATACAAATGAAACTAACCTTTGAAAGTACTAAGATCAAGTACAACTTCTGGTACAGCTTCATATGCACTTTGCTCAAATTGTTCCCTCATATCTACTGCCTCATCGACAGGAATCAATTGCCTATTATTGACTGCATCGTCTATAGTAGTAGTCGCATGGGTTAGGTTTCCATTATGCATTAAACTTGTATCTTGAAGTACAATGCCACTGTCATCTTTCATAGCTGATAATTCTACAGAGCTTTTGCTTGTATTGCTAGTAACTATAACATAATATAATTATTATAACAATGATAACTTCTTTTTTTAAAGTGAGTCAGTAAAAATATGTTTATTGTTAGAATTTAAAAGTATTTACCTTCTGTAGGTGTCATAACTACCTCTTCGATTGCGAAACTTAATTTTTCTACTGGACTCTGTATATCAGTAGGTAGTGGAATCTGTATACGAGTAGGTACTGGACTCTGTATACGAGTAGGTACTGAAACAGCAATTGCCTCTGAAACAAACTCTTCTTGCCCCACAACCTCTTGATTAGTTAGTATTACAGCATCCTTTTCTTCGGAAGGAGATTTTTGTCCTGTCGGAGTATCTTGAAGTTGTAGTACATATACCTCTTTGATATCAGTTATAGATTCCATACTTTCAATGGCATTATCGTACGGAGGAATATGAAGTACAATGTCAGCTAAAAATTAATTTACATATATTATTATACAATATACATTTATTATAATTAAAAATAAATGAAAATACTACAAAAATTGAACTAACCTTCAGAAAAGTTGAAAGAAGAATCATTTCCTTCTGTGAAAACAATCAATTGTTGTAAGGGTGCATCGTCACCATCAGTATCAATCGCAAGTAATAATTGATCATTATTATCCTGTTGAATCGCATCAGAAGCTGAGTCCATTCTCACAATATCTACTTCATGTGTAGAATAATCTAAATTTTCATTCCCATTACTTACATTTTGTCCTAAATCAATAATAGCTAGTTATATAAAATAAAGTAAAAAAAAGCAAGTCAAACTATAAATATATAATAGATGCACCGCAAAGTCTTTTCGATTGAAGCCAATAATCGAATAGTCCTTGATTACTGTTATCTGATATGAGGAAGGTCTTGTTCTCGACTGCTTCTTTGAAGTCAGACAAAATTTCTGGAGCAAGTCTACTCTCGAATTGCTCAAGATGCTTCTTGTTTTCTTCCTCTACAGTGTGTGCAGATACTATATTATTTTCTTGTGGCTCAGCTTGAGTATTATTTAAAGCTTTTTTCTTCTTTGTCATACTCTTGTTTAGAATGTCATAATCTACAGCATCTGGTGAGAACGGTGAAAGGCCACAGGTAGCGAATCCATTTCGAATGATTCTTGGTAAATTAGGCATAGAGTCAATAGCAGTTTTCAAAAGCTGGGCAAAGTTTTCCCTTTTCAGTTGATGAGTTTGGTTCAACCGCCACTGGTCAACAGCTTTCTTCCATTCATTTTTGAGTGGGCGAAAAACAGCTACGTCCAGAGGCTGTAGAATGTGCGTGGCATTCGGATAAAGAGCAATAAGCTCAATTTTCTTCTCAGAACAGAACATCGCCAACTCCAATGTTAGGTGAGACGAGTGGCCATCCACGAACAGAGCAACAGGGAACTGAATTTTATTTTTTACCAGCCAAGGGTAAAACTGGCCAGTAATGTATTTTAAAAAACTTTCAGCGGTCATCCAACCTCTTTCCGTGCTCCCACAAATCCATCCTGCTGGCAAACTATTCACAATGTTAGCTGGAAGACGCTCATACCAAAAGAGAAGAAAAGGAGGTAGCATTACACCGTTAGCAGCTATAGTAAAGAGAACCGTAATGCTTTCCTTTTCGTTGCCTGCAACCACTTTGTAAACAGAACGACTTCCTTTCCTCGCTAAGACTTTGTCACCTTTTGGGCACAGGAAAAAGGCACTTTCATCGAGATTAAAGATTCTAGATGGATCCAAATCTTTCATATTCTTTGCATCAAAATGATCTTGCACTAGTTTAAACCAATTCACTAAATCTTCCTTGGTAGCAGATACTCGCCTTGTGGTCAAGCTTTGCGCAACTCTAGCAGCAAGTTCTGGGTGTCGCCTACAAAAGCTTTCATACCAGTGCCTTCCAGGCTTGTTATCTTTAAAGGGATTTTTTCTGTCGAGTTGCTCAATAAGTTTCTGTACTCGCTCCAGAAGGAAACACTTTGTCACAGGAAAACCTCTTTCACTACCCCACAGAATCCATTTCACTAACATCTCTTCTTCTTTAAAGGTTAACACTGTTGATGGTCCTCGAGTGGCTTCGATAGGCACTATCTCATTCATTTTAGTGTATAAGGTGCTCCTTGGTACATTGAAACGCATGCAAGCCATGCGAATTGATGTACCTGCTTCAACTGCCTCAATAGCTTTGTAGATATCTTCTTGATCGTACTTTTTATTGTACGGTTTTTTGCACTTCTTCGTGCTTTTTTTCTTCTCCTTACCCATTGCAACTGTAAACAAAATAATACAAAAACCTGATAAGCAAGTATAGTCTTAGAGTATTGAGGTTAAGTTTGAGGTTAGTTAATAACGTCGCAATTGATCGTATCGTAAATCACAAAAAAGTCATGAAAAATTAAGATAATATAAAAAAAAAAGTTTCCTCGAATTTTCATATTTATTTAAATATTATTTACTTACTATATTTGCTTCAATAAGTTCTTCAATCGAAAAGAAACGTGCACACATAATTTGCAGCCACACACGTGTCATGCTTTAGGACCCAGATTTACTGCGCAGTATACATGACTGTCCCAGTAGATGGCCATAGGTCAGCAACTGCGACGTGATATTACGAAGCGGTTTATGAGTACCAATACATGGCCATATTAAATTTTAATATAAAATCGACATAAATAAAAAAAATTTTATTTTTAACGTATTCGTAGCTTATTAAAATTAATGAAGAGATTTTAAAACATATAAAACATTCTTTTATTAAGTTTTTATCACCTTACACGTGAATGCACTTTTCTTAATAATTTCGTAAGGGAAGTATGGTCGCTCGCGTGTATCACAAACTGCAAGACGGAGATATTATTTTTTAATGTATAATGAAATAATTAAGCATCGGATCCTTTTCTCATTAACTAAGTAATATGTGTAGAACAATATTCTACCTAAGATAATAACTAATTCGATCCCAAAACATTAAAAATAAGAATATTTCTTGGCAGTGGCCAAGTACTGGTCAGTGGCCGACGATTGGTACATTTACCTTATATAGCCAAAAACGCGTCGAAAAAGAGGCTAATCGAAAGGTGAAAAAAATGAAAATGAAGAAAAAAGGTATGTGTGTGTGTGTGTATGTATATAGGTATATAAGCAACCTCTCGGAAACCGGTTATAAATAACTGACTAGCAAAAGGGATTTATAGGCAAATGATTTATAAAACTATACGTACGCTCGTAAACTGTAAAATGATATATCACCATATAGTACACACACAAACGACAAGAACAACAACGCCAACAACAAGAAGACCAACAACAACAAAAAGTTTAAAGCCCAGTTAAGGCATTTCGTAACGCATAGTGGTCGAAGAAAAAAGATATTTCTTCGAACTACGGCGAAAATAAGCCGGGTCTAAAAATCTATATATATGTATATATATATATATATATCGACGATAAGGACGCGAAACAACAATGCGCCTCCCCGAAATGCCTGTGAATTTATGTATATGTATATATGCATAGATCGAGAGCCAAAAGATAAGAATAAATAATATCGCGAGACATTCGTTCTGGTGCAAGGGAAGCTGCAGACAAAACGAAACGAGAAATTTCACTGTGTATGTGTGTATGTGTGTGTGCACGAGGCGGCTCGAGTTTTTCGCATCTGGAGCCAACAGGCGAAAAGGCATAAACGGGGGCGCCCCTGGACATCGTTACAAGATGGATCGTCTGCGAAACATCTGGATCGTATACGTATATATATATATATTCACACACGCACGCCTCGTGAGATGCACATATATAGACGCGTTATTATATACCCGATGAGCCAAAAAAAGACCAGAGGCGTCGTCGGCTCTGACACGGACGCGGCGAATTACAAAAGGAGGATACGTATAATGATAATAAAAAGTTTGGACGAGTGTGAGGTCTTTAAAGATCCTCTTGAAATTAACCAGTCAGATATTTATGACGATCTTCGGGGAGGCTTCGAGAAACACTCCCCCTTGCGCGTCATCCACCGCTTATATATATAAATATGTGTATGTGTATGTATATATAGGTGTATATACGTGAGCAGACAAATTGAAATCTTGCGGGGTTCAAAGGCGCGACAGGCGGATGCGCTAGACGACGAGACTTTCCTCGTTTCCTTTTCTCTCTTTCTTCCTTTTATCTTCTCGAAAAGAATGGTGGTTGTTTTACGAGTTTTACGTTACGACGGATGAGGTGTGACCAACGTGTGGATGTGTTTATACCGTGTTATACTCCCTGATGTCTACCCTACACGTGTTTTCACTCAATATATCACACGACGTCTCTTCGAGGTCAGACGAAGGCTCTTAAATATATATATATATATACATATATTTACCATTTTGAGCGAATTCAAATTCGATCATTATCGCGTTATGTTCGGTCTCGTCGGGGTTATTATTTTTACATGCCTCGAGGTTACAATGCGATTTCTAGGTACATCGATCGATTACGCGCCGGGATCATCGCACAATATCGTCTACGGTAATTGATCCGATTATCGGTGTTGTACTGATGAAACCACGTTGTCCAGTATATAGTCGCTTACAAGTTCACTATTTGGATTATCATTTATCAACCTTCCATTCTACACCTCCAATTGTCAGCGTTACATAGATACCAAATATTTGCTTATTAATTTAGATGCGAATCAAACACAGTCTGTAACTCCGCTTCCTTCACAATTTAGATTCGACAAATTTAATACCCAAGAAAAGGGAGTGCACGATCTTTGAAGGTCACCCTTATTCTGAATTTAAAACGTGCAACGTTTCGTCAAAAAATTGATTACCCACAGACACTGATTAACACATTTAATTCTACATTGTAGAATAACGTCTGAATAAGTCAGAGTTGCTGACGCTGTTTTACAATATAATAGTATTAAAGTGTGTAGCTTGTCATCTATTTAAAATGACTGAAGAAGTGTGCAAAACAACAGACGTAACGTTGTACGTTTTAAGGTTGCTCTGTCGTTCTTGTAAACTCATAAGAAATGAAAACTGGAAATTCGTAGAGAAAGCTGAACTCATCAATTTTTAATGATGTTTCGATTGTATAATGTTACTAGAGAAACCGAAGAGAAAATAATTATATAGATTAACGAAGGTTGATCTGTATTCTGAGAACTTGATCCAGAACTTGGATTTTTAAATAAAAACCTGAAATTCATGATTTCTTTACACAAGTAAAGTTTTAAATAATAACTAATTATTTATGGATTGTAATGAAATAAAAAATAATATAGGTTAACCAGACTAAATTAGAAGAAAACTTCGTTTATATAAGTATCCACACATGCATGGTCGAAAATTTAACGTTGCTAAATTTCTTATTTCACTAATATTATCATTACAAATACACTTATAATGGTTTAAATAATTACGGCATTATAAGTCCAATATTAGTGCACCCTACGAAAACCCCGTAATCGAGACGGTTGTTCATGACGTAATCACCTTAAATTAAGAATAACGGTGTTTACTTATTCTACCTTATATTTGACCCTCAAAAATCGTTATTTTCTTACTCTATAAAAGAGGGTCTTCAAATTTTGACAATTTTATTAATATCCACTTTAGTATCTAACCATAGAATAACGATACTGGTTGTAATAGATGATTTTACGTCAAATTGTCAAGCAATGTACTGAATAAATATTGAAGATTTGATGGGACTTAGAGTAACGAGACTCGAGATCGGTCGCTATCAATTGATTAGCCATGACTATTATCAAAGATAATCAACTAAAGGTGCCAAATCTTAAAGGAAAAACGTCAGTGTATAGTCGGCCAATTTTTACAAGACGCTTTTGGCCCGAAGAATCCATCAGTAAACATGCTAAGTAATTTACTTTTTAAAGATAAATTCGATTTTTCATTAAAAACCCCACATTATTCATTCAATTTTTGAATTATGTTTACCTATAGGTTTTCCAATGCTAATTGTATATAACGTAAATTCAATCGCATATACTATCATTCGTATAAAGTATCTTTTCTTCTGCCGCAATTCAGAAGAAATTTAGTAATTTAGTTATTGGATTAATAATTCGAATGTTTCTAGACGATGCTCTGCCTGTACATACGGGATATTGCTCGTCGGTTGTATTTCGCGAGCACGTATATAGTACCCGACGCCGACTCCGTATAAATAATTCCGCTCAAATTTAATATTCAATAATCGATAATGATTGTAAATCGTTGCGTTGGACGATCTCGCGTAAGATCCGAGCGACCTCGAATTGAATGCCGTATCGCCGCGTTTTAGCCCTCTCCGCACGTAACGAAGAAAATTAGTGTATTTCCATTACGTGGTTCGCCACGAAATATACACACACGTATATACCAACTCTCGGCAATCGTCGAGGGAATAAAACTCACGAAAACGTACCCTATGTGCATGTGTGTGTGTGTGTGTGTGACTGGAAGAACGGTGTATGTAGAGAGGGCAGTAGTCCACCACCATTTTCCTCGTAATTTTCAAGTAATCCGCCAGCAAGAGGTACACCCTCCAAATATACTGTTGCACGAATATCTTCCACCTTTATCCCACTCGGTCTTCCTCTTACCCTTTCTCTTCGGCCGCTATACCATCTCCTATTCTCTATTCGGTTCCCCTCGCAATCCTCAACGTATTAGCAGATTACCTTGGTATTCCACAATGCTCAGATTAGAGGATACTCTATATCTCTTATTCTTCTCCTTCTTTTTTCTTCTTTCTTCTCTTACTCCCACGATTTCGCAAGCGAAAGTTAAAATACTTACTCGGGAACGAAGAGTCACGCGGATTACAAACTAAATAGCTCGAGTAGCCGATGGGAACGTGTAGGTAGGACATCAGCGATTTTTCATCGTAAAAATTTTGATACCAAAGTGGGATTTGACGTAGTGAATTATTACAATTTTATGCACCGTTAATATTTTTTAATTGAAGCAGAACTGAACAACGAATTTAATTATAATTTACATAATATGATAGTATTTGAAAAAAACAAAATAGAAATTTCAGATTGTAATTCAATCGGGTTTTCAAGAAAATCCCTTACCAAACATATTTTGGTAATAATTAAATTAATAATAATTAAATTAAACAACGATGTTTCTACGTATTGTTAATTTACAAATGAACTGTCGAATGATTTAATGGGTTAATTAGATTCAAATATAAGTTGAAAGTAGTGGGCTCGCAAACGCAAAAGTTATTATTTCTTTTCCTAATATGCAATAATTTTGGTTCTAATCAACATTTTTTCATAAACCAAAATCGAGAGTATATTACGTATAATTAAACTACACATCTTTTGTTATATATTTTTTTTTTTGTAATACGAGCTGAAATATTCTATTTATCGTGTATAATTTGTTTATAACGAATCGAAATTCGAATTCAGCTAGATAAAATATATTGGAATATCCGCGGTACATTCTTTAGAATTAAATAGGCTATGAAAAACTAACAGATTTTTACACTAACTGTATTTTTGTCTGAAATTTTGCAAAAAAAAACATACAATTTTTAATACATAAATATCGTATTTTATGATTTACAATTGAATTTTTTGTTTCACTCGGTGGATAAGGTAGAAAGGATAAAAAGTTGACTTTGTCACCACTTTGAAGAACAATAGATTGTTGAATAATTCATAACTGACTATCTATACATGAACAAGTTTAAACCTATAATTATAAAGTTTATCTGAATTACGTGCCAATTTACTGAAATATTTGCAAAATGTAATTATTGCCGATTCGAAAGTTTATTATTTTTTCACAATCTCATCTAAATCAAACAAACGACGTCGTCACGTATTTGTTTATTTCAGTGAATATATCTAATTGAACCAGAAAATCTTATATAACAGAAAACTTTCAATATTTTACCACCAAAAAATCAGAAGATGACCTACGAAAATTCTAGTGTATGGGGCTAAAAATGTTCACTATTCTGGCTACTTATTTCATGATTTTGTCTTCTATGCTCGAACCATTTTGATTACGAACAAAAACGAGATATATATATTTGGGAGAACAGGGCTATTTCTTGTATTTCGGTCGCGAATATGTGTGTACATATGGGATAACTCTAGTAAACCCAGTGAAAAATACCGGACAGTTCTCGCGAAATATCGGGACGAGGCTAAGCTACCAAGTAAGAGGCCGTACGATGCGCCGAGAAGACCCACAAGATTGAAGTATATATAGAGAAGGAGGAGGAGAGAAAGAGGCAAAGCTTGGATAGCCTGACGTTCCTGTGCTTCTGTAGGCCACAATGTCGGTGTCCTCGACTCGGCAACCCGTTCTCTCGTTTTTTTTTCCCTTATTCCCTGCTCGCATCTTCCTTCTGCGCGTTCCATTCTTCGATACGTGTGTTGCTACCATTTTTGACGCTCCGAACTTTTCTTTTTCTTCCTTCGTCATATTTGTCCTCCGGAGAACATCTGGTCTATATACACACCTTCATTTCTCTCTCTCTCTCTCTCTCTTGGAGGTCTAAAATTACGTATACCCGCAAATCATGCAGGATGATGTTTCAAGCACCGAGGCTCGTGTGGTCCTGTTTACTCGAGAGATGCTGGCCAAAGATAATCGAATTCGAAACATAACCTCTTACTTTTCAGTGATCACTGGTACGTAATAACGCAGCGTCAAGGATTAAACCATTTCGAGTTGTATCAAACATTTACTTCGTACCTGCAAGTATCGATTAATCGACGGGATAAGAAGACTTTCAATTTCTCATGTTTCATGTTTTAAGAAAATAACGAAATTTTGTAATTTCAAGTAACATTCAATTTCTTTTTGACAATAGTCCTGCAATTCAATAAAACTGTCATTCGTCGACTTTGGTAAAAATGAAATATTTTCATTCTTTATTCCATTTATTTTATTTTAATAATTACCCTCTCTCGGTGGAGCACACCGTGTACTTATATTTCCTCGAGTGCGCGCATTCTCGAGCGGTTTTCCAACTCGATACCCAGGTTTTCCACGCGGAAACGCAGTGTCAACCGCGTCGTCGGGTGATAAAGAAAAACCCTAGAAGAATAAAAAATATCCCGTTTTTGTATATAAATTTACTTTTTGTTGATTCGTCTGAACAAATCTCGGGGTAACGCTTGGACACTCGCCCACACACATGCACGGACGTGACGATCTTGCAGGTTGCGTATAAATCTGATTATACGACGTGACTCTCTCGGTAGTCGTACGTGTGTACGTGTGTGCATATATACACACACACACACACACATACACTATTGTAATCCGTGGAGAAAGAGCTGACGCTTGGGTGTTTTTTCGTGTGTTTGTTATTCGACGTTGACGAAATCCACCCTTTTTAGAGGTTCTCATTGTTTAGGGTTTTTCTCGACCGGACACCGCGGGTTCCTTGATTGATTATTGTACACATTGTATAATTACACATTCGATCGTACACGGCTCGTTTTATCCGCGGGATACAAAGAAATTGGTGTGTGTGCGATTATTAATGGTACATTTATAATATAAGTAACGACGTTGATTGGTATTCATATTTATAGATAAATAGTAATTTCTTTGTAGTAGCTTAGCGTTATACGTAGAACGCATTATATCTATTAGGTAGCGCTGTAGGATGTATCAACGGAAAACTCGGTAAATAGGATTTATTTACAGCGGGATATAGTAATAGTATTTAATTAAAATATTTTATAATAATTTAACCATTTTTCCCCTTAAAATAAACTACTTTTTTGTATCCAAGAAAGCTATGTGACCCTTTAAGCGAGAAATGCAACGAAATCAATGTCTCCCCGCGAATGCAATAAAATTGATGTTTCATATAGCTGCATAAGCGAAAAATACAAAATTTTATTTTCCATATGATTAATTAATTTGTCGTGTATATATGTACATGTAGAAGAATCTCGTCAATTTCTTGATATTTGTAATTTTTTCCCGGTTTCGAAAGATATTTTTAATTTGAAAATTAAGCATATTAAAATGTCACAGGACTAGCACCTTCTTCAACCCGGCTCCGAGATAGCACCTTTTACCTCTCAGCCGTCGATATGCATTGACGGAGGCTTCATTTCCTCCATGTCAATTAATTTCTTTAATTTTTTCGGATTATACGAATTTTATTTATCGACCCAAGAAGAGGCGTAACCTCTTTTCATACATAAATATAATTTAAAGAAAGAGCGCATAAAAATACATGTCCTTATTTTTGAATTTCGGACAACTATCTATAACGGATTTGTAATTAATGACCCTAAAATACATGGAAATACGTATTTTTTCACATTTTCTTCGAAAGTATGAAATTTTAAATATATTCTCCATTTTATATTGAATCCATTGCTTGGAATTTCGAAAAACTCATTTCACACATTTATACGCTTACATGTTATCAAACTTTATACCAAACAGAATTTTTTTTATTAAAAAAGGTAAAATTCTTTTTGAATAACATTTATTTACAGCAAATAATATAAAGGTGTAATATAACTGTCTAAAACTTTATCTATAATCTACAGAATAATACGTATTTCGGACTTTTATTTATTTACTTTGTAACGAGAAACATTGAAATCGAGCATTTAGGAGACAAATATTTATAAAACTATGTACAATAATATAAAAGGGTTAAAATACTAATTTAAATAATAGAAAAAAGATGCCTATCAAAGATTTTCGCAAAATTTTCGATCGTCTTTACCAAAATGTATACATTAACTAATAACAGTAAAATATAATTGTAATGTCGCTTCCATTTGATTTATCTCACGTATGTGTTAGAAGATAGACGCATTATTAATAAAAATTTTTGGAGGGAAAGGAGGTAAAGAAAACCCGAAAAATACGAGAGAAAAATCAAATGTGCGGTCGTATAGGTGAAATATCGACAGTGACATCTTTCTTACCGTGTAATCGGGTTTTGCAATGCTCTCTCAGGTTCCCAAGACATTGAGCGTTGTAACACGACACCGCGCTTAGGGAAGAAAGGGAACGAGGTATATGCACTACACTACTTTTTCTTATTTCCTACCCGCGCGATATATCGATATGCGAGAAGTTGGACGTTTTGCATGAATAGCCCACAAATAAAAGTATAAAAATGAACGTAAAACGAAGGTACATATATGTATATATATATAAAACGTGGATCACGTTACCAAACTTTACTTGTTTAAATTACACACATTTTTTATATTAAAATCTACCGATTTTTCAATACCATAAATTATACATATATAAAGTTAGGTCTTTGTATATGTTTAATATTTGTTTAACAATATATGGTTCATCGTTAGTGCGAGATGGAAAATTTTTTAATTGGCTTTAAACAATGCCAAAAGAAACAAATGTCAATATATACATGTACCCGTCTATCAATGTGTGTTTAAAATTAATTAATATTTTTATATACGTATATATTTTGATAATTGAGTTGCATTATTGAAATTTGCGTGTACTATAATGAATCCCTGTATATATTTAATTTATTAAAAATATGTTAATTACCAAGAGTAATATACGCGTGGTGTATATAAATGTATTGTTAATTAATACCGCGAAACGAGACCACTCGATGGATTAACATTTGATTTTTACAATAAATAATGCGCAAAATGAAACATTATCATTTTAATCAATTTAATTAACAAACTGAAGAATTACATATCAATCAAGTTATTCATTTGTGTAATTACAAATATATAGCAATAACTTACTTTTCAAGCGAATGCAAATATTATAGTTAAGTGGAATAATTTAACTTTTTGCGGTAATATATTATAGATAAATTTTTTTCATTGTTTTATTTTTATATTCTCTTTGAATTCGAATAGAGAAAGACGATGTTTTATTACTACTATTATAATTTCGGCATATTCATGAATGAAGTAGTTTTTTCGAAATATTCTGTGGGGAGTATTCAATAATCTTGGTAGAGTGTCGTAATTTTATTTTAGTAATAATTATATTATTGTTAAATATTTAAAAATGTATATCTCTTAGCCTATTGATTTTGCCACTGTGCCACTTGGTGCACAAAAAATAAAACATATAATTAACTGTGTCTGTGAATTGTCTGGTTGATGTGGATCGTCCCGAACAATCTTAAAAATCAAAAAATGTGATATTTTAGTGAGTAAAGGTCAGTAAAAGTGCAATAATATTCAATTAACAAATGAAATAACACTGTAATCTTCAGTTAATTTCCAATATAAAAGGTATTCATCATTTTCTCTGTAATCCATGTATTTTGAATTTTAGGATCATAAAAATTGAAAGTTAGGATTTTTTTAAAAACTTTTTGTACACCTAAGCTACGGATTTGAAAATTCGTTTACGCATTCTAGATATAAGAAAAGATGTCATTCCCGAGATATCAATAATTTAAAAATTTTCATCCGCTGATTTGAAGTGAGACTTGGATGCCCCGTGCACATACGTACACATGAATTTTTAGCAAATCGAATCAGAAATACGGGAAGGTAAAATTGAATATCGAAAAAGATAGATTTAATAGAATATAACCGAATGACCAAAAATAAAATGATATATCGGAAAAAAGCTTCGGGAGAGCATTGAATTAAATTGGAATATATATATAGAGAAAGAGAAAATATCGTTAGCCTATATAAATTAACGTTTGTAAAGAGAAAAAAAAAGAAATTTCGTCGCATCAACGAGCAAATCCCAGGGCGTATTAGAATGTAAAACTGGAAGAAAAAGGGACGGGATGAGGGTTGGAAGTTTCCATTATCCCGAAACTCGCGTAAACGCATAAAGATCCAACGACCACTAAAGGTCCAAGTAAAACAAAATATATACCGTATCTCGCGCGGATTGATGCCGTCAAACAAAGTTCGTCTCTCGTGACGCGGTAGTTGAATTGTCGCTTACGTAAACCAGCTGCGCTTTTCTCTGTGTGTGCGTGTGTGTGTCAGCTATAAAGAGAAACAGAGAGCGAGTGGCGAAAAAAAAGGGAAATTCCAATCCATTTATGCCCGATCGGTTCGAGCGCAGTGTGTGTCCCTGCCGGTTCGAGTGATCGAATTAGTATCGAAGTTGCTCGGATGTGTATCCGAGTCCCCAGGTACATTGCGCCCCTCATCCTCCTCCTCCTCCTCCCGGCTAATGAGATTATCGACAATCAATCGCGGAATGGAAGCTGCGCCACTCACCGGAGGAGAAATAGCTAGGTTACTCGGGTTAGTTTCGGCACCGGGCAACTTTTCTATATAGGTATATATACCGATCATCCGTCGACCGATAACGAACGTTGACGTATATATGTGTATATATATATATATATATACGTATGTAACGCGTGCACTCTACGTACACACGTATCCCGTAGCACGCGACGAATCAATCGGCCGGTCTTCAAAAATAAACCGGGAAATTATATAACCGGAGATTTTCGCGTACGACGGTGACTCACAGTCAATTAGATTCGATTCGGATATATGCACGGTGAGGACGATCATCGAGATATAGGTACATATACATTTTCGAAGTTACACCGTGTGGGCTAACGTTTTCTTTCCTTTTTCGCTAATCGAATCTTGGTACGGGGGTGAAAAAGAAAAAAAAATCCATCGCGCAACTTTGTTAAAATAGCGCGCACTGATTTTCAAATTGAACGAGGCTATGACTCCTTCTCTTTCGGATCCATATCGTTGATTACGATTCATTACGAATGGATACATGGGTGTGTGTGGGCATCGATGTATATACACCCTTTATCGTCCGCGACTCGAGCTTCTCGGAAAAGTTTTTTCTTTTCAAAGGATTTTGCGTTAAAAGCTGCCCTAGTGGTAACTAATTTGTTAAAATACTTGGGTATAAAAAGGAAGAAAGTGTATTCTCGTTTACTTGTATTAACCAATCATTTCAATTGTAACGAAAAACTACCACAATGACGCGCACACCTCTCTCTTCAGTTTATGCATAATCTCAATATATATTAATATAATTATTTTATTAAAAAATAGCTATTTTTAAAGTTATTTTAACAAAACCTATCAACAAAAATGAATTTGAATTCAGACTTTTTATTGGAAATCCTGTGAGTAGACTCGTATCAGCCGATTTTCCAAAATTTCCAATAAGAAATCTGAATTCAAATTCATTTTACTAAGTACTAACATTATACACATTGATTATTAAAAAAGTTAAAGAACTATGATAATATTATTTATGAAGTAAACAACTGTGTATTTCAATTTTATAGCTGACGCAGTTGGATGGAAGATATTGATTGTTTTTAATTATGTAACGCTCAAAGTTTTTATTAGTAATTATATTACGTAAATTTATTAAGATATCAATTATGCGACAATTTGCATTATTTTGGCTTTTTGATAATTCTTTGATTATAAATAACTTTTTACCAAAGTGTAGATCAATAATATCCTTCGAACAGTTAATGTAATGTATTTTTTAAACTTTAACATGAAGAAATCAATTTCGACGCGGTCACCTTATTTCAAATATCAATATTGTCATGTGGTTCGTATACACTTATTTTTAAAATTAAGAATTCTGATCCGGTTGGTTAGATTCTACAGAATATTTGCAGAAAAATTGTATTTGATGTTATTATGTCGGGTTAGTGCAAAAGGGTCCCTATATTTAGAAATAATTTTAAGAAATGCCAATTCAATATTCTCTTTTTAAGAAGGTACCGATTTAGAAATAATTTTAATTAGGTACTAATCTAAAATTCTTTTTATGAAGGTGCACAAAAATATAATAGTCTTCAATATGTAGTAATTATATACAATTAGGTATTGTCACAATTTTCAATAATTAAAAAAGACTGATTATTCTTTTGCCCCTTCTTGAAAAGATTTTTTAATCGGTGCATCCCACGTAAAAAATAGTATACAGATTGTATACAAAATGTATACAATTTATTTTATACAGATAGTATACAATATTGGTTGTATACAATATGTATAAGATCTGTATACAATCTGTAAAAAAAATAGTATATACAGTTTGATAAAAATTTTATACAAAGAGTAAAGAAATTTCTTTCTTTCTTATTTTTGTATAAATAAAAAATCTGGAAGATTAAAAACAGAAAATATATTAGGCATTTGGAAACTGCTGCAGCACTGCCCTGTGAACGAGAAAAACTGTAGAGGTTATGGACATCAGAACCATCGATGATGAGGAGATTAACGCAACCAAGAATTGCTGCTGCCACTGACACCAACGATCTTGAAAAAATGTCAACAACTTTTCCTTCATCGCGATTCGGCCAAAATTTTCAAACTACCATTTCGTTACATCCAACGGACTCTTCAACATCGACTTGCACATCATGAAGGTTAGACAGGGTCTGACCGAATGTTTTGTTCTTTGGTTGTCAAGTCGATTTTCAACTTTTTTTATTAGCAACCGAAAAAGAAAGTTGAAAATCGACTTGACAACCAAAGAACAAAACATTCGGTCAGACCCTGTCTAACCTTCATGATGTGCAAGTCGATGTTGAAGAGTCCGTTGGATGTAGCGAAATGGTAGTTTGAAAATTTTGGCCAAATCGCGATGAAGGAAAAGTTGTTGACATTTTTTCAAGATCGTTGGTGTCAGTGGCAGCAGCAATTCTTGGTCATCGATGGTTCTGATGTCCATAACCTTTACAGTTTTTCTCGTTCACAGGGCAGTGCTGCAGCTGTTTCCAAATGCCTAATATATTTTCTGTTTTTAATCTTCCAGATTTTTTATTTATACAAAAATAAGGAAGAAAGAAATTTCTTTACTCTTTGTATAAAATTTTTATCAAATTGTGTAGACAATTTTTTTTACAGATTGTATACAGATTTTATACATATTGTATACAACCAATATTGTATGCTATTTGTATAAAATAAATTGTATACATTTTGTATACAATCTGTATACTATTTTTTTACGTGGGATCTTCATAAAATATTTCTAAATTGGCACCCTTTCGCACTAAGCTGACGATATAATAAAAATTGATAGGTTTGAGATAAATAGCTGTAAAGTCAGCTAATGTTTAAAAAATTATAAAAAAAACTCACTTTTTGAGGTTGAATAATTCTTTTAAACAAATTATTTTCAGCACCTAAACTTTTTTTCTGTCTTCTGGAAGACATCTCCAACCTTTACCAAAAATTTCAAAATTTTAGCCTGACCAGTTATATGTAGTATATATGGAGGTATAATTTAGAAATCGGAAACCGAGAGGCGTGATTAAAATCAAATGTGAATTCGGATTCGAGTAACGCGACGTGACACACGCGTGAAAAGTAGTATAAGCACCATATCAACATCGTACTTTCCTCGAAATCCGCGTTTGACCGAAATAACTGTATTACGAGAAGTAACCCTGTTATATAGAGGTATACCGTTGAAACAGTGACTCTTTTTTGTGAAATTCTAAACGTTCCAATGAAAGCATCCCTTTACAACGAAATCTTTAAAAATTCCAGTAACAGCTATATAGCACACGACCAACCAAAGTGCCGGCTCTCGATGTCAACCCTACACCATCGTTTTATGTGTGTATCGTTCACAGCATATATAGTAATCGAATGGTCAAGTGTATAGTACTTGTAAATATATATAGCCATGTATCGGCGGAACTTTTTTATCGGGCGCAAACATTCCCCACAAAGAAATTTAATTAGTGGAGGTATAGGTTGTCCTTTTGTTACACCGCACTTATTCTAAACATCCACAGAACAGCCGCATCAAGAATTTTTGAGTATTTTCGTGTATGCATATATATGGGACGTTCCATGTGAAATGATCCGATTAAAATTTTAAAATGCACCAAATTTTTGGTACACACTGGATAGGTTTGTTCACAAAACAGAAACAAAATTTTTAGATACTGGAATCTATTTGTTCAAAAGTTATTATTCTAATCTCAAAACATAAGTTTTTTCAAGTTTTTTTTCAACATCACCTGTGTTTATTACTATTTAATTAAAAATCTATCAATTAGCTTGTTAATTTTTGAAAATGTTTTGTCTTTCTTTAAATTATCATAACTTTTTACAGAATTGAAGGCCATTAATATAAGCTACAGACCGCTTAATAGGTATTGCTTTGTTTTTGACTTTTGGATGAAAAAATCAATTGGGGCGTACTTACACTTTTTTCAAGACGAATATTGACATGTAATTCATGTGACATTGACCTTGAGATTAGAAATTCTAACCCAAAAGGATAAATTCTAGATATAATTAGCAACGAATGTTACATATAATGTTCTATAGTAAAAGTTGATAGATTTTAAGTTAAATAGCGGTCAACCCAGCTGCAGTTGAAAAAAACTAGAAAAAATTCACTTTTTGAGGTTAGAATAACTTTTGAGCAAATAGATTCCAGTATCTAAAAATTTTGTTTCTGTTTTCTGAAAAACATTTCCAGTATGTACCCAAAATTGGGTGCATTTTAAAATTTTGATCGGACCATTTTACATGGAATGTCGCTTATACATATAAATGTATATATATATACACATACATATAGGAAAGTAGCTCTTGTTCAAGTGGAAACACGTGGAGGAGAGAGGAGGAACGACTGAGCGTCGCGAGGACAAAAAGCGCATTCATCGCGGGCGTGTCGTATAACGTCCCCGGTCGAGTGGCTTCATAAATCTGAAGCGTCTCTCTGTACCAGAATGAGTGTGGAGAGAGGTTGCTTGGCCTTTTTGACTTGGACCCCGGAATGCGTGAGTAATGAGAATGAGAGAGAAGTCGAGTCGAATGATCGAGGAGAAAGAGGGAAACCTTTTTCACTCCCGCCTCTGATGGATTCAGGGAGCGAACAGATTTTTTTTTCGACACCCCGCGTTAACGGCCGAGAGAAACAAATAACTATATATACCACACATACACACGAGATGAACTTCGAGAGACCTTCTAAACCGATTTTTTTTTTCTTCTCAATTTTCTTTCTCAACTTTGTGCATATATATATATATACACTTTTTACTTAGACTTTTAACGTTTCGACTGTACGTCGATAAGGAATTGTAAAGTTTTGATTTGTCATATAATATGTATTCGACTATATATAGAACGAATTAAAATTTAACGGAAATATTCGTCGTGTTTTCGTAAGGTGGGTCGAAAGAAAAGTCGATCGTGTTTTATATATACCAATGTATGACGAAAAAAGAAACTTTAAATATGATTAATGGATTAAGGTGCTATCACGTGTTTTCACCATTAAGCTATATATATATGTACATAACATATATTTTAAATTAATTATCCGCGTGTATGTCCTCGTAATCTCGAATAATTCAAACCGGTATAAGAGATCACTAACGTGAATCATTTTTATCTCCTAATGGTACAAAAGTGTATTTTTTATCCGCGTATATTGTGTACATGAAAATATGCTATATCAATTATGAATTAAAGTTATAAGAAAAATGTTAACCAGGAGGCAATCTTAACATTTATACTTGATAGATTTATGAGATAAGCTTAAGAATAATCGAGAGAAAAATGTGTTTCATAAATATTAATTTTACTATACTTTTAGTAAAAATTTCTTAAATTACTGAACATTTAGTCGAAATTTCTATAGTTTTTTTATTTAATATAGTATTCTATTTATTAAAATTACTAGAAAGTTCAGCAAAAATTTACAAAAAGTTTGGTATAATTTACTCACTTTTCTCATCACGTATGTAATATTTTTTTTTACAAACTTATAGTAAATATCGTTACTATTGCAACATTTTCATTTTTATTACAATAAATATGAATGTCTATTATTATAAATATTTTTTATGTGTGTATTCATATATATATATAAGCACATCCCGATGAACGAACATTAAATTCGGCTATGAAAACCCCCGAAACGTGCCGAATACACAATTCGAGTAGAGACTCGATCGTGAACGAGTGGACCGTTAGGTACAATTCTTTCTCGACTCTTGGATTATCGGTATCGATTTTAATCACATTTGAATCCTCGAAAATTCATCGAAATTCATTGGGAGTTATATAATTTGAAGGAGGATACAAAACCCGCCTCTTCAAACACGATCTGGTCCGTCAAGTTTGTCATAAACTAAACTCGACACTCGATGCACCCGCAGATTATTCCGTAACCTGAATAAACATTTCTCACTTCCCTCCTCCTCCGCCTCCTCCTCCACCTTCTTCTCGTTGCATTCGGTAGGACCGTCTATTCTGAAATAACGGGAAACGTGTCTATATATATATATAAATCTAGGAGTAGGCCGGGTCACCAAATCAATTTTTCAAGAGTCACTCGCACGCGCTTTTCCTAGTTTTACGAGGTCGTATATGTATATATATATATATACATGGAGAAAAGCGAGGGGGTGTAGAGAGATAGGATGAGCAATTGAAATGTCTCTGTCGTCAAGTAATTGTTAGTTTACGGAATATAAAAGCCTTGGCGGAGCCTTCGTTAACTCGGCCGATGTAAAATCCAGTGCAGTGTATATACCCCGGGGTTTAATTAACAATTCGACAAAGCCTTCATTTCCGCGGTCCGCTGCGAGGCCCGTATATAGGTGCATATACACGTCGATCGACAAGAGCCAGAAGAATTCGCAAAATCAAGGCTCACCGACGTAAGCTCTTGGAAGACAATGCAAATAATCACCCCCCTACATCTGTTTCTTTTTTCTTCTTCTTTTTCGTCGTCGATGCGAAAATCCTTGAAAATAGTAAAAATATACAACGTCATTAGCTTGCGAATCTTAAACCGTGGACGTAACTATATATTGAATCAAAGCTTCTTTATTTAACATGGATATACATATATGTATGGAAAAACTAATCCGACTATATAAAATGTGTGTGTGTGAGTGTGCGTGTGTGTGTATGTGTGTGTGTGTGTGTGTGTGTGTGTGTGTGTGTGTGTGTGTGTGTGTGTGTGTGTGGGTGTGTGTGTGTGATTTTTTTTTCTCGAAAACATCAAAGCCACGTTTCTCCTCGACCCCTACGTGTCTCTCTCACCTCGTGGGCGGAGGCTCGCTACTTGCATCCGCGCATGAATGTACGTAAAACGAAACACGTTAACTGCCTGCGGGGTAAAACGCGGCTTGAATCTGCCTCTCGCGTACCAAGGTAAGCGTTCTCGTAATAGCCGTCAGTTTATAGACAAAAAACTCTTCTCTCTTCCTCATCTTCCTCTTCTGCCTCGTCTCTTTTTTGGCCTTCTTCTTTCCATGTTACTCTTTTTTTTTAACTTTGCGCTTTGTTATTCACTACCCGTTTGTCCGTATTTTTCTCTCTGACGATCTCACCTTTGCCAGAAAAAGTATGAGTATATAGCCCGATTAAAATTAAATTAAATTAAATTATATATAGTAAATTTAATTTAACCGACGCTATTCGGTAGAACGAATGTATATATATATTTTCCTATTTTTCTTTTTTTTTTCCTTAATTGCTCGGCAACTTGGATTTTAACTCGTCGAATTTTCGAGTAAGTTATTTTTGATGATTCCCCGAGTTACAAAGGAATAATTTAATGCCCTCTCTCCCTCTCTCGTTAAAATTTTTTACTATATACCCGAAGAGAGTTTATTAAATATTGTTTTTTCGGTACCTACCCTCCTGCGCGTAATTTGTTTCTTTTTTTGTTCTTTCTTTTTCCCCATTATTCTAATTTGTAATATTTTACAAACGACGAAGAGTTTGTATTTTAAGATAAAACTGTGTCGGTTGTTGAAGTAGCTTGAAAACGATGTGCTCCTCGCCGTTTTCAATTAAATTTTTACATCAATATTGAATTATTCAACGATTTCCAAATTTCAAATTAAAACAATTTCAAATATCAGTTTAACTCTCGGTTATTGTTGAAGGTGTTATATATATACATACTTTGGGATAAATATCCGGTACATTTTAATATGGTAATTTAATTAACGCCAGCTCGACCTATTATTAAGATATTACTTTTGCTAAATTAAGATATCCGCGAGACAAGAACTAACTCTTTTTCAAATATTACGATAAATTAACAGATCTATATGGGCGATAATAAGAGCCGATCCAAAATTTTTAGAGCTTGATTCGAAGACGCTGCAAAATTAGAGTGATTGAAAGCAAATGATTTTTTGAAAAAATTGGTAATTTCACCATATCTATTAATTTTTATCTCAAAAACTTTCAACTTTCTGCTACACATGTTAAATAAAAAAAAGTTTGTAAATTGCACGTCGAATATGGTCATATTTTTTAAAAAATTATAATTTTGAAAAACCCATAATTTTGTTACGGCACAATTAACTTTGATCTCATCAGTTTCAAAAAAAGTATTTTTCAACAACTTGAAAATAAAGCTGGTTAGGTTAATGGACTCACAAGGGGAGTACTTGACCTACGGGAAACGTATCTTATGCTAACTTTGGTATATCTTTTGTAATTTCGAATTATGAAGAAAGCCAAGTTATTAGTCGTCAATGGCCACTTTCACGAAAGTTACTCGACATCTATAATATTAATTTCTATTGATAATGAAAAGTTTTTCCACACTGATCGCTTATAAACTATTATTAGAAACAAATAGAAATAGGCACTCAAACAAAAAACCAGAAGAAAGTCGAGTTCAAACTTTCCGTATAACATTAAATTAGGAAAATCTTATAAAAAAACGTATATATAGGTATATATGAATGAGGTGAAGGGGGATATATTACCGTCCAATTCATTAACCGATTGTAAAAAGAGCGATTTTAAATAAATTAAAATATTATATTAAAATTTAAGAAAAAAAAATGCAAGAACAGTATTTTTTACTAATATTTAAATATTAGACTAAAGTTTTTATAATATTTAATCTCCTTAATGAACGTAACGATCACCTTGACAGTGTGGACAACCGTATAAATCGCATCGTAACGTATATAGGGCAATGTTCTCCACATATTGATATATTAGTAATAATTCTAATCTTACAGTCGATGATTGAAAGTGTGGGAAAATTGAATTATATTTAAGTATTGGATTTGGTATCGTGCACGAGATCGTGCATGATCGTCATTATCTTAATTTTTGCAGAGACCTCGGTCACTACGCGCGTAACGAAATATTAGTTTACTTTCATTCCACCTTATCTCCAGAGTACGAACATGTCTTTGTTTTGTACTTATTTTGGGGAATGTTCCTTTTTCTTCTTGATCCTCGACACATATCAGAACCAACGTGTGTATATATATATGCACACGCTCGTCGAGATACAGGGAAAATAAAAAAGAAGATCTCGATGACGGAGAGGTGCCTCTCTCGCGATAAAAAAGATAAACAAGATAAAAATATACGAGGCAAAGTTGTAAAACCGTAAGAAGAAGAAGTAAAAAAAAACGTGTACTAGCTCGTTCGTAGATATATGTACCCTTTGTCATTCTAAACAAATGCATTTATTAAACGACGAAGTTAGCCGCAATCAGCTTTACGCTTATATTTTCATTTTAGAGGGTAAACATCACTTTTCGTTGAAGAAAACGCGACGAGGATAAATTAATTTCTTTTGCGTATACATATATGTAGGGATACATAAAACGAACGGAACGAAATCTCGCGGCGAGTGTTGACTGAAGGAGGG